>JADRCH010000155.1:5876376-5925391 GCA_019843965.1 Rhynchomys soricoides | reverse complement strand
AAGGCTACTGATTTGCTTGAGTTAATTTTGTATCCAGCCACTTTACTAGAGTTGTTTATCAGCTATACAGATCTCTGGTGGACTTTTTCAGGTCACTTAAGTATACCATCATATCATCTGCAAATAGTGATATTTTGATTTCTTCCTTTCCAATTTTATCCCTTTGATTTCCTTTTGTTGCCTGATTGCTCTAGCTAGAACTTCAAGTACTATGTTGAATAGATAGGGAGAGAGAGGGCAGCCTTGTCTAGTCCCTGATTTTAGTGGGATTGCTTCAAGTTTCTGTCCATTTAGATTGATGTTGGCCACTGGCTTGCTGTATATTGCTTTTACTAAGTTTAGGTATGCTCATTGAATTCTTGATCTTTCCAAGACTTTTATCATGAAGGGATGTTGAATTTTGTCAAATGCTTTTTCAGCATCTAACAAGATGCCCATGTGGTTTTTTCCTTTGAGTTTGTTTATGTAGTGGATTACATTAATGGTTTTCCAGATATCGAACCATCCCTGCATCCCTGAGATGAAGCCTACTTGATCATGGTGAATGATTGTCTTGATGAGTTCTTGGATTCAGTCTGCAAGAATTTTATTGAGTATTTTTGCATTGATATTCATAAGGGAAATTAGTTTGATGTTTTCTTTTATTGTTGGGTCTTTGTGGGGCTTTGGTATCAGTGTGACTGTGGCCTCACAGAATGAATTGGGTAGTGTTCTTTCTGTTTCTATTTTATGGAATATCTTGAAGAGTATTGGTATTAAGTCTTCTTTGAAGGTCTGATAGAATTCTGCACTGAATCCATCTGGTTTTTTGGTTGGGAGACTTTTAATGACTGCTTCTATTTCCTTAGGAGTTATGAGACTGTTTAGATGGTTTTTCTGATCCTGATTTAAATTTGGTAATTGGTATCTGTCTAGAAACTTGTCCATTTCCTCCAGATTTTCCAATTTTGTTGCATATAGGCTTTTGTAGTAGGATCCGATGTTTTTTGAATTTCCTCAGAGTCTGTTGTTATATCTCCGTTTCATTTCTAATTTTGTTAATTTGGGTACTGTCACTGTGCCCTCTGGTTAGTCTAGTTAAGGGTTTATCTATCTTGTTGATTTTCTCAAAGAACCAACTCTTAGTTTTGTTGATTCTTTGTATAGTTCTTTTAGTTTCCACTTGGTTGATTTCAGCCCTTAATTTGATTATTTCTTGCCTTCTACTCCTCTTGGGTGTATTAGCTTCTTTCTGTTCTAGAACTTTCAGATGTGCTGTTAAGCTGTTAGTGGATGCTCTCTCCAGTTTCTTTTTGGAGGCATTCAGAGCTATGATTTTTCCTCTTAACACTGCTTTCATTGTGTCCCATAGGTTTGGGTAAGTTGTACTTTCATTTTCATTGAATTCTAGGAAGTCTTTAATTTCCTTCTTTATTGTTTCCTTGACCAACTTATAATTAAGCGGTGCATTGTTCAGCTTCCATGTGTATGTTGGCTTTCTGTTATTGTTGTTGCCATTGAAGACCAACCTTAATCCATAGTAATCTGATAGGAGGCATGGGATTATTTCAGTCTTCTTATATCTGTTGAGGTTTGTTTTTTGACCCATTATATGATCAATTTTGGAGAAGGTACCATGAGGTGCTGAGAAGAAGGTATATTCTTTTGATTTAGGATGAAATGTTCTATAGATATCGGTTAAACCCATTTGGTTCATAGCATCTGTTAGTTTCACTGTGTCTCTGTTTAGTTTATGTTTCCAAGATCTGTCCATTGTTGACAGTGGGGTGTTGAAGTCTCCCACTATTATTGTGTGAGGTGCAATGTGTGCTTTGAGCTTTAGCAGAGTATCTTTTATGAAAGTGGGAGCTCTTGCATTTGGGGCATATATGTTCAGAATTGAGAGTTCTTCTTGGTAGATTTTTCCTTTGATGAGTAAGAAGTGTCCTTCCTCATCCTTGTTGATGAATTTTGGTTGAAAGTCAATTTTATCGGATATTAGAATGGCTACTCCAGCCTGTTTCTTGGGGCCATTTGCTTGGAAAATTGTTTTCCAGCCCTTTACTCTGAGGTAGTGTCTGGCTTTAATACGGAGGTGCATTTCCTGGATGCAGCAAAATGCTGGGTCCTGTTTATGGATCCAGTCTCTCAGTCTATGTCTTTTTATTGGGGAGTTGAGACCATTGATGTTAAGAGATATTAAAGAATAGTGATTGTTATTTCCTGTTATTTTTGATGTTGTTTATATTGTTTGTGTGGCTATCTTCTTTTGAGTTTGTTGAAAGATTACTTTCTTTCTTTTTCTTGAGTGTAGTTTCCCTCTTTGCGTTGGCATTTCCCATGTATTATTCTTTGTAGGGCTGGGTTTGTGGAAACATACTGTGCAAATTTGGATTTGTCATAGAATATTTTGGTTTCACCCTGTATGATTATTGAGAGTTTTGCTGGGTATAGTAGCCTGGGCTGGCATTTGTGTTCTTTTAGAGTCTGTATGAGCTCTGCCCAGGATCTTCTAGCCTTCATAGTCTCTGGTGAGAAGTCTGGTGTAATTCTGATAGGTCTGCCTTTATATGTTACTTGCCCCTTTTCCCTTACTGCTTTTAATATTATTTCCTTGTTTTGTGTATTTGGTGTTTTGACTATAATGTGACCGGAGGAATTTCTTTTCTGGTCCAGTCTATTTGGAGTTCTGTAGGCTTCTTGTATGCTTATGTTCATCTCTTTCTTTAGGTTAGGGAAGTTTTCTTCTATAATTTTGTTGAAGATATTTACTGGTCCTTTAAGTTTGGAGTCTTCACTCTCTTCTATACCTATTATCCTCAGGTTCTGTCTTCTCATTCCACCCCGGATATCTTGGATGTTTTGGTTTAGGATCTTTTTGCATTTTGTGTTTTCTTTGACTGTTGTGTCCATGTTTTGTATGGTATCTTCTGCACCTGAGATTCTCTCTTCCATCTCTTGTATTCTGTTGCTGATGCTTGCATGTATGACTCCTGATTTCTTTCCTATGATCTCTAACTCCAGGGTTTTCTCCCTTTGTGATTTCTTTATTGTGTCTATTTCTGTTTTTAATTCCTGAATGGTTTTGTTCATTTGATTGATTGTGTTTTCCTGTATTTCCTCCCGTTTGATTGTGTTTTCCTGTAATTCTTCAAGGGATTTTTGTGTGTCCTCTTTAAGGGTTTCCAGTTGTTTACCTGTGTTCTCTTGTATTTCTTTAAGGGAGTTATTTATTTCCTTCTTAAAATCTTCTATCATCCTCTTGATAAGTGATTTTAAGTCTGAGTCTTCCTTTTCTGCTGTGTTGGGGTATCCAGGGCTGGCTGTGGTGGGAGAGCTGGGTTCAGCTGAAGCCAAGTAGTCTTAGTTTCTGTTCCTTGTGTTCCTTCCCTTGCCTTTCACCATCTGGTTATCTCTGGAATTAGCTGGTCTTTCTCTCTCTGACTGTGGCTTGTCTTTCCTTCGAGCTTGGATGTCAATATTCCTGGGAGACCAGTTCTCTCTTCCAGCTGTTCTTCAGACCCTGCGTCTGGATTCCTCCTGTTGCTGCCTCCTCAGCACAAGTGGGAGGGTAGCTTTCTCTCTGAGCTACATGTATATGGAGAGGCCTGTTGGCCCAGGCGTGGTTTCTGGCCACAGGTGGAAGCAGGCAGGCTCTTACCTCCCGGCTTTTCCTCAGTCCCTGTGTCTGGAGCCCCCTAACTGCTCTTAAAGAGGAGCCTGAGAGCTTTTCTTCTCATCACCATGTTAGAATGAATTGCTGGCCCCTGCACGCTGGTAGTTTCTGCAAAATAAATGCTCCTTACTTTTGGATATTATTTGAGTCTGGTGTCTTTCTTCAGTGATTCTCAGACTCTTGCAGTCTATATAATACATATATATCAAATATATATTAGGAATGCATAAGCTGAAATGGGAAACAGCAAGTGTACAGAGGTGGTTCAGAAAAAAGCAGAAGCTAGAGAAATATAAGAATAACAGAACCCTTTTCCCACACAAGACTTACATAGACAAATGGAGGCATACATGTCAGGTTTTCTAGTCTGATGTAAACATACATGTGGACTCCACTTCTCAGTACATGCCACCTCAGAATCTATTGGAAACATTGAACAACTCAGGCAGACATCCCCTACTCAAGTGTAGGCCCTTCCAGCCAGGACAGTTAGGCAGCCTGACTGTAGAACATTCCACCATCCTGCTGCCACCACCACCACCACCACCACCACCACCACCGCCACCTCTGCAGCCACCGCAGCCAACGCTGCCGCCCTGCCACTGCAGCGGCCACCATCACCACCACCACCACTTTGCCTTGTTCCTGTCCCCAACTCTAGACTATTGTGTGTTCAGGTGCAGGCCACAGCAGCCAGAAGAACAGTAGAAAAACTCAGGCTGAGACTCACTGCTGGTCCAGAAGCCAGGTCATATGACAGAACTCCAAATAGACTACCAGATCTTGATCCTCCTCCACCTTCTTTGTGCACACCAGACTCTACCCCCAACATCCTCTCCCCTACTCAACACTGTCCCAGCCCAACTCAAATGGAGAACCCCTGTCTGCCTCCAGAATTCCAGCTCCCAACTCAGGCAGAGAACCTCTCCTCAACCACAGGACACACAGACCAGAAGACCAGAGATGAAACAGAAACCAAGGAATAAAACATCCATCCAACAAAGACAGACTCAGACTTGTCCCAGCTATCAAGTATTAGAGCAAGCCCTGAATATACCAACACAGCTAAAGCACAGAAAAAGACCTCAGAATCAACTTTATGAAGCTGATAGATGTCTTTAATGAGAAAAATGAATAGAAATCCCTTAAAGAAATAAAGAAAATGCCAAACAAAACACACACACACCACATCACATCACAATCACACTTAAACACATATACACACACCAAACACACATACCACATACACAGACACCATAAATATCACACACACACACACACACAGAATAATAAATCTTAAACCCAATCTTGATTATAACTTCTCCTGCTCCCTTTTCTGTCTCTCCTTCTCCCTCTCCCTCTCCCTCTCCCTCTCCCTCTCCCTCTCTCTCTCTCTCTATCTCTCCCTCCATCTCTGTTCCCCTTCTCTTCCTCTTCTCTCTCTTTTCTCTTTCCTTCCCTGTCCCTTCCCCTTCCCACTCATCCTCTTCCCTGCCTTCCTTCTCCCATGTCTAGGGAAATATTGTAACTGACCTGAAACCATAGTCCCCTCACTGAAGCAGGTGAGACTGGAATGGTTTGTGTGACATTCAGACAGTCTTCTATTGGGCTTGTCCATCCTAAACTGGTAAGTCACTGTGAAGGAAGAATAGAATGAGCATCCACATAGCCATCCCTGGAGCCTTGTGTCCTCTACCTGGGCCAGGCCCATCCCTCCACTATATTTCCTCAACTTAATATCCAATGTGAATGTATATAATCTGGGCAAAGGGCCTGAGAAAGCTGAGAAAAGTCCCAGACACAGGGTCGAACTTGTGTCCATAATTACCAGTTTCTAAATTGGGCCCAGTGCTTCAAGTGTATGAAAACTTAGCTCCTTTAGGAGGCCCAGCTGTGCAGTTGAGTACTTGAGAGGGGCCTGTAGGTAGTCAGTGCAGGGCAAGTGGCAAAAATCACAGAGAAGGAGAAGAGCCCCTGTGGCCACACAGAAGTACTTTTGGAAGCCTGAGTGGGCAGACACAGAAGTCTCTTAGGCAGGCTTGTTGCACTCATTGAATGCAACTTCCCCTTCCTGCCAGGTGCCCTGGTTTGTAGCCTGACACTTTAAATCTTGGTTCACAGAGTCAGTGAATGGTTGCAGTCCTGCAGAAACCAATCACAAACTGATGCTCCTAGCAATCTCTGGCTACCTCAGCAGCTGAAGACTGAAAGGCTAACAAGGAACCAGTAATGTAAATGCTTACAGGCAATACCCAGAAGAATTTTAAAAACATAAACTGCAAAATAAGATATTAAGGGAGAAAGCAGTAAAAGAAAAATAAGAAAATACACATTCTCTGTAAAGTCTCTGAAGGAGAGAGAGATAGAAATGTTTTGAAAGATGCATAAATGCTAAAGAAATGTAAAAATGTGAACATAGACAGTCACAGAAAGAACTATTAAGTTTAAAAATAATGAATTCTCAAAAAAACAGAGAGAGAAAGAGAAATAGGTAAAACTGTTTTGTATGTGCTTAGCACTGAATGAACACCCCCCCTAAGAAAAAAAAACTGAATGTCAACAGGCAAAAAAAAATGTTTAAATGTAATAAAATGAAGTGCTTAATGAGAGAATTAAATAAAAATAAAAAAGAGTAAACCGTGTAAAGATGGGAAACAGCATCTCACAGAGCATCAGGAGCCCATGGTTTAGATGATTTAAAAATAAAAACAGAACAGGAGAAAGCTAGCCTCCCAGGAGAGTGGACAAACCCGTGAGCGGAGGTAAGACCAGCACCTCTGCTCAATGAGACCTACGCTGACCCTCAGGACACAGGGACCAAAAAGCAGTCAGCATAAGAAGCCTTCTACTTTACACCTGTGGTCTGTGCCACATGCCTCCATACCCAAAAAGCACAGGGAAAAAGCTAGCCTCCCAGGAGTGTGGACAAGCCTGTGAGCAGGGATAGGACCAGCATCTCTGCTAAGAGGAAACTACCCAGAGCCCTCAGGACATAGGGACTGAGGAGTGGTCTTCCGGTTTCCTTCTGCGGCCTGGGAGCTGATCCTGTGACACAGGGCTCCATACTCAAATAGTGCCAGGAGACAGCTTGTCTCCCAGGAGTACCTGCACACCTTTGAGCACAGGCAAGATCACCACTGCTGTTCAAATTCCTGGATCAAGAGAGACCCTTGCAGAGCCATCAGGACACAGGAAACAAGAAACAGCTGGGTTCAGGATCCTTCAGGTTTCTGTCTGCACACATGAGCTGACCCTGTACCATAGCTCCCCAAACCCAAATGCCTCTCAGAGAGAGCTGGTCTCCAAGGAGTATTGACACAGAGGCTTGCAGAAGAAACAAGCCACATTCAGAGAGAGCAAGATGAGCTAATACCAGAGATAAAGAGATGGCAAAAGGCAAGGGCAAGAAAATAAGGAACAAAATCCAAGGCAACTTGGAATCATCAGAACCGAGTTCTCCCACCACAGCAAGCCCTGGACACCCCAACATACTAGGAAAGAAAAACTCAGATCTAAAATCACATTGCATGATGATGATTGAAGATTTTAAGAAGGAAATAATTAACTCCCTTAAAGAAATACAAGAGAACACAGGTAAACAACTAGAAGCCCTTAAATAGGAAACACAAAAATCTCTTAAAGAATTAAAGAAAAACACAATCAACCATGCAGAATTAAAGGAAAACACAATCAAACAGGCAAAGAAAATGCACAAAACCACCCAGTATCTAAAAATGGAAATAGAAACAACAAAGAAATAACAAAGGGAGACAACCCTGGAGTTAGAAAACCTGGGAAAGAAATCGGAAGTCATAGATGCAAGAATCACCAACAGAGTACAGGAGATAGAAGAGAGAATCTCAGGTGCAGAAGATACCATAAAAAAACAGTGACACAACAGTCAATGAAAATGCAAAATGCAAAAAGCTCCTAACCCAAAACATCCAGAAAATTCAGGACACAATGAGAACACCAAACCTAAGAACAATAGGTATAGAAGAGAGTGAAGATTCCCAACCAAAAGGGCCAGTAAATATCTTCAACAAAATTACAGAAAAAAAACTTCCATAACCTAAAGAAAAAGATGAACATAAAGTATTCAAGAAGCCTACAGAACTCCAAATATACTGTAACAGAAAAGAAATTCCTCCTGTGACATAATAGTCAAAACACCAAATGCACAAAACAAGGAAAAAATATTAAAAGCACTAAGGAAAACTTGTCAAGTAACATATGAAGGCAGACCTATCAGAATTGCACCAGACTTCTCACCAGAGACTATGAAAGCTAGAAGATCCTGGGCAGATCTCGTACAGACTCAAAGAGAACACAACTGCCAGCCCAGGCTGCTATACCCAACAAAACTCTCAATTACCATAGGTGGTGAAACCAAGATATTGTATGACAAAACCAAATTTACACAATATGTTTCCACAAACCCAGCCATACAAATGATAATACAGGGGAAATGCCAACTCAAGGAGGGAAACTATACCCAAGAAAAAGCAAGAAAGTAATCTTTCAACAAACTCAAAAGAAGATAGCCACACAAACAAAAACAACATCTAAAATAACAGGAAGCAAGAATCACTATTACTTAATATCTCTTAACATTAATGGACTCAATTCCCCAACAAAAAGACACAGATTAACAGACTGGGTGCATAAATAGGACCCAACATTTGACTGCACACAGGAAACACACCTCAGAGTGAAATACAAACATACTTCAGAGGAAAGGACTGGAGAACAATTTTTCAGGCAAATGGACCCAAGAAATAGGCTGGAGGAGCCATTATAATATCGGATAAAATCTATTTTCCACCAAAAGTCATCAAAAAAGATAAAGAAGGACACTTCATCCTCCTCAAAGGGGGAAAAAATCTACTAAGAAGAACTCTCAGTTCTGAAGATCTATGCTCCACATGCAAGGGCACACAAATTCAGCAAAGAAACTTTACTAAAGCTCAAGCACACAGTGCCACTCACACAATAATAGTGGGAGACTTCAGCACCCCACTATCATCAATGGACATATCTTGGAAACACAAACTAAACAGAGACAGAGTGAAACTAGCAGATGCTTTGGACTAAATGGGTTTAACAGATATCTATAGAACATCTCATCCTAAATCAAAAGACTATACCTTCTTCTCAGAACCTCATGGTACCTTCTCCGAAATTGACCATATAATTGGTCGCAAAACAAACCTCAACAGATATAAGAAGATTGAAATAATCCCATGCCTCCTATCATTGGTCTTCAATGGCAATAACAACAGAAAGCCCACATACAAATGGAAGCTGATCAATGACCTACTCAATGATAACTTGCTCAAGGAAGAAATAAAGAAAGAAATTAAAGACTTCCTACAATTTAATGAAAATGAAAGTACAACATACCCAAACTTATGGGACACAATGAAAGCAGTGTTAAGAGGAAAACTCATAGCTCTGAGTGCCTCCAAGAAGAAACAGGAGAGAGCATACACTAGCAGCTTAATAGCATACCTGAAAGCTCTAGAACAAAAAGAAGATAATGCACTCAAGAAGAGTAGAAGGTAAGAAATAATCAAATTCAGGGCTGAAATCAACCAAGTAGAAACAAAAAGAACTATTCAAAGAATCAACTAAACCAGGAACTGGTTCTATGAAAAAATCAACAAGATAGGTAAACCCTTAACCAGACTAACCAGAGGGCACAGTGACAGTATCAAAATTAACAAAATCAGAAATTTAAATGGAGATATAACAACAGACTCTGAGGAAATTCAAAAAAATCATCAGATCCTACTATAAAAGCCTATAAGCAACAAAATTGGAAAATCTGGATGAAATGGACAAGTTTCTAGAAAAATACCAAATACCAAAGTTAAGGCATGATCAGATAAATCATCTAAACAGTACCATAACCTCTAAAGAAATAGAAGCAGTCATTAAAAGTCTCCCAGGCAAAAAGAGCCCAGGAACAGATCAGTTTAGTGCAGTATCATGCCTTCAAAGAAAACCTAATACCAGTACTCTTCAAACTTTTCCACAAAATAGAAAAAGAAGGAACACTACTGAATTCATTCTATGAAGCCACAATTACACTGATACCAAAACCTCACAAAGACCCAACAAAGAAAGAAAACTTCAGGCCAATTTCCCTTTTGAATACTGATCTAAAAATACCCAATAAAATTCTTGCAATCCAAATCCAACAACACATTACAAAAATCATTCATCATGACCAAGAAGGCATCATCCCAGAATGGACATGGTATGTACTCACTGTTAAGTGGTTATTAGCCCAAAAGTTTGAAATACCCAAGAGTCACATCACAGAAACCATAGGGCTGAGTGTGAAGTCCCAGATGGAGGAGTTGGAGAAGGGACTGAAGGAGCTGAGGGAGTTGGCAGCCCCATGGACGGAGCAACAGTGTCAACTAACCTGACCACTCAATGCTCCCAGAGACTGAATGCTTAAAGAATACACATGGAGGGACCCATGGTGCTGGCCACATATGTGGCAGAGGAGGGTTTTGTTAGCCCTCAGGGGGAGGAGAGTCCCTTGGGCCAGAGGGTGTTAGATGCCCCAATATAGGAAAATACCAAGGAAGGAAGCTGAGAGTGGGTGGGTGGGTGGGGGAATACCCCCATAGAGGCAGGGGGAGGGGGAGGGAATAGGGAGATTCCAAAGGGGAGATCTGGAAAAGGTGAAACATTTGAAATGTAAATACAGTATCAAAAGAAAAAGAAGAAGCTGGTTCTCAGTTACCATGGTGATCATGGTAGAAAGAAGCAAAGGAGATAAAACAGACAAATAGGGGCATATTTATCAATATTTCCAAAGATTACCTACTAGGTGAAGGTTGATATGATGGGGTACTAGTTCAAGATGCAACCTTGGCACTGGGTACCACAGTAGCTTTAAGTGCTTGGGACAAGGGTGAAGAAACAGGAAAAAAAAAGGTTTGAACCCTTTATTAAAATTATACAAAGTCCAAATGAAGCATTCACTGATTTTTTCAATTGACTTTATCTGTAAGAGGACAGGTATTACATTCAGCACCTAGGCAAGTAATAATTAAATATTTGACTTTCAAAAATGCTGTTTCTGAATACAAAATGGTGATCAGACCTCTAAAAGAAAGGTGAGCAGCAATAGATGAATGGATTGGGAATACAGCTGATAATGGATACTTATGAGACAACCTTAATATGAAAAGTTATCTCCCTTCTGGTCTACACCTGCTTGGGGTAAATCAGCCTGTCTCCTCCTTTCTCTCAATACTGTGAAGTCTACAGAATTCCAAGGAGATCTGCTGCAGCAAAGACAACAGGTAGGATAACCACCAAAATAATCACAGCAGCAGGGACCCCTACCCCATGTGCCTAGCAAACTCAGGACTCCTCCACATGCACACATGAACATCATCTCCCTTCAGGTCTACACCTATTTGAGTGCAGATCAGCCTGTCTCTCCCTCTCTCTCAACACCACACAGTCCACAGGGCTCCCAGGGGATCTGCTGCAGCCAGGGCAACAGTCTAAAAGTCTCCCAGGAGATTAGCAGCAGCTATGGCCACAAATCCCACAGGAGATCTGCTGCAACCCAGGGAAATAGGAGACAGGCTTGAACAGAGACACCCAGGTCAGCAAACACCATAGATAACCAGATGGCAAGAAGAAAGTGCAAGATCATAAGCAACAGAAGCCAGTATACATTGGCAACATCAGAATACAACTCTCCAACCACAGCAAGCCATGCATACCCCAATACACCTGAAAGCATGATGCTGACCTAAAATCCAATCTCGTGAAGATAATAGAGTCCTTTAAGGGGGATATCAATAACTCATGTAAAAAAATACAGGAAAACACAGGTAAATAGAAGCCCTTAAAGAAGAAACAAATAAATTCCTTTTAAAAACTACATGAAAATACAATCAAACGGGTGAAGGAATTGAACAAAGCGATCCAAGACCTAAAAATGGAATTAGAAACAATAAAGAAAACACAAATGGAGGCAATCCCGGGAATGAAAAACCTAGGAAAGAGGTCAGGAGCTACATCAAGAACAGAATACAAGAAACAGAATATAGGATCTCAGGCATAGAAGATGCCTTAGAAAATATTGACACAACAGTCAAAGAAAATTCAAAACATAAAATACTCCTAAGACAAAACATTCAGGAAATCCAGGTCACAACGAAAAGACCAAACCTAAGAATAGTAAGGATAGAAGAGAGCAAAGATTCCCAGCTCAAAGGGCTAGTAAACATCTTCAAAAAAATCATAGAAGAAACTTCCCCAACTTAAAGAAAGAGATGGCCATAAATGCACAAGAAGTCTATAGAACACCAAATACATTAGACCAGAAAATAAAATCCTCCATTCACATAATAATCAAAACATTAAATGCACTAAACAAAGAAAGAATATTAAAAGCTGTAAAGGGAAAAGGCCAAATAACATATAAAATCAGACCTATCAGAATTACACAAGACTTCTCAACGAAGACTCTAAGAGAACACAAATTCCAGCCTGGGCTACTATACCCAGCAAAATTCTCAATCATCATAGATGGAGAAACCAAAATATTCCATATTAAAACAACATATATAGCTATTAATCCAACTCTACAGAAGATAATGGAAAATTCCAACATATGATAAACTACACTGAGGAAAAAACAAGAAATTAATCATCTTAGAGCAAACCCAGTAGGAAAGAATCACACACACATAATTCCACCTCTAACAACAAACATAATAGGAACTAGCAATTATATGTCTTTAATATCTCTCAACATCAATGGACTAAATTGCTCAATAAAAGACATAAACTGAGAGACTGGATATGCAAGCAGGATCCAGCATTTTGCTGTTTTCAAGACGCACACCTTAAAAACACAGACAGACACCACCTCAGAGTAAAAGGCTAGAAAAAAATTTCCAAGCAAATCCATCCAAGAAACAAACAAGAGTTGTAATTCTAATTAAAATAGACTTTCAACCAAAAGTTATCGAAAGTGATGAGAAAGGACACTTCATATTTACCAAAGGAAACATCCACAAAGATGAAATCTCAATCCTGATCATCTATGCCCAAATGTAAGGGCAACCACATTCATAAAAGAAACTTTACTAAAGCTCAAAACACACATTGAACTGCACACAATAATAAAGGGAGACTTCAGCACCCCCTCTCACCAATGGACAGGTCATTGAAACAGAAACTAAACAGAGACACAGTGAAACTAATAGACGTTACTAACCAGATGTATCTAACAACTATCTACAGAACATTTCATCCTAAAACAAAAGAATATACCTTCTTTCTCAACACCTCATAGTGCCTTCTCCAAAATTGACCATATAATTGGTCACAAAACAGGCCTCCACAGATACAAGATGATTGAAATAATCCCATGCATCCTATCAGATAACCACTGACTAAGGCTTGACTTCAATAATAACTAAAGCAACAGAAATCCCACATACCCATGGAAACTGAAAAACTTTTTGCTCAATGATAACTTGTTCAGGGATGAAATATAGAAAGAAATAAAAGACTTTCTAGAATTCAATGAGAATGAAGACACAGCATACCCAAACTTATGGGACACATTGAAAGCAGTGTTAAGAGAAATATTCATAGCATTAAGTGCCCTTGTAAAGAAACTAGAGAAATCCTACACTAGAAACTTAACAGCACACCTGAAAGCTTTAGAACAATGAAAAAGAAGAAAGAGAGAGAGAGAGAGAGAGAGAGAGAGAGAGAGAGAGAGAGAAAGAAAGGAAGAAAGAAAGAAAGACACCCAAGAGACTTAAATAGCAGGAAATAACCAAAATCAGGGCTGAAATCAACCAAGTAGAAACAAAGAGAACTACACAAAGAATTAACAAAACCAAAAGCTGATTCTTTGAGAAAATCAACAAGATACATAAACCCTTAGCAAAACAAACTAAAGGACACAGAGACAGTACCCAAATAAACAAAATCAGAGATGAAAAGGGAGACATAACAACAAAAACTAAGGATATCCAAACAAATCATCAGATTATACTACAAAAGTCTTTACTCAAAAAAAAAAACCTGGAAAATCTAGATAAAATGGATGATTTTCTACACAAATACCACATACTAAAATTAAAGCAGGATCAGATAAACCATATAAACAGTCCCATATCTCCAAAAGAAATGCAAAAAGTCATTAAAAACCTTCCAACCAAAATAAAAGCCAGGACAGATGGCTTTAATGCAAAATTCTACCAGACCTTCAAAGGAGAGCTAATACCAACTCTCCCCAAACTATTCCATACAATAGAATAAGAAGGAACACTACCTAATTCATTCTATGAAGCCACAGTTACCTAAACCACACAAAGACCCAAGAAAGAAAACTTCAGACCAATTTCACTAATGAATATTGATGCAAAAATACTCAATAAATTTCTTGCAAACCAAATCCAAGAACACATCAAAACCATCATTCACCACAATAAACTAGACTTCATCACAGGGATGCAGGGATAGTTCAATATATAAAAATTCATTAATCTAATCCACCATATAAACAAACTAAAATAAAAATTACATGATCATCTAATTAGATGCTGAAAAAGTATTTGACAAAATACAACACCCCTTCATGTTAAAAGTATTAGAAAGATCAGGAATTCAAGGCCCTTATCTAAACATAATAAAAGCAAAATTCAGCAAACCACCAGCCAATATCATATTAAATGGAGAGATACTTGAGGCAATCCCACTAAAATCAGGGACAAGACAAGGCTGCCCACTCTCCTTATCTACTCAATATAGTACTCAAAGTTCTTGCTAGAGCATTAAGACAACAAAAGAGATCAAGGGGATATAAACTGAAAAAAGTCAAAGAATCACTAGTCACTATTGTGGCTTTTATATGATATAGTATACATAATAGACCCCAAAAAATCTACCAGAGAAATTCTATAGCTGATAAATAACTTCAACAAAGTGGCAAGATATAAAATTAACTCAAAAGATTCAGTAGCCTTCCTTATACAAATGATAAACAGGCTAAGAAAGAAATTAGGGTATCAGAGCCCTTCACAACAGCCACACATAGTGTAAAATATCTTGGTGTAAGCAAGTGAAAGATCTGTAGGATAAGAAGTTCAAATCCCTGAAAAATGGAATAAAAAAAAAATTCAGAAGATGGAAAGATCTCCAATGTTTGTGGATTTGAAGGATTAACATAGTAAAAATGGCCATTCTACCAAAAGCAATCTACAGATTCAATGCAATATCCATAAAGATTCCAACAGTTATTCAAAGACCTGAAAAAAAAACAATTCTCAATTTCATATGAAAAAAAAAAGAACCCAGGATAGTGAAAAGAATTCTTAACAATAAAAGAACCTCCAGGGGAGTCACCATCCCTGATGTCAAGCAGTATTACAGAGCGATAGTGATAAAAACTGCACAGAATTGAGACAAAGACAGATAGATTGGCCAATGGAATAGTTTTAAAGATCCAGAAATAAACCCACACACTTATGAATACTTGATCTTCAACAAAGAAGCCAAAAACATACAATGGAAAAAAGAAAGCATCTTCAATAATGGTGATGGTCCAACTGGCAGTCTGTATGTAGAAAAATGAAAATAGATCCACCTTGTACAAAGTTCAAGTCCAAGTGGATCAAGGACATAAACAAAGCCAGATACACTGAATCAAATAGAAAAGAAAATAAAAAGAGCCTCAAATTCATTGGGAGAGGGGGGAAATGTTCTGAACAGGACTCCAATGGCTTAGGCCCTATAATCAATTGATAAATGGGACCTCTTGAAACTGAAAGGCTTCTGTAAAGCAAAAGACACAATCAATAGGAAAAATCAGCAACTTACAAATTGGGAAAAAATTCTTCACCAACCCCACATCTGATAGAGAGCTATTATACAAAATATATAAAGAAATCAAAAAGATAACCTCAAAAAAATCAAGTAGACCAATTAAAAATGAGGTACAGAGCTAAACAGAATTCTCAACTGAGGAATCTCCAATGGCTGAGAATCACCTAAAGAAATGTTAAATATCTTTAGTCATCAGGGAAATGAAAATCAACACAAACCTGAGATTCCACCTTATACTAGTCACAATGGCTAAGACCAAAAACTCAGGTGACAGCAGATGCTAGCAAGGATGTGGAGAAAGAGGAACACTCCTCCATTGCTAGTGGGATTGCAAACTGGTACAACCACTCTGGAAATCAATCTGGTAGTTCCTCAGAAAATTAAAAATAGTTCTACCTGAAGAGCAAGGTATACCATTATGAGGAATATACTCAAAAAATTTCTCCAACATATAACAAGGATACATGCTCCACTATGTTTATAGCAGCTTTCTTTATAATATACAGAAGCTAGAAACAATCCAGATGTCCCTCAATAGAAGAATGAATACAGAAACTGTTGTACATTTACACAATGGACTACTACTAAGCTATTAAAAAGAATGACTGCACAAATTTTTCAGGCAATTTGATGGAACTAGTAAATATCATCCTGAGTGAGGTAACCCAGCACTAAGCAAGGCTGCCCTCTCTCTCCCTATCTATTCAATATAGTACTTGAAGTTCTAGCTAGAGAAATTAGACATCAAAAGGAGGTTAAAGGGATACAAATTGGAAAGGAAGACATTAAAATATCACTATTTGCAGATGATATGATCGTATACATTGGTGATCTGAAAAATTCCACCAGAGATCTGCTACAGCTGATAAACACCTTCAGCAAAGTGGCCGGATACAAAATTAACTCAAGCAAATCAGTAAGTAGCCTTCCTATACTCGAAGGATAAATGGGCTCAGAAAAAAATTAGGGAAATGACACCCTTCACAGTTGTCACAAACAATATAAAGTATCTTGGTGTGACACTAACAAGTGAAAGATCTGTATGACAAGAACTTCAAGTCTCTGAAGAAAGAAATCAAAGAATACCTCAGAAGATGGAAAGACCTCCCACAATCATGAATTGGCAGTAGTAAAAATGGCCATCTTTCCAAAGGCAAGAGTTTGTTTATGTAGTGGATTACATTGAAACTTGTCCATTTCCTCCAGATTTTCCAATCTTGTTGCATATAGGCTTTTGTAGTAAAATCTGATGATTTTGTTTGAATTTCCTCAGAATCTGTTGTTATATCTCCCTTTTCATTTCTAATTCAGTTAATGTGGAGACTGTCTCTGCGGCCTCTGGTTAGTCTGGCTAAGGGTTTATCTATCTTGTTGATTTTCTCAAAGAACCAGCTCCTGGTTTTGTTGATTCTTTGTATAGTTCTTTTAGTTTCTACTTGGTTGATTTCAGCCCTTAATTTGATTATTTCCTTCCTTCTACTCCTCTTGGGTGTTTTAGCTTCTTTTTGTTCTAGAGCTTTCAGGTGTACTGTTAAGTTGCTAGTATATGCTCTCTCCAGTTTCTTTTTGGAGGCATTCAGAGCTATGAGTTTTCCTCTTAACACTGCTTTCATTGTATCCCATAGGTTTGGGTAAGTTGTACTTTCATTTTCATTGAATTCTAAGAAGTCTTTAATTTCCTTCTTTACTTCTTCCTTGACCAAGTTATCATTGAGTAGAGCATTGTTCAGCTTCCATGTGAATGTGGGTTTTCTGTTGTTCTTGTTGCCATTGAAGACCAGCCTTATTCCATAGTGATCTGATAGAAGGCATGGGATTATCTCAATCTTCATATATCTGTTGAAATTTGTTTTGTGACCTGTTATATGATCAATTTTGAAGAAGGTACCATGAGGTGCTGAGAAGAAGGTATATTCTTTTGATTTAGGATGAAATGTTCTATAGATATCTGTTAAATCCATTTGGTTCAAACCATCTGTTAGTTTCACTGTGTCTCTGTTTAGTTTGTTTCCAAGATCTGTCCATTGATGATAGTGGGGTGTTGAAGTCACCCACTATTTTAGTGTGAGGTGCAATGTGTGCTTTGAGCTTTAGTAAACTTTCTTTTATGAATGTGGGGGCCCTTGCATTTGGGGCATGGATGTTCAGAATTGAGAGTTCTTCTTGGTAGATTTTTCCTTTGATGAGTATGAAGTGTCCTTCTTTATCTTTTTTGATGACTTTTGGTTGAAAGTCGATTTTATCGGATATTAGAATGGCTATTCCAGCCTGCTTCTTGGGGCTATTTGCCTGGAAAATTGTTTTCCAGCCCTTTACATTGAGGTAATGTTTGTCTTTAACACATAGGTGGGTTTCCTGGATGCTGCAAAATGCTGGGTCCTTTTTATGGTTCCAGTTTGTCAGCTTATGTCTTTTTATTGGGGAATTGAGTCCATTGATGTAAAGAGGTATTAAAGAATAGTGATTGTTGCTTCCTGTTATTTTATATGTTGCTTATATGTTTATATGGCTATCTTCTTTTGAGTTTGTTGAAAGATTACTTTCTTGCTTTTTCTTGGGTTAGTTTCCCTCCTTGAGTTGGAGTTTTCCATCTATTATTCTTTGTAAGGCTGGGTTTGTGGAAACATACTGTGCAAATTTGGATTTGTCATAGAATATTTTGGTTTTACCATCTATGATTATTGAGAGTTTTGCTGGGTATAGCAGCCTGGGCTGGCATTTGTGTTCTCTTAGAGTCTGTATGAGATCTTCCCAGGATCTTCTAGCTTTCATAGTCTCTGATGAGAATTCTGGTGTAATTCTGATAGGTCTGCCTTTATATGTTACTTGCCCTTTTTCCCTTACTGCTTTAATATTCTTTCCTTATTTTGTGTATTTGGTGTTTTGACTATAATGTGATGGGAGGAATTTCTTTTCTGGTCTAGTCTATTTGGAGTTCTATAGGCTTCTTGTATATTTATGTGCATCTCTTTCTTTAGGTTAGGGAAGTTTTCTTCTATAATTTTGTTGAAGATATTTACTGGTCCTTTAAGTTGGGAATCTTCACTCTCTTCTATACCTATTATCCTCACATTCTGTCTTCTGGATGTATCCTGGATATCCTGGATGTTTTGGGTTAGGAGCTTTTTGCATTTTGTGTTTTCTTTGACTGTTGTGTCCATGTTTTCTACGGTATCTTCCACACCTGAGATTCTCCCTTCCATCTCTTGTATTCTGTTGGTGATGCTTGCATCTATTACTCCTGATTTCTTTCCTAGGTTTTCTAACTCCAGGGTTTTCTCCCTTTGTGAATTCTTTATTGTTTCTATTTCGGTTTTCAATTCCTGAATGGTTTTGTTCATTTGTTTGATGGTGTTTTCCTGTACTTCTGCCCATTTGATTGTGTTTTCCTGTAATTCTTTAAGGGATTTTTGTGTGTCCTCTTTAAGAGCTTCCAGCTGTTTACTTGTGTTCTCTTGTATTTCTTTGAGGGAGTTATTTATTTCCTTTTTAAAATCTTCTATCATCCTCTTGAGATGTGACTTTATGTCTGAGTCTTCCTTTTCTAGTGTGTTGGGGTATCCAGGGCTTGCAGTTGTTTGAGAGCTAGATTCTGATGATGCCAAGTAGTCTTTGTTTCTGTTCCTTGTGTTCTTACCCTTGCCTTTCACCATCTGGTTATCTCTGGTGTTATCTGGTCTTACTTTCTCTGACTGTGGCCTGGTTTTCCTGCAAGTTTAGGTGTCAATACTCTTTGAAGACCAGTTTTCTTAGAGGAATATGGGTTTGGATTGCTCTGGTGCAGTGTCAGGTATGGGGTGCAGACAGAAACAAAAAAGATCTAATCCCCAGGTGTCCCTTGTTTGCTGTTTCCTGATGGCTCTGCAAGGGTACCTCTTGGTCCAGTGAATTTGAAAATAAGTGGTAATCTTGCCTGTGCTTAAAGGTGTGTCAGCACTCCTGGTATACCAGCTCTCTCCTGGCACTATTTGAGTATGGGGTCCTGTGTCACAGGATCTGCTCTCCAGCCAGAACCCCCTTCCTCAATCGCTGTGTCCTGGGTATTCCAGATGGATCCCTCTGAGCAGACAGGCTTGCCCACACTCCTGGGAGGCTATCTTTCTCCCAGCGCTATTTGGCTATGGAGCCCTCGTGGCCCAGGCAGAGGTCTCCTGCCACAGATGGAAACTGGAATGCTCCTTCCTCTAGGCTGTTCCTCAGTCCCTGTCTCCCAAGGTTTCCTGGCAAGTCCCGCTGAGCAGTTTTAGTCCTCTAACCCCCTCTCAAGAAGTTTTCCACACTCCTGGGTGGCTAGCTTTCTCCCAGTGCTATTTGGCTATGGAGCCCTGGTGGCCCAGGCAGAGGTCTCCCGCCACAGATGGAAACTGAATGTAATTCTTATCTGATAGTTTTCATCATTGTACTTATTAGATATCGTTTATTGATGTTATAAAAAGAGCCTTTCATTGGACTGAAAGGGAGAGATGTTAGGCGAAACTTTTTTGTAAGATGTTTCTCTGTCCTTCCTGTTTTGCCTAAGGCAGAGCTCTGAATTCCTATGGCATTCTCTCATTAGTTAAATGAAGAGGTAAATGGCCAATAGTTAGTCAGGAGATGATAGAACTTCCAATTAAAGAGAAACTCTGGAAAAGGGAAAAGCAACAGAATCCCTAGCCCAACACAGAGGAAGAATCAGATGCCAGAATGAGTTTCTGAGAAATAACAAGCCATGTGGCAGACATGGGTTATACGAGCTAGTTGAGATTAAGAGTAAGCAAAAAACTTAAGCAATTATAAATAAATGTTGTCTCTGTGTCATTATTTGGGAAGAACTATGGTTACATTTAAGTTTCCAGGCTAACATTTTGACTACCAGACTAAATTATGGCTCCCCTCTATTCAGTCTGTCACTTGTTTGTACATCTCCTCAATTATTTCCCTCTCTCCCATTATAACATCAGCTGTATTTTCTGGGACTAACTTTATGTCTTCTACATGAACTAATCACAAACCCCTGCATCAGGGACCTGCCACAAGTCCTGTTGACTAGCCAATGTTTAGTATCCATTGTTTAAACAACTTTGAGGCAAGAATAATGGGTATCTTATCATAGCCTAACCATTCCTGATTGTAGGAAGGAGCACTTTAAATGTATGGAGACTTTTTAGTGGGGAGGAGATGATCAAGGTACATTGTATATAAGTAGGAACGGTTCAAAAAATTAATAAAAATTATTTTTAAGTTAACATTTTGTTCACCAGTGTGCACATAAAACTATGTTAACAAAAGAAAAAACTTTCTTCACTATTATAAGCAAATGTTTCTAGTTCAAGTTAAGGTCCTGAACTTCTGTTTCTTCTTGGCCAGTAAAATAACTCTCCTTAAGGACCACAACTGACCTCTTTTTGCCTAACTGTGCTGATTAAATCAGATTCTGCTTCAGTGAGATGAGTTTGTCTTATCGCAGAGCAGACTGCAAACATGAGGCATTTGGTATAAATCACTCCCACTCCTTCTTGGACAAGTGTGATCATCCTCACAGAAAATGGAGAAGCAGACTGTAGACTACAAAGAACATCATCAAAACTTTTCGCACAATAGACTTCAGATGTGGATTTATAGGCAGATGAAACGGGACAGAAATATTTTATTTCTTCAATTGTCACTATTTAATTTGGTTACATTTCCTCTCATGTTGAGAAAAAATTCCATATAAATCAAAGACTGTAAGCTACCAATATTATGAAATTGATTGGAGTTGTACTCTCAATAGAGAGGTATTGTGAGAAGAGACTGTGATTACTGGGAGGCACTGTCACAGACAATGGTTATAAATACGTGATAACAAAGCTAGGAACCTTAGACGTCTCAGTGGTCAAATAATGGGACAAAAAACAACAAGGAAGAGAAGTCAAGAAAAACATGGCATTGCATGCAAGGCTGGAGCAGATAATGGTATCAAAAAATACAGCTCTAGCTAGGAGATATTTTTCCCATGCTTTTTCCCTATCCCTTGGGGGGTAGAGGCAGAAGTGAGTTTGAGGACAACTTGCTCCATACAGAAAGTTCCAGGACAGCTTAGAATACACACATGCACATACACAACATCAACAACAACAACATCCCTGTCTTGAAAACAAAAAAAAAAACAAAAAGAAAAATGGAAAAAAAAAAAGAAGGAAAAGAGCAAAAGAAAACAAAATGGAACAAAAAGGCCTCTGGGAGTTTCTGTGGAATAGAGAAAAGACAGTGCCACAAAAAGACACCAGTAAGTGAAGAACTTACCTACACAGCTTGCAATGAAACAGGTGCTAAGGAGTAACATGGGAATCACAGCAGCTGACCAGACTCTCGGGGTCCAGCAGACTCCCTTTCCTGCCAAATAGCAAGCAGATATACTCCACAGGACCAAAAAGCTTAGAGCAATTAATAACCAGACAAAATGCTCAGAATAATTATAAACAAAGCAGGAAAAAGCTGTCAATGTCCTAGGATGAATGACCAAGTCAGCTCTGGAGGACACACACAGACACACAGACACAGACACGCACATGCACGCACACACACACACACATACAATCTAGAAAAAATTCACCTTCAGGCACCTGCAATTCCCATGATCTTATACTTTCTTCTTAAGTGTCACAGTCTTCCATTGATGCCCTATCTTTTTACATCCCTCTTCAGTATTTGGTTTCTTGTTTTTGAATAGCTTCTGTCTCTGAGATATTACACTTCCCTTCCTTCAAATCCCTATGGCTCAGCTGTCTTAGTGTCTTTATCACACACTTCCACTGTCTCCTCTGGACCAAGACAGGAATGCTCACCCTACCTTATAGCTGTCTTTCCTGCACCATTATTTATCTGTATGTTCAGATGATCAGGGGTTTCTTGTATCTGACTCTCCAAAATATGACTCACAGACTTGCTTCTTTCAAAGAGCCCAGAGCTCAGAGTCAACCTCCACATGCTCTGAACTAAATGCCTCAGAGAGGGCTAATGCTGCATGCACAGTAGTCACAGTCTGAACTTCTCTCTAATGATTTAAAGATGTGAGAAATAGGAAATTGAAAACCAAGCCTAAAACTGTCCTGAAAATTCTGACAAAATTATTCTCATCACTTGCTTAGTTCCTAATATGGAAATTTCTCTTACCTCAAAAAATATGTAGATAAACCATATTTCAATTAAGTGTTCCTTGCAAAACTTTATATGGGTTATTTAGTTCATATAAGACTTAATTCATATATTGAAAATGGTTCTAGAAGGCTAAAAATTGAATGGCTAGAACTTAAATGTTATTAGTTAATGTAGTAAATAATAATAAGCTCACCGATGATTGGAAAATGTTAAAGGGTTGGATGCCTTGAAAGAATGGGGACCTGAGACTGATGCCCAGAACCTACATAAAAAATGTCATGTATGATAATGTATGTAATCAAGGCACTGAGGAGCAGAGATAGGTAGATCCCTGGGAATCTTCTTCTCCAGACAATCTAGACTAATTAGACATTCTTCAAACCCATGAGAGACCCTACCTCAAAAGAATTGGATGATGTTCCTGAAAATTATACTCAAAGTTGCCCTTGAGTGGGAGAAAAAGGAAATAAAAAGAATATATGATTGCTGCTCAGAAGTTGAAATTTTTATTATGGATATAATAATGAAGATAATAGTCAGAGGCATCTGGAAGGGTCCAGAGTGAACCAGTCCATGGCTGGGTTGGAGGGAGGGTGTAGAATACAGAGGCCAAGACACCAGGAGGGAGTCAAGAGACCAGCAATCAAAACAGACTATATAGCCAGAATGGCTGCATGATATAAGGAAGAGAAGCTAGGGAAGGGACCCATTCCAGTCCCTGAGAAGGAGAATTTAGGGTAGGGGCTCACTATGCTAGCAAGAATGTCTCTATAACAGGTACTGGCATTGCTGAGAGCAGCTGGTAAACAGTATCTGCTTTATATATAGGTGCCTCAGTTATCTGTTTGCCCTGGGTTGGAGACCTACCAGTCCTCACCCTTTACACATAAGTGCATGTTCACATGTACACATAAGAACATGTACACATGTACGTGAATACATTAAAAAAAGACACATGAGCATTGCTCAGAAGTGGTATTATGAGTGGGAAAGGGTATTGTGATGTACATTCTGCTGTATTTGATTCTTTTGACTGTGAATATACTGGTATTTTAATAATGATTATTGTGACTATATTTTGATGGTACTAACTCCATTTTGAATTCCTTCTTACCACACAAGCAGTAACTAAGGCAAATAACCCATCTATCATCTTGATAGAACATTGGTAATCACAATGATGACTGTAGGTCAATATGCTAATGAGACTGATGGGATCTAGGCTTATTAGTTGTGACAGTTCCTTAGCCCATAGTGACCAGTGTATTCAGGTTGCTATGTGTGACACACTTCTTGACTCTACACTGCCCTCTCAACTGTAGTTGTGGGGAATCTATTGGAGTTCTTTTCTTCAATGCTGATGACTTGAGAGCACTCTGGACTTTTTTCATTGTTATTATGGCAGGGACTGATCTCTGTAACCATCCACAAGATTTCATTCATGAGTATATGTTTTGTTCATTTCTAATGCTGTGTGCTCAACTAATTTTCTTGAACCTATTTTTGCCTATATATCCATATATTTCTTTCCCTTATTTTTGTGTGCTCTCCCTTTGTGTTCCTTGAAACCAACTGACTAATTTTTGGACTGTTTTCATGTGGGACCTGGCTTGTAACGTGATTGGAGAGTAAACAGCCTGCTCCTGGGGCAGGAGTTATCATCCTTAGGCTTGAAATTGTTGCCAGGAACCAAGAAACCAGACTGACCTTGTTAATCCAATATGACTAAATCTGACTTATGTGGGACAAAAGTTGGTTGGAAACAGTTTTTGAGTTCTCTCATTAGGTTAGGAGAAGTAAGGAGTGGTATGCATCATAGAATCTGTTATCTCTCCCCCCTCACACATATTCTCCAGAAACTTCCATCCACTATCCTCAACAATACCTCCACATTCATGAGGAAGCAGTCTCCAATGGGACACATATGACACTGGGATACAGAACATACACACATATAGTCCCTCTCCTCAGTTCTTAGCAAAACAAACTTCTAAAAGTCTTTTTATCATAGGACATTCTCTATGGCAAATTCATGGGGACTTTATTAAATTCAAAAAATAGTTTCAGAGAAATAAATATCAAAGGATCAGCTTTTCTTACATATAACAATTCCATTTTAACTAGGCCTTGCTATACTAATAAGATAATCCATATTCTAAGTCTCTAAGATTGTTTCAAAATGGGACCAATGATGTGATCAGACAGAAAGAGAAAAAAAGCTAAAGACTGAATTCAGTCACCACAAACCAATCACAGACCTGCAGAGAAAGTCAAACCTAAATTAAACTCAATGAAGCTTTTCAAGTACTAGGATAGGGGTAGGTATGGATACTGATGGGATACGTTTAGTAATTTTAAAAGTCTGCAAACCTTTGTCCTTGGTTTTTTTGAGATGTATTAAGTCATAAGGGGAAAAGGAAGAAGTGATTATTACCAAAAAGGTATTACCAACTGTTTCCAGTTGTCCTTAAGAATAAGGGGAAAAACCCACAAAGTTTAGTGTTGAGTTAACATGATGTTCAAGAAGAGAAAACACTCCTCTAAGCCATCCAGAGACAAACTGCTTTCTACTTCTTTAACCATCACCAGCATACATTCCCCCTTAACCATCTCCAGCAAATGTTCCCCTAGGTGATTTCTATGTCAAACACTACACCTTGCACTCTAGTCTCTCAAAGCTCTGATTCCTTCAGTCTCCAGATTATGGTGGCATGCATTTTCATAAAGAATGCTAAACTGATAGAAAAAGTCTAACTTAAGAGTGACCTGAATAAAACATAACATTAAGCAAAAGAAAAGGTGGTAGGGAAAATGGAAAATTAGTGCATGAGCAGAGCTGTGGGTAAGCTCCAATCAGATATGCAAACAAATGTAAAATATCTGAGCCTATTCAGCATAGAAAAGCTAAAGTCTATTTGGGCTTACAGTTGCAGAGGGAGATTCAATATTCATAGGGAAGGCATGGCAGTAAACGGAGTGAAAAGCTTGCGATCATATTTCCATCTCTATTCTGGAGGCATAGAAACAAAATTGAAAGTGTGAATAAAGATGTAAGCTCTAAACTTACAAACTTTGCTTGCATGCATGCAAATGCAAGCACATGTGTGTGTGTATAAGTATACACACACACAAACACACACACTCACTCACACACAAATACACAAATGTGATGTACTTCCTCCTGCAAGGATAAAACTTGTAAAGGTTCCACAACTACTCCCAAACAACTATACCATCTGTAGACCAGGTATTCAATGTGTAAGCCTGTTGGAGACAATTCATTTTCAAACCATCACAACGAGTAATATCACAGTACCCTCCCTCCAGGGAGGCTAAATTAGAATAAATTACAAGGACAAAAACTCAAAAAAGTATAATATTTTGAATAGATTTTGCCCTCAAAGTCTCATGTGTTTAAATACCTGCCCATGGGGAGTGACATTATTGGGAGGTGTGTCCTTGTTGGAATATATGTGGCCATTTTAGAGGACATACATCACTAGAGGACTGGGCTTTGAGGCCCTATAATCAAGATCCACCAAGTGCAGTAAAGACATTCTCCTTGGCTGCTTGAAGAGAGATAGTCTCCTCCTCATTGCTGATCTTAATGGCAACAACAACAACAGAAAGCCCACATACACATGGAGGGCGTTCTACTCGATGATAACTTGTACAAGGAGGAAATAAAGAAAGAAATTAAAGACTTCATAGAATTTAATGAAAATGAAAGTACAGCATACCCAAAACTATGGGACATAATCAAAGCAAGTGTTTAGAGGAAAACTCATAGCTCCTAGTGCCTCCAAAAAGAAACTGAAGAGAGCATACACTAGAAGCTTAACAGCACACCTGAAAGCTCTAGAACAAAAAGAAGCTAAAACACCCAAGAGGAGTGGAAGGCAGGAAATAATCAAATTAAGGGCTGAAATCAACCTAGTAGAAACTAAAAGAACTATACAAACAATCAACAAAACCAGGACCTGTTTCTGCCAGAAAATCAAAAATATAGATAAACCCCTAGCCAGACTAGCCAAAAGGCACAGAGACAGTATGCAAATTAACAAAATTAGAAATGAAAAGGAAGATATAACAACAGATTCTGAGGAAATTAAAAAAATCATCAGATCCTACTACAAAAGCCTATATGCAACAAAATTGGAAAATCTGGAGGAAATGGACAAGTTTCTAGACAAATACCAATTACTGAAGTTGAATCAGGATCAGATAAACGATCTAAACAGTCCCATAAACCACAAAGAAATAGAAGCAGTCATTAACAGTCTCCCAACCAAAAAAAGCCCAGGACCAGATGGGTTCAGTGCAGAATTCTATCAGACCTTCACAGAAGACCTAATACCAACACTCTTCAAGCTATTCCATAAAATAGAAACTGAAGGAACACTACCCAATTCATTCTATGAGGCCACAGTCACACTGATACCAAAACCCCACAAAGACCCAACAATTAAAGAAAACTTCACAACAATTTCCCTTATGAATATCAATGTAAAAATACTCAATAAAATTCTTGCAAACTGAATCCAAGAACACATCAAAACGATCATTTACCATTATCAAGTAGGCTTCATCCCAGGGATGCAGGTATGGTTCAATACCTGGAAATCCATCAGTGTAATCCACTACATAAACAAACTCAAAGAAAAAAACCACATGGTCATTTCGTTAGATGCTGAAAAAGCATTTGAAAAAATTCAACATCCCTTCAAGATAAAAGTCTTGGAAAGATCAGGAATTCAAGGAGCATACTTAAACATAGTAAAAGCAATAAACAGCAAACCAGTGGCCAACATCAAACTAAATGGAGAGAAACTCAAAGCACTCCCACTAAAATCAGGGACTAGACAAGGCTGCCCTCTTTCTCCCTTCCGATTCAATATAGTACTTGAAGCTCTAGCTACAGCAATCAATCAACAAAAGGAGGTCAAAGAGATCCAAATTGGAAAGGAAGAAATCAAAATATCACTATTTGCAGATGATATGATGGTATAAGTGACCCGAAAAAACTCCACCAGAGATCTGCTACAGCTGATAAAAAACTTCAGCAAAGTGGCTGGATACAAAATTAACTCAAGCAAATCAGTAGCCTTCCTATAAACAGTCTGAGAAAGAAATTAGGGAAATAACACCCTTCACAATTGTCACAAACAATATAAAATATCTTGGTGTGACTCTAACCAAACAAGTGAAAGATCTGTATGACAAGAACTTCAAGTCTCTGAAGAGAGAAATTGAAGAAGACCTCAGAAGATAGAAAGATCTCCCATGCTCATGGATTGGCAGGATTAACATAGTTAAAATGGCCATCCTGCCGAAAGCAATATACATACTCAGTCCTATCCCCATCAAAATCCTAACTCAATTCGTCATAAACCTAGAAAGAGCAATTCTCAAATTCATATGGAATAACAAAAACCCAGGACAGCAAAAACTATCCTCAACAATAAAAGGTCTTCTGGGGAAATCAGCCTCCCTGACTTCAAACTGTACTACAGAGCAGTAGTCATAAAAACTGCATGGTATTGGTATAGTGACAGGAAGGTAGATCAATGGAATAGAATCAAAGACCCAGAAATGAACCCACACACTTATGGTCACTTGGTATTCAACAAAGGAGCTAAAACCATACAGTGGAAAAAAGACAGCATCTTCAACAAATGGTGCTGAATAAACTGGCGGTCTACATGTAGAAGATTGTGAATTGATCCATTCCTATCTCCCTGTACAAAGCTCAAGTCCAAGTGGATCAAGGACCTTCACATAAAACCAGATACACTGAATCTAATAGAAGAGAAAATGGGGAAGAGTCTCGAACACTTAGGCACAAGGGAAATGTTCTTAAACAGAACACCAATGGCTTGTGCTCTAAGATCAAGAATTGACAGATGGGACCTCATAAAATTACAAAACTTCTGTATGGCAAAGGACACTGTAAATAGGGCAAAACAGCAACCTACAGATTGGGAAAAGATTTTTACCAATCCTACATCTGATAGAGGGCTAATATCCAACGTCTACAGAGAACTCAAGAAGCTAGACTCCAGAGATCCAAATAACCCTATCAAAAAATGGGGAAGTGAGCTAAACAGAGAATTCTCAACTGAGGAAACTTGAATGGCCGAGAAGCACCTAAAGAAATGTTCAACATCCTTAGTCATCAGGGAAATGCAAATCAAAACAACCCTGAGATTTCACCTCACACCAGTCAGAATGGCTAAGATCAAAAACTCAGGTGACAGCAGATATTGGAGAGGATGTAGAGTAAGAGGAACACTCCTCCATTGCTGGAGGGAATGCAAGTTGATACAACCTCTCTGGAAATCAGTTTGGCGGACCCTCAGAAAAATGAACATAATACTACCTGAGGACCCAGCTATACCACTCCTGGGCATATACCCAAAAGATGCTCCAACATGTAATAAAGACACATGCTCCACTATGTTCATAGCAGCCATATTTATAATAGCCAGGAGCTGGAAACAACCCAGATGTCCCTCCACAGAGGAATGGATACAGAAAATGTGGTACATTTACACAATGGAATACTACTCAGCTATTAAAAACAATGACTTCTTGAAATTCATAGACAAATGGATGGATCTTGAAAATATCATCCTGAGCAAGGTAATGCAGTCACAAAAGAATAAACATGGTATGTACTCACTGTTAAGTGGTTATTAGCCCAAAAGTTTGAAATACCCAAGAGTCACTTCACAGCAACAGTAGGACTGAGTGTGAGGTCCCAGATGGAGGACTTGGAGAAAGGACTGAAGGAACTGAGGGAGTGTGCAGCCCCAGGGAGGTAGCAACAGTGGCAACTGACCTGACTCCTCGATACTCCCTGAGACTGATCCACCAACCAAAGAATACACATGGAGGGTCCCATGATGCTGACCAAAAATGGGGCAGAGGAGGGTCTTTTTAATCCATCAGGGGGAGGAGAGGCCCTTGGGCCTGAGGGTGTTAGATCCCCCAGGATAGGAGAATGACAAGGAGGGAAGATGAGAGTGGGTGGGTGGTTGGGAGGGTTGGTTGGAGAATATCCTCATAGTGGCAGCGGGAGGGCGGAGGGAATGGTTAGGTTCCAAAGTGGAGATCTGGAAAGGGGGAAACATTTGAAATGTCAATAAAATATTTTAAAAAAAGTAAAATAAAAAATAAAAAAGTTAAGCCACAGGGGGAAAAATGAAAGAAAAAGAAACTAAGCCAATTAAAAGCTCCATCAGTAGGTGAAAAGTCTCATCAGTAGATTGCACCAGTGAAGAAAGAGAATTACTGAGCTAAGTAGCATAATAGAGGAATTGGAACTTTCCACCAAGGACAAACCTAAATTAATCAGATCTAAACAGCCCTTTCAGATATTCAGGAAACAACAAAAAGACAAAGGGTGAGAATCAAGGACACAACAGCACACACACAATGCTATTGTCCACTGTGTGATTCAAATGTTGATTTATGCCTCCCCCATATCTCATTGCAATCCTTATTCTCACTCTCTTGCCTCAATGTTCTGTAAGCATTGATCATCATTTTTCTATAATTTGACAATAAAAGCTAATCAGCCAATGACTGAGCAGAAGGAAGAATAAGGCTGGATTTCCTCCTAGCTAGGTGAAGAGGAAAGAGACAGAAAAGAAGTAGAGATTAGCCAGGAAGGGACAGTCTAGGAGAAACCACGAGAAAACAACAGAAGCAGAGAAAGCCATAAAATGCAAATGTCTCAGGATTTTGGCTGGGATTGCCATATTACCTTAGGGGATTAAAATAGAGTAATACTACACAATTTTTGTGCTTTTAAAGCATGTTAAACATATTTATTTAAATATAATGGTCCAGTCTCAATATTGTGGGAGCTAATCGACTACTAAGAGAAAAATTAACACACCTATAAAATGCCATTAAAATGACAGAAAGAAAATTTAATTCTAAAAGCACACTATCAATGATACTCTGTTATGCTTGCAGACAAGAGTCTAACATGGTTGTCCTCTGAGAGGGTCCACCCAGCAGCTGACTCAAACAGACACCAACAGCCAAACAGTGGATGGGGGTTGGAACTCTTATGGAAGAATGGGGAAAAGGACTGGGAGCTCTGAAGGGAATAGGACCACCACAGAAAGACCAACAGAGTCAACTAATTTAGATGCTTGGGGCTCTCAGAGATTGAACCACCAATGAAAGAACATACACTGGCTGGACCTACACCTTCCCTTACATATGTAGCAGATGTGCAGTTTGGTCTTCATGTGGGTCCCAAACAACTAGAACAGGGGATGTTCTAAAACCTGTTGCTTGTCCCTGGGATATATACTTGTATTGGCTGTCTGTCTAGCCTCAGTTGGAAAAGATGTGCCTAGCACTACAGAGACTTGATTTGTAAGGGTTAGGGGATACCCAGGGCATCCCCACCCACTCAGAGGAGAAGGGGAGGGGGGAATGGGTCAAGGCTTGTGGAAAGAGTGACCAGGACATGGACAGTGAGCTGAATGTAAGATGAATAAATTAATAATAATAATAATAATAATAAATAATAAGAATAACAAACATTTTATTAAGAACAACAATATTTTTGTTAAGGAGTATGCTTAGGGACAGCTATGGGAAGGAGAGGCAGCACATTTTGTACTCAATCACTTCACACCAAGTGCAAAGACATCTTCGGGGGATGGGTAAGCTAACGGAGGATCTGAGCATCCCTGGAACAGAGATGGTCTTTACTGGGGTTAAGAAGACAGGAGAAGTGGACTTAATGCCTTGCCTTAAAGACAATTACTAATGACTGACTATTTACTACAAACAGAGTGTCTCATGGCTTTTAACCTGTGCCATAATTTCATTCATACATCAGAATTCAGATTATGAAGGGCTAGCAGAATATTTTATTGGGTTTGAGTAAAATTTACTCATGGTAAAGTGAATGTGATCCTTTTTTAAATCAGCAATTCCAGTTTAGAGAATACTATCCCTGCTTTCCTTTTCTGAGAAGATTTAGCTTAATTAGTAATGTTCAATTTTCCACAAACATGGGAATGCTGCCTCAGAAGCTGCTGAAGTTTGATTTCACATATTGACTTATGAAACTGGTTACATGAATGTGTCTGAACTAGGCCAGGGATGAGCAAGATTTGCCTGTATTTCCATTTGTCACCCTTAGCGTGCTACAGGAAATGTTTGAAGAGAAGAAAGCAATTGTCTATATTCTTCTTTTCTATGCCAAATTAGTCAGAATTTCTTGTGTCAAAAGATGCTATCTTTTACTTTCTGGAACACATTTCAGTGTAGTTTTAATATAATACCTAATAAAGAATATTTAATATTTCTCATATTTTATAGTAAGTATGTAAGTTCACTTTTTTTTAAGTCAGCACTGTAGATACATCAGCAAGTTGGACCTTATATTTCATTCTTTATTATTCCAAGTCTAAACTGTAATCTAGTATTGTTCTTAAACATCATTTAAATATCACACAAAACAGAAATCACTGCATGTTGGTGGCTGGACATGCTGCTTTTCATTAATCATTAGAGAGATTAAATAGAGAGATAATCTGTAAAATATTACAGTAATTACTTAATAATATATCAAATAATCTCAGGAATTAGAGTGAAGAACACATGGTTGTAAAGGGTTGGGTGCTGGGATCTCTGACATGTTGATGAAGGGAACAGACTGCCAGATAAAATAGAAGTAAACACTGAGATCCACAGTACAATACAATAATAATTGTTAGCACCATTCTATATATCTGAATTTTCTTTAAATGGCCATAGGTGTTCTTATCACACACAAACACACACACAAACACACAATATGCAATGATGTTAAGCAATGGACAGTCTTGTTAACCTTCTTTTGATAATTATTTCACAGTAAATATATATCTATATTTCATAGTAAATATGTGTGAGTATCAATCCAGACACTTAAATACACATAATTTTACTTCTCAATTTAATGTCAATTAATGCAAAGTTATATTGAAAAACAGAAAAACAGATATATCAAAAGAACTTATACTACGGCATGAGTAAATGAAACCTTGGGGAGTTGGCAAAAAGCTCTGTGTAAGCTGGGCAGTGGTGGCGCACGCCTAATCCCAGCACTTGAGAGGCAGAGGCAGGTGGATTTCTGAGTTTGAGGCCAGCCTGGTCTACAGAGTGAGTTCCAGGACAGTCAGAGCTACACACAGAAACCCTGTCTCAAAAAACAAAAAACAAAACAACAACAACAACAAAAAGCTCCGTGTATGCCTGACAGGGACACTGTATTCTCCCTGGCACATAGAAAATCCTCAATGAGAGTTCATTTTGTGACAGAGCAGGTGGATAAACGCACAAGGATATATGTGGACCAGTGTTTTCATATGCAAAACCATGCTGCCCACTTAGATTCTGTGAACAACTCTTCACTTGTAGAGCTTCCCGGGTGGCCATGTAACGGTGGATAACAATGAAATCGAATGCCCATGAAGAATGTGTGATTCAGAAGTATATTTTCTTCATCTGACAAACTGACAACTGTTTATCACTGCAAGGGATATCATTCCAGCCCCATCCAGTATAGCGATGATTTATTGTAACACATTTTTCATTGTCACTGCTGGGTTCATCTTTGTGCCAGAATCTGAAAGGGAGGAAAGAGCATCAGGGTGTTTCCTACAATAATGCTTGAAAAGAGAAAGCAAGAAGAAGCAAGCCTGAGGATGAGGTTGGAATATGTGGAGATCAGATTCAAGTAAGTACAAACCAATCGTAATCCATCACCCATATCTGACATTTCCCTGGATAACAGGGCCCACAGCACTCAATGTTCTCTTAGCTTATTACTTAACTGTTCTTCCAGCTCACATCCCAGAGGCTATTTCTTCATTCTTGGGTTTGAGTCAACCCATTACACTTATTTAAATGTTGAAAAGCCCTCTCCTTACTCTCATGGTTTAATAAAGCTTTTCCATTGTACAAAAGAACTATTTTAGAGACTGGAGAACTAGTTGAAATCTCTAGATCCTCTGTTTATTTCTATCATCAAGAACAAATAATTTAAAATTCTGGAGTCCTGGTTGTCTTCTCTAAAAATTGAGAACAATAACCTGACTGTTGTTGTAGGATATTTGATCACATTGTGACCTCCAAGGTAATAAACTGGAAAAACTGGTTTCTAACTATAGTGTGGCTCACCCTTTAATCCAAGTGCTTTCTGTTTATTGTAAATAAGTTGTGATGTGACTCAGCCCTAGCACGCATCTTTAATCCAAGAGCTCTCTGTAATAAGGGTTAAAAAGTCAACCATAAAGAGGTAGAAAAACAACCAGTTGACAGTGAGTGAAGATAAAAAAGTATCATTGAGAGTGAGAGGTAGTCTGGAGGATGAAGAGAAAGATGCACAGAAAGTAAAGGAGGAACATTGAGTTCCCAGGGTGTTTAAGACTGTATAGAAGGGACTTTTTCCTTGGGACATTGGATGAATAGGAAGGTCAAGTGGATGCTTTCTCTTCCTCTCTGAGATGGGAGGATTTCAACTTAGCATCTGGCTCCTGAGTCTTCATGGATAAAATCAAATGTTTGGGATTTGTTTTAAAACACAACACACTGCATATTTTTCAAATAAGATATCAGAACAGAATATGGTAACGTACTAAGGTAGCAAGAGTTTTATGTCATTACTTAAATATGAAACACAATCACATCAGATTGAAGACTTTTGATTAATAAGAAATAATCAGTTATAATCTTGACATCCATTTTTCTTATAAAGATATAAATTAGGGTAAGAGAGGTTGATCAGATGTTAAGGGTACTTGCTGTTTTTCCAAAAAAATCTAAGTGTTCTTTCCCCAGAACTCATATTATTCAGGTTCTACTTCCTGAACCACCCAGCTCCAGAGGATCCAACACCCTATTATGGGCTCCACAGACATCCAAATACACATAGTAGAGCCTCACAGAAATATACATATAGACACATGAATAAAAATGAATTAAAGTCTTTTTTAAGATGTAGATTGAAAAACTAAAAGTAAAATACAACACATCAAGGTATAAGGACCTTGATTGAGTGTCCTTGTTTCTTATAGTCTATATTCTTCAAACATAATTTCTGCATCTCTACTGGGAATATCAATAATATGTGTCTCATAGGATTGTGTAATGAATAAATGGGGGAGTAAAAGTTACTGCATCTCTAGTAGTTACACCAGGAGGGAGCTATTTCAGTTTCATAATCAACAGCTGGAACACCCCAAATTCTTCTCAAGCTACAGGACCCAGAACTCCCCTATGTAAGTCTAGACTCACGTGGCACTCTCATTGTATGGTGTCTGATCAACCCATTCCCATTGTCCATGACCTGGATCTGAAAGTCCTATAAAATAAGTAGCATGAATGTTCAGGATCCCTGTGATGAAATCCTAAGGGGAAACAAAGATACAACTTTCAGCCTGGACTGAGTGTTTCATTTTCTGTTACAAAATTTGTGATCAGACCTTTTAAAAGTGATTTCAATGATATAAAATTACAGGGTTAAATATGACACACAAATGCAAATACATAATAATAAAATACTACTTCATCTGTCTAGGCCAATAAATAGTTCTCAAAAATTTAGATTAATATCAATAATTGTACATTGTCGAGATACACTGTGATATTTTGACTGATTTTTTCTGGTTACACAGACACGAGAATACAAAGGATCAAGGAATAGAAGAGCTTCGCCCTTCCAGGAGCGCACATCTTATCCTCCACCCTGGAGTGTATGTATTCTCTCCCCCTTCAGGAGTAAACTCCATGCCACCAGGAGTGCACTTCTTCCCCCCTCCATCCCCAGCACAGAAGTGCATGACTGTAGATAGTCAGGACACTGTCAAAGTCATGACTCATATTTTCACAACTCTGGAAACAATCTCTGTCCGTCATCATAATGAATTCTCATCTCAGACTCACTCCCCTCCTTTCTTCACCAATGCCAGTCCTGACAGTTGTGTATGACAGAATTTGATACATTTTATCATTCTCCATTCATAACTTCAGATAATACATTTCTGATGGCTGGTCATGACCCTTCCAATTTCGTCCTGTTTCACTGCACCCTTCTCTATAAGGCAGGTGATACTATAGGAAGTATTAGAGTGCAGAAATCACAAACTAGTCTTTCAAGTAGAAACATTTCATCCTTCCCTCCATCCACAAATGCTTCATTTCTGATGCCATGGGCTCTAGGGGTTCAGTTCCACTGAAACAGGACCAAGGTATAGAAGGCAAAGGCTGAAGCCATCATTCCTGCCAATCTGGTGGAAAGCATTCTGCCATAGCACCAACAGCCACTTCAATCAAACTCCTTCTTAGCAGAAACAGGCAGACAGCATGCTGGGCCCAGGCGCCAGTCACTCCTACCACATACCTGCTCTTCCTGGCTATGGATCACCAGCAGATGAGCACCCATGCTGGAGCACTTCTTCTGACCTTCGCTCCAAGATGCTGATGGAGGAAATGTAAAAATCAAGTAGCAGTGGGAGCCAAATGGCTTCCAATCCTTTGGGCAACAGCTCCAGACTTTGTCTGTGGGGGGGGGGGGGAGAACTGTAAGTGAAATGTACTACAGTAATCCTAAAAGCTGCTTGTGTTCAGAGAACACATCAAAGTTGGGACTCAACTGCTACCAAATGCAGCAGGAGTTCTTTACCCTCAGATGCCAAGATATCCAAGTCTACCTCAATGTCATCTCTATCTCAACATCAAGTCTATCTCTAATGTCAGGGCCCTTTGTCCAACCGGGGTGCTGTTAGGAAAAGCCAGAAAAATATAATGTAAAGGACACTGGGACTCTGAGGACTTAAAGCAACTCATCTGTGTCTCATAAAAATACTACAAAGATTCTAGAAATAAATGTAAAATAGAATGCCTAAGGAAGGTTAAAATTGCTAATAAAAATCTAATGTATTTGAATACAATTCTTTGTATCTATAACTATATTTTTTCATTTGAAAATTGAAAAATATTTAAGTGAATAATCTTTTTAAAATAGTAAAAGACATGAAAAATTAAACAAAGAGTTGAGAAACACATTGTAGCAGATATACAGAGATATATTCACAAACACATATATAACCCTATGTGTTTAAAAGGAAACCAAGAATATCAAAGAGATGGGAAGACACCAGACAATGGGAAGAGATGGAAGAAAGAATGGCCAAAGCATGTAGGGTTAAATGAGTTACTAAGAAATTACATTTTCAATGATAAACATAAACAAGGCTGAGACAACTAAGAATATTGTATATCATTATGAAGAATTGGATAGATACAGACAGATACATTATTTTGTCTCTTGGGAAACCTAACCCAATATCCCACCATAGTATGGGCTGAATATGGCAACATCTTTCCAAAAATTATACTGTTGAAAAATGGAGGAAAAAATCATGCTTTTTATTTTACATTTAATTAAAATATATTTATATCATTTTTCCTCCTTCTCTTTCCTTCAATCTTTACTGTGTTCCCTCTTGTCTCTCAAATTCATGACCTATTTTTATTGTCATAAGACCTACAGTCAATGAATAACTGCCAAAAGGGAAAGTTAATGTTTTTCAGGGATGAGTCTCCTAAAAGGTTATCCAATACCTGTGGTTAAACTTTTAAAAAGATATACTTTTACCAAAAAGATATGGCATAGCAAGATGCAATAAGGTCATACATAAACACTCATATCAAGGCTGGTCAAGGCAACGCAATAGGAAGAATAGGGTCCCATGAGCAGAGTGGGCCTGCTTTTTCTAAAAGGAAATAGGGGAGCCATAAATCAGTGAAATAAGGGAGGTGTTGGGAGAGAGGGGAGGGGAAGGTTAGGAGGCTTCAGTTAAGATGTGTTTTGTGAGAGAATAAATGTTTTCTAAAGAAAAGATTGAGATGATAAAATGAAGGTAAGCTTTTAAATAGCCTACTTGAAGTAGACCTTCAGGCGAAGTCAACAGTTTATAATACGTTTTTAATTTAAATCCTGTGTATAGCGAAATTAGACTAGTATTTCACATCTGTCATCCACTTCCTCAAAAATAATTTCTCAAATTTTAATAGAGGAATATACTATAATATACCATATTGGTTATCCTGCTACTCGAAATCATTTAATAAAAGGATCTTCTGAAAACATATCCCAACCAAGAGAAGACTAAAGAGATATCACAGCTAAATGCAATGTGGTGTCCTACATGAAAGTCTAGGAATAATGAACTTCAATCAGTGTTGACATCAGTATTCACTCCCTAGTTGTAGCAACAACATTTGCTTACATAAGATGCTCATTTAGGACAATGTATGTGCATGTGGAGTTACAATGGAATCTTAATATCCTCATGTGTTATCTTCTGTAAATTTAAAAATGTTCTCAAGGAATCTATTAAAGCATTAAGTAATTCATATTCATGATACAGAGCTCCATTTTCTTCAAATTATGTGTGTATGTATTATATACATAATACATATATAATATATTATATAAGTATAAACTGAAAGGAGAAACAGCAAGTGTGCACAGGTGGTTCAGAAAGAAGCAGAAGCTAGAAAAATATAAGAATAATAGAACACTTTTCACAAACAAACAAGACTTGTGTAGACAAATGGAGGTGTACATGTCAGATGTTCTAGTCAGACATAAATGTACATGTGGACTCTACTTATCAGTACATGCTACCTCAAAATCTATTAGAAATATCATACATTTCAAGCAGATATCCCCTACTCAAGTGGAGGACCTGCCAGGAAGAAGAACAGGTAGGCAGCCTGACTGTAGAATACTCTCACTCACTCAGTTCCCACTGACAAAATCGTTCATCATCCCTCCACTACCATCACAACTTCTCCTTGTCCTTGGCCCTAATCAAGACTCTATCCTCTAATTAAGTGAAGACCACACTAGCAAGAAAAACAATAAACAAACTCAGACTGAGATTCACTGCTGGACCAGAGGCCAGTCAGATGGCAGAACTCCAGATAGACTGCTTTACCCTTGAATCTCCTCCACTTCTTAGTGTACCCAGACACTACCCCCAATATCCCCTCTCCTACTAACCACTCTGTCCCAGCCCACAGCTACAACAGAGAACCTCTGCTGAACAAAGGGCCATGTCTTCCTCCAGAAGTCCAGATCCCAACTCAGGCAGAGAACCTTTCTGCTCAACCACAAGTTACACAGACCAGAATACAAGAGAGTAAACATAACCCAAGAAATAAAACACCCACCAAGCAAAGTCAAACTCAGAAATCTCAACCTATACCGATAATCATCCCAAACCAAATGCCTGAACAGCAGGATAAGAACAGAATAACAGATAAGAATCAACAACAGCCAAAATAATGTATCACCACCAGAGCCCAACTATCCTACTACAAACCCTAAGTATGCCAGCACAGCTAAAGCACAAGAAAAAGAACTTAGGGCCGGGCAGTGGTGGCACACGCCTTTAATCCCAGCACTTGGGACACAGAGACAGGTGGATTTCTGAGTTTGAGGACAGCCTGGTCTACAGAGTAAGTTCCAGGACAGCCAGGGCTATACAGAGAAACTCTGTCTCAAAAAAACAAAAAACAAAAAACAAAAAAACAAAACAAAACAAAAAAAAGAACTTAGAATGAACATTATGAATAAGGCAGAGATTCTTTAAAAGGAAATGAATAAATCTCCTAATGAAATCAAGAAAAACACAAACAAAAAATGAAGGAAATGAATAACTACCTTAAAGAAAGCTAAGAAAATACAAACTGTTGAATGAAACAAAAAATACTGTTCAATACCTACAAATGAAATTAGAATCAATACAGAAACACAAATTGAAGGAATTCTGGAGATAAAAAATCTAGGTAAGCAAGCAGGAAATATAGATGCAAGCATCAGTAACAGAATACAAGAGAAGAAAGATGTAATCTCAGGCATTGAAGATATGACAGAAAAAATAAATACTTCTGCAAAACAAAATATTAACTCCAAAATTTCCTGACACAAAAGATCCAGGAAACTATGAAAAGACCAAACCTAAAAATAATAAGAATAGAACAAGGGAATGAATTCCAGCTCAATGGCCCAGAATATACTTTAAACAAAATTAGAGAAAAAAAGTTCCCAAAGAAAAAGATGCCTATATAGGACAAGAATCATACAAAACACCAAATAGATTGAACCAGGAAAAAAAAAAACAAACAGGGCATTTAAAAACTTTTGGATGGACGCAGGGACTGAGGAACAGCTAGGAGGTAAGTGCCTGCCAACTTCCACCTGTGGCAGGAGACCTTTGCCTGGGCCACCAGGCCTCCATTGCCAACCAGCACAGGAAGAAAGTAACCCGCCCACTTCTGCAGAAAAGCCAGCAGAAGGAGGGCTCCAGACACAGGGACTGAAGAACAGTCTGCAGATAACAGCCTGTCAGCTTCCACCTGTGGCAGGAGACCACTGCCTGGGCCACCAGGCCTCCACTGCCAACCAGCACAGGGAGAAAGTGACCCGCTCTCATACTTGTGTGAAAAAGCCAGCAACAGGAGAACTCCAGACACAGAGACTGGGGAACAGCCAAGAAAAAGAACTGTTCTCCAAGGAACACTTACACCTGGGCCTGTAGGAATGACAAGCCACAGTCAGAGAGAGAAAGACCAGCTAACACCAGAGATAACCAGATGGTGAATGGCAAGGGCAAGAACACAAGGAAGAGAAACCAAGACTACTTAGCTTCGTCAGAACCCAGCTCTCCCACAACAGTCAGCCCTGGATACCCCAACACACCAGAAAAGGAAGACTCAGACTTAAAATCACTTAACAAGAGGGTGATAGAAGACTTTAAGAGGGAAATATATAACTCCCTTAAAGAAATACAAGAGAACACAGGTAAACAACTATAAACACTTAAAGAGGACACATAGAAACCCCTTAAAGAATTACAAGAAAACACAATCAAACAAATGAACGAAACCTTTCAGGAATTAAAGAAAATAGAAAAAAAAAGAAATCACAAAGAGAGACAACCCTGGAGTTAGAGAACATAGGAAAGAAATTAGCAGTCATACGTGCAAGCATCAGCAACAGAATACAGGAGATGGAAGAGAGAATCTCAGGTGTGGAAGATACCATAGAAAACATGGACACAACAGTAAAAGAAAACACAAAATGCAAAAAGGTCCTAACCCAAAACATACAAGATATCCAGGATGCAATGAGAAGACAGAACCTGAGGATAATAGGTATAGAAGAGAGTGAAGATTCCCAACTTAAAGGTCCAGTAAATATCTTGAACAAAATTATAGAAGAAAGTTTCCCTAATCTGAAGAAAGAGATGAACATAAATATACAAGAAGCCTACAGAATGCCAAATAGACTGGACCAGAAAAGAAATTCCTCCCGGCACATTATAGTCAAAACACCAAATACACAAAACAAGAAAAATGTTAAAAGCAGTAAAGGAAAAAGGGCAAGTAACATATAAAGGCAGACCTATCAGAATTACACCAGACTTCTCACCAGAGACTATGAAGGCTAGAAGATACTGGGCAAATCTCATACAGACTCTAAGAGAACACAAATGCCAGCCCAGGCTGCCATACTCAGCAAAATTCTCAATAATCATAGATGGTGAAACCAAAATATTCTATGAAAAATCCAAACTTGCACAGTATGTTTCCACAAATCCAGCCCTACAAAGAATAATACATGGAAAACTCCATCTAAAGGAGGGAACCTACCCTCAAGAAAAAGCAAGAAAGTAATCAGTCAACAAACTCAAAAGAAGATAGGCACATAAACAACATCAAAAATAACAGGAAACAACAATCACTATTCTTTAATATCTCTTAATATCAATGGTCTCAACTCCCCAATAAAAAGACATACACTGACAGACGGGATCCATAAACAGTACCCTGCATTTTGCTGCATCCAGGAAATGTACCTCTGTGTTAAAGACAAACACTACCTCAGAGAAAAAGGCTGGAAAATAATTTTCCAGGCAAATGGCCCCAAGAAACAGGCTGGATAAGCCATTCTAATATCGGATAAAATTGACTTTCAACCAAAAGTCATCAAAAAAGATAAAGAAGGACACTTCATATTCATCAAAGGAAAAGTCTACCAAGAAGAACTCTCAATTCTGAAAGTCTATGCTCCGAATGCAAGAGCTCCCGCTTTCATAAAAGATACTCTACTAAAGCTCAGAGCATACATTGCACCTCACACAATAATAGTGGGAGACTTCAACACCCCATTATCAACAATGGACAGATCTTGGAAACATAAACTAAACAGAGACACAGTGAAACTAACAAATGCTATGAACCAAATGGATTTAAAAGATATCTATAGAACCTTTCATCCTGCATCAAAAGAATATACCTTCTTCTCAGCACCTCATGGTACCTTCTTCAAAATTGATCATATAATTGGTCACAAAACAAACCTCGACAGATATAAGATTGAAATAATCCCATGCCTCCTATCAGATCACTATGGATTAAGGTTGGTCTTCAATGGCAAAAACAACAACAGAAAGACCACATACACATGGAAGCTGAACAATGCTCTGCTCAATGATAACTTGGTTAAGGAAGAAATAAAGAAGAAAATTAAAGACTTCTTAGAATTTAATGAAAATGAAAGTACAACTTACCCAATCCTATGGGACACAATAAAAGCAGTGTTAAGAGGAAAACTCATAGCTCTGAATGCCTCCAAAAAGAAACTGGAGACAGCATGTACTAACAACCTAACAGCACAACTGAAAGTTCTAGAACAAGAAGACGCTAATACACCCAAGAGGAGTAGAAGGCAGGAAATAATCAAATTAAGGGCTGAAATCAACCTAGTAGAAACTAAAAGAACTATACAAAGAATCAACAAAACCAGGAGCTGGTTCTTTGAGAAAATCAACAAGTTAGATAAAACCTTAGGCAGAATAACCAGAGGGCACAGAGACAGTATGCAAATCAATAAAATTAGAAATGAAAAGGGAGATAAAACAACAGACTCTGAGGAAATTTAAAAAATCATCAGATCCTACTACAAAAGCCAATACTCAACAAAATTGGAAAATCTACAGGAAATGGACAAGTTTCTAGACAGATACCAATTACCAAAGTTAAATCAGGATCAGATAAACCATCTAAACAGTCCCATAACCCCTAAAGAAATAGAAGCAGTCATTAAAAGTCTCCCAACCAAAAAAAGCCCAGGACCAGATGGGTTCATGCAGAATTCTATCAGACCTTCAAAGAAGACCTAATACCAATACTCTTCAAGCTATTCCAAAAAATAGAAATGGAAGGAACATTACCCAATTCATTCTATGAGGCCACTGTTACACTGATACCAAAACCCCACAAAGACCCAACAATAAAAGAAAACTTCAGACCAATTTCCCTTATGAATATCGATGCAAAAATACTCAATAAAATTCTTGCAAACCGAATTCAAGAGCACATCACAATGATCATTCACCATGATCAAGTAAGCTTCATCCCAGGGATGCGGGGATGGATCAATACCCAGAAATCCATCAATGTAATCCACTACATAAACAAACTCAAAGAAAAAACTACATGGTCATTTTGTTAGATGCTGAAAAAGCATTTGACAATGTTCAACATCCCTTCATGATAAAAGTCTTGGAAAGATCAGGAATTCAAGACTTCCTAGAATTCTTTAAAATGAAGGCACAACATTCCCAAACTTAGGAAACACAATGAAAGCAACAAAAGGAGGAAAATTCATAGCACCAGATGCCTTCATAAAGAAATTGAGGAAATCTCAGAGCAACTTGATAGCATATCTGAATGCTCTATAACAAAGAGAAGTAAGCGCACCAGAGGAGGAGACAGCAGGAAATAATCAAACTGAGAGTTGAAGTCAACTAACTGGAAACAAAGAGAACAATATAAAGAATCAATGAAAAAAAGATTTGGTTCTTTGAGAATATCAACAAGATAGACAAACCCTTACCCAATCCAACTAAAAGAAAAACAGAGAACTTCCAAATTTACAAAATTAGAAATGAAAAAGGAAATACAAGAATGTCTAAGATACACCAAGGATATCCAAAAAATTGTTAGGTCATGCTTTACAAAACTGTATTCTACAAAATTGAAAAATCTAAAAGAACTGGATAATTTTCTCAATAGATACCACTTATCAAAATTAAATCAAGATCAGATAAATAATTAAAATGGATCTTTAAATCCTAAGAAAATAGAAGCAGTTATTAAAAATCTCCCAGCCAAAAAAAAAAAAAATGAAAGCGCAGGTCTCGATAGTTTTAGAACAGAATTCTACCAGACTTTCAAAGAAGAGTTAACACCAATACTCCTCAAATTATATCACAAAATAGAAACAAAAGGAACATTGCCAAATTCATACTATGAAGCTACAAACACCCTGCTACGCAAATCACACCAGGATTTAGCAAAGAATAACAAACCAATTTCCATCATTAACATCCATGGAAAGATATTCAATAAAATACAACCAAACTGCTTCCAGGAACACATAAAAAATAACATCCACCATGATCAAGTAGGATTCATTCCAGAGATTCAGGGATGGTTCAATATATCAAAATAAATAAATTTAAACCACCTTATAAACAAACTGAAAGAAAAATAGCATCTCATTAGATGTAGAATATACCTTTGACAAAATCTAACACCATTTCATAATAGAAGTCTTGGAAAGATTAGGTATATAAAAGGCATACTTAAACAAAATAAAGGCAATTTACAACAAGTTTATAGCCAACATCAAATTAAATGGAGATAAACTCAAAGCAATTCCACAGAAATCAGGGTTAGTAGAATAAAAAGAGTAAAAATGACCATTTTACCAAAATCAATCTACAGATCCAATCCAATCTTCATCAACATTAAAACACATTTTTTTTTCAAACCTTAAAAGGACAACTGTCAATTTCATATGAAAAGAAAAAAGCATAAAATCAAGTATAGGTAAAACAATGCTGAACAGCATAAGAATTTAAGGAGATATAGCCATCCCTGATTTCAAGGTGTACTACAGAGCTGTAGTAGTAAAAACCTCATAGTATTGGCATAAAAACACTGACATTGACCAATATAATTAATGAAAGACCCAGTAGTAAATCCACGCACTTAAGGATACCTGATTTTTGAAAAAGAAGCCAGCAATACACAATAGAAAAAAGAAAGAATCTTCAACAAATGGTGCAGGTCTAACTGGATGTCTGCATGTAGAATAATGAAAATAGATTCATATCTATAACCTGGGACAAGACTTAAGTTCAAGTGTATCAAACACCTTGACATTAAACCAGACACACTGAACATTATAGAAGAAGAAAAAAGGAATAGCCTTGAACATATTGGCACAGGAGACAATTTACTAAACAGATCACTGATAGTGCAGGTACTTAGATCAACAATTAATAAATGGGACCTCATGAAACTTAAAAGCTTCTTCTGTAAGATGAAGGACAACATCAATAGGATGAAATGATAGCCTACAGAATAGAAAAGGATTTTCACCAACTCCACATGCAACAAAGAGTTAATATATTCAAAATATATAAAGAACTCAATAAACTAGACATCAACAAACCAAATAATACAGATCTAAACAGAGAATTCTCAGGAGAGGAATCTTCTCAAATGGCTGAGAAACCGTTTGAGAAGTGTTTAACATCCTTAGCCATCAGTTAAATGCATGAAAAAACTACTTTAAGATTCCTTCTTACACCCATTAGAATGCCTAAGATCAAAAATTCAAGTGACAGCTCACACTGGTGAAGACATAGAGCAAGGGGAAGACTTCTCCACTGCTGATAGGACTGCAAACTTGTACAGCCACTATGAAAATAAAGATGACCATTCTTCAGAAAAGTGGGAATCAATGTACCTCAAGACCTACCTATACCAGTCGTGGGCATATATCCAAAAATGTTCCATCCTGCTACAAGAACACTTGCTAAACTATGATCATAGTGGCTTAATTTGTAATAACCAGAAACTGGAAACAACCTAGATGTTTTTCAATAAAGAATGAATTTTTTAAATATAGTACATTTACACAATGGAGTATTACTCAGCTACTTTTAAAATGACATCATGAAATTTGTAGGCAAATGGATGGAACAAGAAAAAATCATCCTGTGTATGGTAACCTAGATCCAGAAAGACAAACATAGTATGTATTCACTTAAAAGTGGATATTAGCTGTTAATTAAAAGATAATCTTGTTATAATCCACAAACCCAGAAAGATTAAATATTAAACATGAGTCTTCTTGGGAAGGGGAATATAATAGATCATGTGGGTAGACTAGGGGGCAGGTGGAGAGTGGAACAGAAATAAATCAAGTTGATGTGGGAATGAGTATAGGGAGAGAGGACTGGAATTGTGGGCTTTGGGGCAGCAATGTAGAAACCCAGTGCAGTGGAAACTCTCTGTAATCTATAAGGGTAATGCTAGTGAAGTCTCCTAGTAATGGGTGATATAGAGCCTGAACTGACCATCTTCTGTAACCATACAAGGCTTCCAGCAGCAAAACGTTTGACCTACATTTGTCCTGCCTGCAAGATGTACTGAGGCAAAACTCCCAGGTGCTCTAACATGCCCACGATCATAAGATCATAGATGAAGATCTATGCATCTGCTCCATCACTGGGAGTAACTGGGACAAGCGGGATCCAGGGATGCAGGAACCCCACCTGGCCAGTGGCATGGGTTCCTTCTGGTCTGAGTCAGTACCCTGAGCAGACCTTGGAGACTAGCTATCCACCCAGCCCCAAAACACTCAGAGGAAGCTCAACTCCAAGGCACTCTAACACCCCCAGGATCATAGGATCATAGGTGAGGAGGCCACAACATCTACCCAATCACTAGGAGTGACTGGGACCAGTGGGACTCAGGGATGCAGGACCCTGCCCATCATACAGTGGCATAGGTTCCTTCCGATCTGAGCCAGTGCCCTGAGCAGGCCTTAGGCACTAGCTCCCCCACCCAGTCCCACAATACCCAGAGGAAGTTAAACTCCCAGGTGCTCTAACATGCCCAGGATCATAGGATCACAGGATCTCAGGAGTTTGGTCACACCAGGATCTCAGGAACCGAAAGTCAGCTTGCTTCCCATTCAAGGGGTCCCAGAATCCCAGGATCCCAGAGAGAGCTAGACTCTGAGGAGTTCTGACACAACAAGAATAACTGAAGGTACAGGCTCCAGTCAGATACAGTGAGAGCAGGTAGCACTAGAGATAACAAGATGGCAAGAGGCAAATGAAAGAACACAAGTAACACAAACGAAGATTATTTGGCATCATCAGAACCCAGTTCTCCCACCATAGCAAGTCCTGGATGCGCCATCACACTGGAAAAGCAAGAATTGGATCTAAAATCACTTCTCATGACAACAATAGAGTACTTTAAGAAGGACACAAATAACTCCCTTTAAAAATACAGGAGAGGCACAGGAGCCTGGACAAACCTGTGGGCAGGGGTAAGACCAGCACTTCTGCTCAGAGGGACTCCTCCAGGAACCCTCAGGACAAAGGGACCTAGGAAAAGCCTGGGACAGTAGGCTTCCAGTTTACACCTGTGGCCTGTGCCACATAGCTCCATACCCAAATAGCACAAGGAAAGAGATAGCCTCCCAGGAGTGTAGACAGACCTGGTAGCTAGGGTAGCACCAGCACCTCTGCTCAGAGGGACCAGCCTAGAACCCTCAGGACACAGAGACTGAGGAGCAGCCTGGGACAGGAGCCTTCAGGTTTCCAACTGTGGCCAGGGGCCTGAGCCTGTTCCACAAGGCTCCATACCCAAAAAAGTACCAGGAGAAAGGTAGCCTCCCAGGAATGTGGACAAGCCTGTATGTGGAGATAAGACCAGGATCTCTGCTCAAAGGGGCCCACAAGGAACCCTCAGGACACAGGGCTTGAGGAACAGTCTTCTGTAGGGGAGTCCTGCATCTGCTCCTGGAGCTCAGACCTCTGGGATAGGTGGGATGCGGGTCAGGCTGAGAAACCACGGGACACCAAACAGGGGTGGAGGAGTGTGGCCTGGGGTCCCAGAGACTGCACAGAGCCAGTTCCATCTGGTTCTCAGGCTCTTTGGCATCCCAGGCTCCATTGGATGCCGAGGAAGAGCTGAGATCTGAGTAGGGGCTTGAGGGCAGGATCTAGCCTGGGGAGGAAGGGGAAAAGACAGGGAGAAGCCTGGCTGGGTCCCTCCAGGTACCAAGTTCTTGGCTCACTTGGTTTGGTGGAGGCCATGGCTGGGAACACTGAGAGGCCTTCTGCTGGAGACTAGATAGCTGGCTCTTTAGATGAAAGTCTGTTCCATTGTTCCCCACAGCTGATCCAGATGAAGAGAGACAGTCCATGGTTTTAGGACATTTATTGTCATGGTAGAGAGTAGCTAGAAGTGAAACCATAACCCACAAGCTCAGGGCAGGCATGAGATTAAAATACCTTTTGCAGGGAAGAGTAACTGGGAAGGGGAAGGGGAGTTTAATGGCTAACCCACTAGGTGCCTCATTAAAATGGGAATGTCTTGAGACTATGTGACCACACCTCTACCTGTGGAGTAGCTTGGGCTACATGACTGATGGTCACATACCTAATGAAAAGCTGTGGTCTTGTGTCAGGAGCCTGGCGCCCAAGAGCATGGCAAAACAGATATTGTCCTTTGTACGGTTGTCCCCTAATGGAGACCCACTACTGGGTGTTAGAAGGGTGGGGTTAAACCTTAGCTCAACCAGAAACCATGCTGCCTTTCTCGGTACCACAGAGCTGATCCTGTGCAGTGGGGTTCCATACACAAATAGTGCAAGGAAAGAGCTCTTCTCCAAGGAATGCCAACATACATTCAAGCACAGGTAAGACCACCACTTCTGTTCAAATTCCTTGATCAAGAGGGACCCTCGCAGAGCCATCAGGACACAAGAACCAAGGAACAGCTGGGAACAGGATTCTTCTGGTTTTGGTCTGCAACCCAGAGCTGATCCGGTGCCACAGCTCTCCAAACCCAAATACATCTCAGAGAGAGCTGGTCTCCAAGGAGTACTGAAACAGAGGCTTACATAAGGGACAAGCCACAATCAGGGAGAGCAAGACGAGCTAACACCAGAGATAACCAGATGGCAAAAGGCAAAGGCAAGAACATAAGGAACAGAAAACAAGTTCACTTGGCATCATCAGAACCCAGTCCTCCCACCACAGCCAGCCCTGGATATCCCGACAATCCAGAAAAGCAAGACTCAGATTTAAAATCACATCTCATGATGATAATAAACTTGAAAGAAAGAAAGAAAGAAAGAAAGAAAGAAAGAAAGAAAGAAAGAAAGAA
>JADRCH010000155.1:5790793-5876366 GCA_019843965.1 Rhynchomys soricoides | reverse complement strand
GAAAGAAAGAAAGAAAGAAAGAAAGAAAGAAAGAAAGAAAGAAAGAATTCCCTTAAAGAAATACAGGAGAACACAGGTAAAGAGTTGGAAGGCCTTAAAGAGGAAACAAAAAAAATTCCTTAAAGAATTACAGGAAAACACAATCAAACAGGTAAAAAGAAAATGAACAATACCATCCAGGATCTAAAAATGAAAATAAAAACAATAAAGAAATCACAAAGGGAGACAACCCTGTAGGTAGAAAACATAGAAAAGAGATCAGGAGTCATAGATACAAGCATCACTAACAGAATACAAGAGAGAGAAGAGAGAATCTCAGGTGCAGAAGATACCATAGAAAACATTAACACAACAGTCAAAGAAAATGCAAAATGCAAAAAGCTTCCAACCCAAAACATACAGGAAATCCAGGACACAATTGAGAAGACCAAACCTAAAGATTATAGGTGGAGAAGAGAGTGAAGATTCCCAACTTAAAAGGCAAGTAAATATCTTCAAAATATACAGAAGAAAACTTCACTAACCTAAATAAGGAGATGAATATAAACATTGAAGTGGCCTACAGATTGGACCAGAAGAGAAATGCCTACCATCACATAATAGTCAAAACACCAAATACACAAAACAAGGAAAGAATATTAAAAGCAGTAAGGGAAAAAGGTCAAGTTACATATAAAGGGAGACCTATCAGAATTACACCAGACATCTCACCAGAGACTATGAAAGCTAGCAGATCATGGGCAGATCTCATACAAACACTAAAAGAACACAAGTGTCATCCCAGGCTGCTATACCCAGCAAAGTTCTCAATTACCATAGATGGTGACACCAAAATACTCTATGACAAAACCAAGTTTACACAATATCTTTCCACAAACCCAGCCCTACAAAAGATAATAGAGGGAAAATGCCAACACAAGGAGGGAAACTACACCCTAAAAAAAGCAAGAAAGTAATTTTTCAACAAACTCAAAAGAAGATAGCCACACAAACATAAAAATTTCATTGAAAATAACAGGAAGCAACAATCACAATTCCTTAATATCTCTTAACATCAATGGACTCAATTCCCCAATAAAAAGACATACACTAAAAGATAGGATATATATGGAGTACCCAGCATTTTGTTGCACACAGGAAATGCACCTCAGTGTTAAAAACAAACACTACCTCAGATTAAGGGTGAAAAAAAATTTTTTTTGAAGCAAATGGTCCCAAGGAACAGGCTGTAGTAGCCATTTTAATATCAAAGAAAAGTCATCAAAAAAGATAAGGAAGAACACTTTATACTCATCAAAGGAAAATATCTACCAAGAAGAACTCTCAATTCTGAACATCTATGCCCAGAATGCAAGGGTTCCCACATTCATAAAAGAAACTTTATTAAAGCCCAAAGCACACATTGCATCTCAGACAATAAGAGTGGGAGATTTCGACACCCCACTATCATCAATGGACGGATCTTGAAAACGCAAACAGCGACACGGTGAAACTAACAGAAGTTATGGACCAAATGGATTTAACAGATGTCTATAAAGCATTTCATTTTAAATCAAAAGAATACACCTTCTTCTCAGCACCTTCACAAAAATTGGCCATATAATCAGTCACAAAACAAACCTCAACAGATATGAAAAGATTGATATAATCCCATGACTCCTATCAGATCACTATGAACTAAGGCTGGTTTTAAACAGTAACAAAACCAACAGAAAGCCCACATATACATGGAAGCTGAACAATGCTCTACTCAATGATAACTTGGTGAAGGAAGAAATAAAGAAATAAATTAAAGACTTCCTGGAATTTAATGAAAATGAAAGTACAAGTTATCCAAACTTATGGGACACAATGAACGCAGTGTTGAGAGGAAAACTCATAGTTCTGAGTGCCTACGTAAAGAAACTGCAGAGAGCATACACTAGAAGCTTAACAGCACACCTGAAAGCTCTAGAACAAGAAGATAATACACCAAAAAGGAATAGACAATAGGAAATGATCAAACTCAGGGTTGAAATCAACCAAGTAGAAACAAAAAGAACTATTCAACGAATCAACAAAACCAGGAGCTGGTTCTTTGGGAAAGTCACCAAGATAGATACACCCTTAGCCAGACTAACCAAAGGGCACAGAGACAATATCAAAATTAACAAAATCAGAAATAAAAAGGGAGATATAACAACAGAAACTGACGAAAAAATCAAAAAATCATCAGATCCTACAACAAAAGCTATACTAAATAAAATTGGAAAATCTGGATGAAATGGAAAATTTTCTAGACAGATACTAAATACCAAAGTTAAGTCAGGATCAGATAAACCATCTAAACAGTCCTATAACCCATAAAGAAATAGAAGCAGTCATTGAAAGTCTTCCAACCAAACAAAAGCCCAGGTCCAGAGAGGTTCAGTGCAGAATTCTATCAGACCTTCAAAGAAGACCTAAAACCAATACACTTCAAACTATTTCACAAAATAGAAGCACAAGGAATAATACCCAAATCATTCTATGAAGCCACAGTTACACTGATACCAAAAGTGTACAAAGACCCAACAACAAAAAAAGAAAACTTCAGACCAATTTCCCTTATGAATATCGATGAAAAAATACTCAATAAAATTCTCACAAACCGAATCCAACAACACATCAAAATGATCATTCGCCATGATCAAGTAGGTTACATTGCAGGGATGCAGGGATAGTTCAATACCTGGAAATCCATCAATGTAATCCACTTCATAAACAGAATCAAAGAAAAAACCTACATGGTCATTTCATCAGATGCTCAAAAAACATTTGTCCAAATTCAACATCCCTTCATGATAAAAATCTTGGAAAGATCAGGAATTCAAGGAACATACCTAAACATCATAAAATCAATATTCAGTAAACCAGTGGCCAACATCAAACTAAATGCAGAGAAACTCGAAGCAATCCCACTAAAATCAGGGACTAAGCAAGGCTACCCTCTCTCTCCCTATCTATTCAATATAGTACTTGAAGTTCTAGCTAGAGCAATTAGACAACAAAAGGAAGTCAAAGGGATACAAATTGGAAAGGAAGAAATCAAAATATCACAATTTGCAGAGGATATGATGGTATACTTAAGTGACCCGTAAAACACCACCATAGATCTGCTACAGCTGATAAACACCTTCAGCAAAGGGGCCAGATATAAAATTAACTCAAGCAAATCAGTAGCCTTCCTATACTTGAAGGATAAACAGTCTGAGAAAGAAATTAGGGAAATGACACCCTTCACAATTGTCACAACAATATAAAATATCTTGGTGTGATTCTAACCAAGCAAGTGAAAGATCTGTATGACAAGAACTTCAAGGCTCTGAAGAAAGAAATCGAAGAAGACCTCAGAAGATGGAAAGATCTCCCATACTCATGCATTGGCAGGTTTAATATAGTTAAAATGGCCATCCTCCCAAAAGCAATCTACAGATTCAACACAATCCTCATCAAAATCCCAACTCAATTCTTCATAGACTTAGAAAGAGCAATTCTCAAATTCATTTGGAATAAAAAAAAAAAAAAACACAGTATAGGAAAAACAATCCTTAACAATAAAAAACCTTCTGGGGAAATCAACATCCCTGATGTCAAGCTGTACTATAGAGCAGTAGTGACAAAAACTGCATGGTATTGATACAGTGACAGGCAAATAGATCAATGGAATAGAATCGAAGTATCAGTGATGAACCCACACACCTATAGTCACTTGGTCTTTGACAAGGAGCTAAAACCATCCAGTGGAAAAAAAGACAGCATTTTCAACAAATGGTGCTGGTTCAACTGGTGGTCAACATGTAGAAGAATGCAAATTGATCCATTCCTATCTCCCTGTACAAAGCTCCAAGTAAATCTAGGACCTTCACATAAAACCAGATACACTGAATCTAATAGAAGAGAAAGTGAGGAAATGTCTCGAACTCATGGGCTCAGGGGAAACATTCCTGAACAGAACACCAATGGCTTAAGCTCTATGATGAAGAATTGACAAATCCGACCTCATAAAATTGCAAAGCTCCTGTAAGGCAAAGGACACTGTCAGTATTACAAAATAACAACCAACAGATTGGGAAAAGATTTTTGCTAATCTTACATCTGATACAGGGCTAATATTCAATATATAAAAAGAACTCAAGAAATTAGACTCCACAGAACCAAATAACCCTATTTTAAAAATGGGGAACAGAGCTAAACTGAAAATTCTCAACTGAGGAAACTTGAAGAACTGAGAAGCACCTAAAAAAACTGTTCCACATCCTTAGTCATCAGGGAAATACAAATCAAAACAATCCTGAGATTCCACCTCATTCTGGCCAGAATGGCTAAGATCAAAAACTCAGGCGACAGAAGATGCTGGAGAGGATGTGGAGAAAGAGGAAGACTTCTACACTGCTGGTGGGATTGCAAGCTGGTACAACCACTGTGAAAATCAGTCTGGCAGTTCCTCAGAAAATTGGACTTAGTATTACCTGAGGACCCAGTTATACCACTCCTGGGCATATACACAAAAGATTCTCCAACATATAACAAGGATACATACTCCACTATGTTCATAGCAGCCTTATTTATAATATCCAGAAGCTAGAAACAACCCAAATATCCTTCATCAGAAGAATGGATATAGAAAATGTGGTACATTTACACATTGGAGTACTACTCAGCTATTAAAAACAATGACTTCATGAAATATTTAGGCAAATGGGTGGAAGTAGAAAATATCTTCCTAAGTGAGGTAACCCAATCACACAAGAACACACATGATATGCACTCACTGATAAGTGGATATTAGCCCTAAAACTTGGCATACTCAAGGTGCAATTCACAGATCACATAAAGCTCACGAAGAAAGAACACCAAAGTATGGATGCTTTGGTCCTTCTTTGAAAGGGGAACAAATTACTCAAGAGACCAAATATGGAAACCTTGTAGAGCAGAGACTGAAAGAAAGACCATCCAGAGACTGCCCCACCTGGGGATACATCCCATATACAGTCATCAAACACAGACACTATTGTTGATGCCAAGAAGTGCTTGCTGAAAGGAGCCTGATATATCTCTTGAAAGATTCTGCCATAGCCTGACAAATACAGTGGTGGATGCTGGCAGCCAACCATTGAACTGAGCATGGGGTCCACAATGGAGGAGTTAGAGAAAGGACTAAAGGAGCTGAAGGGGTTTTTAACCCCATAGGAAGAACAACAATATCAACCAAGCAGACCCTTCAGAGCTCCCAGGGACTAAACCACCAACCAAAGAGTACACATAGAGGGACCCATGGCTCCAGCCACATATGTAGCAGAGTATGTCCTTGTTAGGCATCAATGGAAGGAGAGGCCCTTGGTACTGCGGAGGATCGATGCCCCAGTGTAGCAGAATTCGAGGGTGGGGAGGCAGGAGTGGGTAGGTGGGTGGGTGTAGTAACAACCTCATAGAAGCAGGGGGAGAAGGATAGGGTAGGGTAGGGTAGGGTAGGGTAGGGTAGGGTAGGGTTTCCAGGGATAGGGGGGATCGGGAAAGGGGATAACATTTGAAATGTAAATAAAGAAAAAAAAAATGTGCTGAGGCAATGGTGACACAGAACTTATTGGAGTAGCCAACCAATGGCTGGTCCAACTTGAGGCCCAAGCCACAAGAGGGAACCCATATCCAACACTGCCTGGATAGTCAGGAGCTAAAGACTGAATAGCCTAGACACCTAGGATAGAAGCAAACACAACTGGAAAATAAAGTCAGTGAAATGATTCCTAATAATTTTCTGCTATAATTATAGATACTTGCCTAGCCCAGCAGTCATCCAAAAGCCTTCATCCAGCAACTGATGAAGACAGATGCAATGAACCACAGACAAACATTAGACAGAGCTTGGGGAATGTGGAGAGGAAGGACTGTAGGATCCAGATGGGTCAAGTACACCAGGAGAATATGACCCATAGACTAAACTAAGCGAGGTTCATAGGGGCTCACAGAAACTGAATTGACAATCACAGGGCCCACACAGACCTGCACTAGGTCCTCTGTAGGCAAGTTATGTTTTTCTATCTTGGTGTTCGTGTGGGACTCCTGACAGTAGAGTGGGGCTGTCTCTGATACTTTGCTTGCTCTTGGGACCATTTTCTTCCTCCTGGACTACTTTGTTCAACCTTTATATGAGGTCTGGTACCTAGTCTTAGTGTACCCTGTTATGCCACATTCTGTGGATATCCCTGGGAGGACTCATCTTTTGTGGAGGGAAACAGAGGAGGTGTGGATTTGGGGGAGAGGGGGGTTAGGGGGGTGAGAGGCAGTGACCAAGAGGAGTGGATGGAGAGGAACCAGTGCTTGCAATGTAATGTATGTAAGAAGAATAAATAAAAAAGAAAAGAAGGAAAGAAGGAGGGAGGAACAGAGGGAAGAGAGAAAGAGAGAGAGAGAGAGAGAGATTTATGTGAAACTATTACACTCTACAACAGCAATCAAACTCTTAGGTACATTACTTCTTACCTTCCATGACCGAAACATTTTTTGTGCAGTTCAATACTTTGTGAGTTATACCTTTTATAGCTTTTTTTTCTTCAAGAAATTGAGAGTACTTTTGAAAATAAACTGTAAGAAAACAGAACCAAAACTACTCATTTTCATGATATAATTATGCCTTTCTATTTCCTACTTATGGTACAAAGATCTACAGCATCTAGATTGCCTAAGTAGACAGCTGACCCTGATGCCCATCACACTACAGTCAATGGAATCCTCAGCCTCCTGTTTTGAATCCACAGATACTTTCAGAACTCACAGAAACATGAGTTATTTAAAGGCAGGATTGGTCCATTATCATTACTCTAAAGGGAGTGAGCCATACCCTTCCTTCAATGCTTTATGTAAGATGAAAATGCTAATTCTTCGAGGAGATGAAGCCCAGATAAATACTCATATTTAAGGAGATAAACTACCTTTGCATTGGGAGGAAAAGGAGTTAAGTAATTCTGAGTAGTTATATGTTATTTTAGAATGTGAAATCAGGAGAACAAAGCACATGTATCTACAGGGCATTGCTTTCTTCCCTAAACTCACTTCATTTTTGACTCTATTCCTCCATGTACCACACTCCCACTCTGACCTTTTAAAAATAACTGACCTTCCCCTCTAAAACTAAATTTCCTCATTTTCCTGCCTATGATGTTGTCCTTGTTATGCCATCACTTTTGCTTCCTTCATTTCCCCAAAACCAGTTTTGAAACGGATCATCAGTAATATCCCAGGGCACCCATTAGTCATCTTGTTATTGGACACAAGCTCAGATCTCTTCCCCCTTAGGTCTTTAAACATTGCTGTCTTGGTTTTGTCTCACCTTTTGGCCATCACTTTTTGTTTTATTTTACAAACTCTTCTCCCTCCATCCACCCCTTCAAATTTTAATACCTCCTACAGCCCTGTCATTATGCTTCCTTCTCATACAAATTCTTCCTAAGTGGGGTCATGTATTGCTATAGTATTGCTTGTCTGCTGCCTATTTGCACGAGATTTTGTGCTCACTAAACACAATCATATTAGGTTCAACTCAGTATGTCTAAAATGCCAGTCAATGTCTACCAACTTAAACCTATGACTTATATATTCTCTACCTCTTTGAATAACTTCATGGTTGCTGAGGTTGCATCATCAAATTATTAAGATCACATTTACTTCTTATACCCCTTAATCCTTACATCTCAGTAACCATCAAGCATCTATTTCCTTGGTCCTATACTCTTTACATCTCAAAGCTGCCTCCTCTCATGTTCTCCAGATACTTATTGTTGGGTTATAAATTAGCCCTCTCATTTTTCTCTTTGCCCTAAAGATTCTATTTTCATATTCCTGTACAAGCACTGTCTATAACCTAAACATGGCTATACAAATTCTCTATTTGATATGGTACATCAGTTCTCCCCAGCATTGATGTTTTGTGAAAAAATGACCACAATTTTTAACTTCTATGTCCACATACCATTGCAATGTAATTTTGCAACTTTCCCAGCTTAAATTTTAAAAAGTGAAGTCTTCTGCAAGATCTGACAATGAGGATGTGAAAAATGAGCTCTTATCCACTACTCTCCAGTTTAATTTTTTGAGAGCCCGGCTCAAGGCCACCCTCAATCTTGGAAATCTCCAAGCTGCCATGTAAACAAGCCCAGGCCCTCCTAAGGACTCATATAAAGGTGAGCCATACTGTTAGTCATTCGGGCTGGCATCCTTTTCCTTAGAAGAGTCCAGTTGCCTGGACTGGTAACTGACCACATATACAAGCCTAAGTTCAGCCTGGACCAGAGTAGCTGCTCAGTGGAGATCAGCCTAAATTGCCAAACCATTGAAGTATAAGATAAATAAGTATGTGTATTAGCTCATTATATTTATACTGATCTATTAAGTATAAAACAATACTTGATTAAAGAACACTCTTTAAGAGAAATAACTGTTTTTTATAAGAGGGCACTACATGTGCTCTGCATCCTGCTTTTATCTACCCAGAAAAATGTCATTTCTTCTTCACTTAGAACTGTATGTTTCAGCCTCTCATGCTTCAGTTTCATCCCTCTGTGGCATGCTTAGTACCCACAGTTCTAGATGTTCATCTTCTAGGAAAGCTATCTCAGCACAACACTTCCCAGACAACATTGTAGATACTAGTTTATTTTTTATCTGATACAGTCTTTTTACATGGCCCAGGCTAGCTACACACTTACTGTCCTCCTATCTAACATCCTGAGTAGCTGGGATAATAGGAGTGTGCCATTGTACCTGGCTGGCACTGATTCATTGACTTTCCTCTAAATTTCTTCAGAACATACTCTGTGTTCTTCCTGGACTTGATCTGACACACCATCTGACATACATTAATGTATGCTATTACTATATTAAAACTATTAATTTATTCTGAGTGATCAAATGAAAGAATAAAATATCCTAAATATACTATTTTTCATGCATTTTTAAATTATTCATACATTCTCAAATCTTTAATGAACAAAAATCCACCCATTTGTTCTGGTTGATTTTAGATTTCTCATAATACTGGCCAGGACAGAAGTAGCTAGGAATTAACAGAAGAACTCTTCTTGGATAATTACTTCCTAGCTCTTTCTTGCCACAAACTCACACTAGATGAAGGAGCCTTATCATATACAGCTTGACATCTTGATACCAATGAGAAAATGTAGATTTGACCTCCCGATCAAATAAAGACAATGGCCCACATAGTTTACTCCACAACCCCACACAGACACTCATAAATGTGATTCAGTTTCTCTACTGAGAATGGATTCAATTTTTTTCCCAAGACAACAGTTAAATTCAAGGACAAAGAGAAAGTCACAATGGAGTCCTTTGAATTATTTTCCCCAAACAATTTTCTCATTCATATTTCTATTAAATACCTACGGCTACAGTGTGACCTCTCTTCATCTAAGGCAGACAGAGCCTATTGGGATACTTACTGATAAAAGCAACTAAGAATGTGATTGTCAGCAGCAGGAGAAGAACTGTCAGTGATATAAAAAGCAGCAATGGGGAGCCAGGCTTACTTAGGCGACGGATAGGTTTCTCTCTTGGAGCTAAAAGGAGAAGCATATTCATTTCATGAGAAATAACTTCAATCCTTATTTCTTCTTTTCCACCCTCCTCTTCATTTTTTTCCATGACACATATTTACTAATAGCAGGAACATTTAAAATAATAAAAAAGCACACACTTACACTGTTGAAATACTTGGTATTAATATTTTGAGATCTGGAAAGATACTTTGAATATATGTGTGTAATATACATATATATGTACATATTTATAAATATAAGTGAATATATATTACAAGAATACTTTATATCTTTTTGTTTGTTGTGGCTGGGTTTTTTGGTTTTGGTTTGTTTGCTTGTTTGTTTGTTTATTTTGGTGATGTGAAGTATTATGAACTAGGATCTCTCTATGTAGTCCTGGATGGTCAGCAACTCATTATGTAGACCTGACTGGGCTCAAATCCTCAGTGATCTTCCTGGGTGAGTGCTAGAATTAGACCACATGTGGCCCTTTCAGCAAGTCTTGAAATATGTATATATAATATGTTTTATCACAGAATGACACAACATAAGCACTGACACCTAGCCTATGACTTTTCTTTACATCAGTACTGTAAATATATTTTCATGTCACTGCATTTTCATGGTGTTCTGTACTGTGGTTGCAGTATTGTACATTTAAATCATTTCCAGACTATCCAAATATTAAAGACAAATATACTATAAAAGACAAATATTTCTAATCATAGTCCACCTCTTTACCATAAAGTCAGTCTGCTAGTCACCATCAAATGGCTGAAAACTTTCCTGGATGAAGGTGCAGTTTAGTAGCAGAGCAACTGCCCTATCAAGTGAGAGGTTTTGCTCTGATCTATAGTATAAAAGAAAAAAAGTTCCTTCAGGATAAAAATCTCCAAACTCTGAAATAGTTTTCATGAAGTTACAAAACACTGTCAAGCATAGAGGGAAGATTTCACTATTTAACAATAATTAATTTTCTGAAAAATATTTGCATTTATGTTTATTTATATAGAGCAGGAAATGCAACAAAATTCAAGGTATAGTTTCTGTAAATGACAAGAGTGAAGACCATGCCAAGAAAGCTTTTTCTTCCCACTATACAACTCTACAGCTCTTCAAGTTTAAACAGCTGAGACTCCTGTAAAATACCAGATGAGAAACTCAATCAGTCACAAACCCCACCCAACTTTGCAAATGAACATTCATTTATCCTCCCATCTACATTAAGTACAGAAAGAGTTTTTGTTTTGCTTTACCTGCAGGAGATTCTGAGTAGATGCCCGAGGAGTTAGATTCATTCTTGAACTTCACTTCTGCATAAGTGATTTCTGAAGCCATATCAAGAAACTACCTGCCTCTATCAGAAAAAGCACCTCGTTTCCTCTGTAAGGCTCTGTGGTATATGAGAAACAATCACAGTGATAGGTTGTCATATTACAGAATAGTATAAAAGAAGAAGCATGTCTCACTAGGATAAACCATGTGAGAATGAGAAATCACAGGGTAGAATCACTCAGGCCACACAAGGGAGATGCAACCTCTTAAAACAAGAAAATAAAAATTGTAGCCATCAAACCCACACAGTGCAATATGCAAGTAGTACAAAATGGGAACTCAAAGGGGGAAGGAAAGAAATAGGAAGGAGGGGGAAAGAGGAACCTTGCAATTAGAAAACTCTGTCTTAAGACACTCACAGCAAACATAAATTCATGCAGTTCTATGTGCAAACCTGGTGACAACATGAGCAAACACCTAACGCACAACACTGATTTTGACTGAACAGGCAAATTTTGATACCACATTTTAGAGAACCATTGGCCCTCGCCACTATGTGGGCTCACACTTTTCTCTTTGATGCCTCCAGTGTCGGGAAGACAAAGCTCAAATCCTGTTGCTTATGAAGCTGCTCCTCTGAGCACTCTGCCTCCTGCCACAAATTCATAATTAGCTGCATAGGGACTCTCCAGTCACTTTGCTGTTGGTCACATCCAGAGCTCCTGAAATAGCTCTGGATAGTAGCTGTGGAAGGACTCTGTCCTCTATTGTGCCTCTCTTCCCTTAATCCCTGCACATCTCAGCACAAACTCTAAATGTTCACTGTACTGTTGGGAATAGTTGGGATGATAAAATGTATCACAGAGTACACGAGAGGACACTTGGAAAAGCCGGGAGGTAAGAGCCTGCCTGCTTCAACCTGTGGTGAAAGACCTCTGCCTGAGCCACCAGGCCCACATACCAAACAGCACAGGGAAAAAGTGAGCCACCCACTTACATGGAAAAGCCAGAAACAGGAGGGCTCCAGATGCAGGGTCTAAAGAACAGCCAGGAGAGAGAACTGGACTCCCAGGAATATTGACATCTGGGCTTGAAGTAAAGACAAGACACAGAAATGAACCCACATACTTACGGTCACTTGATCTTTGACAAACGAGCTAAAACCATACAGTGGAAAAAAGACAGCATCTTCAACAAATGGTGCTGGATCAACTGGCAGTCTACACATAGAAGATTGTGAATTGATCCATTCCAATCTCCCCGTACAAAGCTCAAGTCCAAGTGGATCAAGGACCTTCATATAAAACCAGATACACTGAATATAATAGAAGAGAAAGTGGGGAAGAGTCTCGAACACTTGGGCACAGGGGAAATGTTCTTAAACAGAACACCAATGGCTTGTGCTCTAAGATCAAGAATCGACAGATGGGACCTCATAAAATTACAAAGCTTCTGTAAGTCAAAGGACACTGTAAATAGGACAAAATGGCAACCTACAGATTGGGAAAAGATCTTTACTGATCCTATGTCTGATAGAGGGCTAATATCCAAGGTATACAAAGAACTCAAGAAGCTAGACTCCAGAGATACAAATAACCCTATCAAAAAATGGGGAAGTGAGCTAAACAGAGAATTCTAGACTGAGGAAACTCGAACGGCCGAGAAGCACCTAAAGAAATGTTCAACATCCTTAGTCATCAAGGAAATGCAAATCAAAACAACCCTGAGATTTCACCTCACACCAGTCAGAATGCCTAAGATCAAAAACTCAGGTGACAGCAGATGTTGGCGAGGATGTGGAGAAAGAGGAACACTCCTCCATTGCTGGTGGGAATGCAAGTTGATACAACCTCTCTGGAAATCAGTTTGGCGGACCCTCAGAAAAATGAACATAATACTACCTGAGGACCCAGCTATTCCACTCCTGGGCATATACCCAGAAGATGCTCCAACATGTAATAAAGACACATGTTCCACTATGTTCATAGCAGCCATATTTATAATAGCCAGAATCTGGAAACAACCCAGATGTTCCTCCACAGAGGAATGGATACAGAAAATGTTGTACATTTACACAATGGAATACTACTCATCTATTAAAAACAATGACTTCTTGAAATTCGCAGACAAATGGATGGATCTTGAAAATATCATCCTGAGCCAGGTAACGCAGTCACAAAAGAATGAACATGGTATATATTCACTGTTAAGTGGTTATTAGCCCAAAAGTTCAAAATACCCAAGAGTCAGTTCACAGCAACAGTAGGGCTGAGTGTGAGGTCCCAGATGGACGACTTGGAGAAAGGACTGAAGTAGCTGAAGGAGTTTGCATCCCCAGGGAGGGAGCAACAGTGGCAACTGGCATGACCCCCTGATACTCCTGGAGACTGATCCACCAACCAAATCATACACATGGAGGGACCCATGTTGCTACTATGTTATAGAGGAGGGTCTTGTTATCCATCAGGGGGAGGAGAGGCCCTTGGGCCTGAGGGTGTTAGATTCCTCAGTATAGGAGAATTCCAAGGAGGGAAGATGAGAGTGGGTGGGTGGATGGGTGGGTGGGAGAATACTCCCATAGTGCCAGGGGGAGGGGAGAGGGAATGGGGAGGTTCCAAAGGGGAGATCTGGAAATGAGGAACCATTTGAAATGTAAATAAAATATGAAAAATAAATAAATTAAAAAAAATAGAGGACACTTAATTTACTTGCTGAAGATGGGATGATTTTAGTCCCTCCCACAGACATCTTCCAGCTCATAGCCACAAGCTCAACCTTCAGTTCTTTCAAATACCTCCCTTCTTTGAATCTCCTCTAGCTACTTCCAAGTTCCTACACATAATGAGCAAACAGCATGTGCATGCACAAGAAACACGCAAACAGACAGACAGACACACACACACACACACATTGTGTTTATTGGTTTTTTTTTCTTGCTTTTATATCCAGACATACTGAAAACCATGGATTAACACTATTACCCCCATTTTAATAAAAAGTCACAGGTTTCATTTTATTTCCCAAGTTTAACTACATCTATGAGTAAAAACAAATCTATGCTAATTATCTCTATCTCAAACTCCCAGGTGATAATCTTTTGGATGCTACCCATCTCCTTCCCACAATGTTGTTCACACTTCACTAAGAGGCCTGTACTTTCTAGATGGGCTCCAAACCTCAGGTCTAGCCTACGTCCCCTAAAGTGATTCCTTCCTCCCTTAAGCTAGATCTTTCCACACAAGAATAGACACCTTGCTGAAGTTCTGAAACCTTGGCCGAGGAAAACTTCCTTACCCAACTTGTGCTCTGATTCCTGGTGCTGATCTCTGGGGAGACTCCACTCAGCTTCCCTGGGGTTTTAGCACCCCATGAAGGTCACCTTGATGGGCAGTAGCTCTCATTACCCTGAGAGGTATTGACTGGTCACACAGAGATATCCCACCAAGTAGACAGCAACCTTGCCTCCCCATTCTCTGAAATCAACACCATTTCGACCTTCTGCATAGACACGCTCCTCTTCCTACTTGACTGCTAACACCCAATGCCAGGTCATCCATAACTAGACAAGGATACTTATTTTAATAGACAGTAATGTCCCACAGTAAGCTTTCCACTATGTACACTCTTTACTCATGCCTGATCTACCCTTGGCCAGGAAACTTGTAGTGAGAATTTTGCAATTTTTGGTTTCTTTAAAAAACACAGAAATATAAGAATATGTTTTCATTTTAATCCCAGGTGCAGGTGCAGGAATATGTGGTTGCTTCAGACTTTCCACACCAGCTGAGTGTGATTAACCTCATGCTCTGGTGGTAGTGTGATTATTCCAGTTGCAAATAGTTTCTGCAATTGTGTCATGTTTGGAATTCTGAGAACTTTTCAGAGAGTATATAAATTCTAAAGCCCTGATTGGCAGGGTTGATGGTTGGTGGTTCTGAGGGAGAGGGGGATTCAGTTTATTAGTAGGCACACTAAAAGAAGAAACAAGAAAGAAATTAGATTCAAGGATCTCTATATTTCTCTTCTTTCTATGCTTCTCTTTCTCCTATCTAGTTATAAGGGGTGAAATAAAGGGTGGGAAAAAGAAGAACCCAAAAAGTAGCAAAGACAGGCAACAAGTGGTGCCTCAGCCTGGGGCTCAAAATTTAAGGATAAAATGGGAAATTTGATTTCAAATGCCATAAAAGAAATTTTGGGGGAGAAATATGGATATTTTGTTTTAAGAAGCCAGCAAAATGTTTATTGCACCTGCTACTGCTGTGATATCTCCACTTTACTTCTAGAGGGATTTTCTGTTATTTTTTTCTTTTCCTTCTTCATATATTTTGTTGCAAAAAATGCTTGAAAAACTGGCTGAGGAGTTGAAAATTTGTGGCTGGAAATGGAGGAGCACAAAATACAAAAAGACAGGGTGTAAACAAAGGGGTTCAGTCTATTCTTTTGTTTCTGAAAGGATTGTAGAGTTGGCTATGCAACTGGAAAAACTGTGGGTGGAGGTAGCAGGAGCATCAAAAAGGGAGAAAATAAAAGGCTCAGGCCCAGTGACTGAGCAAGAGAGTGGGAATTTCCCACAGGAAGAAAGAGGAAAGAGACTGTGCCAAAAAGTGGATGGGTCAGAGAAAAGCTGGAAAGGAGGGAAGACAATCTAATGAAACAGGCCATTTTGAGAGAAATGGTTAATCTCTAACTAACTGTACTGCCAGAATGGGAGGAGGAGCAGCCCTGGGTTATGAGACCACCTCAGCTTTCCCAAATTTATAAAATTAATTCCAGGTAATGTTGTATAATAAGGTTATGACAAGATAGGATGGCATCCTATAGAAATGATAGCTCTAATGCATTTTAAAGAAGCCATGATTTCATAAGTATGCACTCAACTTATGCCAAACAAATTCTAAATAACTGGGTTACTCAACGTAGAATTATTCCCCAAGACTGGAAGGGATTGGTAACAGCAGTACTAGAGGCTAGACCAAAGTGGCAGTGGTTAACATGGTAGACAAAAGCAGCAGCAAATATTGAACTGTGAAATAGTCCTAGGAGAATGACTATAGTAAAATATAAGCTGCTGGGTGGAGGTTGATACTCGGATATATAAGAACAGATTTAATTTGATGAGTTACTATAAAAATGATGTTGCTTAGCAGCTTTAAGATCATAGGACAAAATTGAGGGGGCCTGGAAAAGTGTCCACTTTCTTTACTAAGATTGTACAAGGCTCTGAAGAAGCTTTCACCTTTTTTGCTGCTGCTGCTGCTGCTGCTGCTGCTGCTGCTGCTGTTTTAAAAGATTAATAACAGCTGGGAGCAAGGCTGTGTAAGATCCTGACACAAGGCAGATTTTGATAGAGACCTCGGCATTTGAAAATGTGACCATCTGCAAGATGACCATTTTTACAATATTAATCCTGCCAATCCATGAGCATTGGAGATCTTTCCATCTTCTAAGGTCTTCTTCGATTTCTTTCTTCAGAGACTTGAAGTGCTTGTAATACAGATCTTAAACTTGTTTGGTTAGAGACACACCAAGATACTTAACACTGTTTGGGACTATTGGTTTTCTTCTTCTTCTTCTTCTTCTTCTTCTTCTTCTTCTTCTTCTTCTTCTTCTTCTTCTTCTTCTTCTTCTTTGATTTTTCTTTCTTTTTTGATATTTTGTTTACATTTCAGATGTTTTCCCTTTCCAGGTCTCCACCTTGGAAACCCCTGGTCTTATCCCCCCTCCCCGTGCCTCTATGACAGTACTCTTCCACCCAAACACCCACTCCCATCTTCCCTCCTGGACATTCCCCTACACTGGGGTATCTAACACCCTCAGGCCCAAGGGCCTTTCCTCTCACTGATGGCCAACAAGGCCCTCCTCTGCCAAATATGTGACCAGCACCATGGGTACCTTCATGTGTATTTTTTGGTTGGTGATCCAGTCTCTGGGAGCACCTCTGAGTCTGGCCAGTTGACACTGTTGCTCACTCCGCGGAGCTGCAAACTCCCCCAACTCTTTCAGTCCCTTCTCCAACTCCTCCATCTGGGACCCCACGATCAGTCCAATGGTTTCTGTGAATTGAATCTTGGGTATTCAGAAATTTTGGGCTAATATCTGCTTATCAATGAGTACATGCCACGATTGTTCTTTTGTGACTGCGTTGCCTCATTCAGGATATTTTCAAGTTCCATCCATTTGCCTGCAAATGGTTTGAAGTCATCCCCCCCCCTTTGGCAATCAACTATCAACTAGTCCTTTGGATCATTCTTTAAAGGGTGCACATCTTTTTGTTTGTTTGTTTGTTTGTTTTTTCTTTTATTTATTTATTTATTTATTTTTGGAAACTTTATTTACATTTCAAATGTTTCCCCCTTTCCAGATCTCCACTTTGGAACCCACCTAGCCTTTCCAACTCCCCTGCCTCTATGAGGGTATTCCCCCACCCACCCACCCACTCTCATCTTCCCTCCTTGGCATTCCCCTACACTTTGGCATCTAACACTCTCAGGCCCAAGGGCATCTCCTCCCGCTGATGGCTAAGAAGACCCTCCTCTGCCAAATATGTGGCCAGCACCGTGGGTCCCTCCTTATGAATTCTTTGGTTGGTGATCCAGTCTCCAGGAGCATCAGAAGTCAGGCCACTTCACACTGTTGATCCCTCCATGGGGATGCAAACTCCCAAAGCTCTTTCAGTCCCAACTCTTCCACCTGGGACCTCATGATCAGCCCAACTGTTGCTGTGAAGTGAATTTTGGGTATTCCAAACATTTGGGCTAATAACCTGTTATCAGTAAGTACATACCATATTCCTGGTTTTGTGACTGAGTTACCACACTCAGTATGATATTTTCAAGTTCCACCCATTTGGCTGCGAATTTCATAAAGTCATTGTTTTTAATAGCTAAGTAGTATTCCACTGTGTAAATGTATCACATTTTTGAACCCATTCCTCTGTTGAGGGACATCTGGGTTGTTTCCAGTTTCTGGCTATTATAAATATGGCTGGTATGAACATAGTGGAGCATGTGATGTTGGAGCATCTTCTGGGTATATGCCAGGGTATAGCTGGGTCTTCAGGTAGTATTATGGTCTTTTTTCTGATGGTCCAGCAAAGTGATTTCCAGAGAGGTTGTATCAGCTTGCAATCCCAACAGCAATGGAGGAGTGTTCCTCTTTCTCCACATCCTCACCAGCATCTACTGTCACCTGAGTTTTTGACCTTAGCGAATCTGACTGGTGTGAGGTGGAATTTCAGGGTTGTTTTGATTTGCATTTATTTCCCTGATGACTAAGAATGTTGAACATTTCTTTAGGTGCTTCTCAACCCTACATGTTTCTTCAGGTGAGAATTCTCTGTTTAGGTCTGTTCCCCATTTTTTGATAGGATTATTTGGATCTCTGGAGTCTAACTTTTTGAGTTCTTTGTATATATTGAATATTAGCCCTCTATCAGACATGGAATTAGAAAAGATCTACTCCCAATCAGTTGGTTGCCATTTTGTCCTATTTACAGTGTCCTTTGCCTTACAGAAACTTGGTAATTTCATAAAGTCCCATTTGTTGATTCTGGATCATAGAGCATAAGCCATTGGTGTTCTGTTCAGGAACTTTTCCCCTATGCCCACGTGTTCAAGACTTTTCTCCACTTTCTCTTCTATTAGATTCAAGTTTATCTAGTTTTATTTGGAGGTCTTTGATCCACGTGGACTTGAGCTTTGTACAGAGAGATAGGGATGGATCAAGTCACATTCTTCTACATGTAGACCTCCAGTTGAACAAGCACCATTTGTTGAAAATGCTGTATTTTTCCCTCTGGATGGCTTTAGCTCCTATTTCAAAGATCAAATGAGCGTAGGTGCATGGGTTCATTTCTGGGTCTTCAATTTTATTCCATTGATCTACCTGCCTGTCACTGTACCAATAATATACAGTTATTATCACTACTGCTCTGTAGTACAGCTTGAGGTCAGGGAGGCAGATTCCCCCAGGAGTCCTTTTATTGTTGGGAATAATTAGTGCTATCCTGGGTTTTTTGTTATTACATACGAATTTGAGAATTTCTCTTTCAAAGTCTATGAAGAATTGAGTTGGAATTCTGATGGTGATTGCACTGAATCTGTAGATTACTTTCACCAGGATGGCCATTTTAACTATATTAATCCTGCCAATCCATGAGCATTGGAGATCTTTCCATCTTCCAAGGTCTTCTTCGATTTCTTTCTTCAGAGACTTGAAGTTCTTGTCATAAAGATCCTTCACTTGTTTGGTTACAGTAACACCAAGATATTTTATATTATTTGTGACAATTGTGAAGGGTGTCTTTTCCCTAATTTCTTTCTCAGACTGTTTATCTTTCGAGTATAGGAAGGCTACTGATATGTTTCTGTAATTTTGTATCTGGCCACTTTGCTGAAGGTGTTTATCAGCTGAAGCAGATCTCTGGTGGAGTATTTCGGGTCACTTAAGTATACCATCATATCATCTGCAAATAGTGATATTTTGATTTCTTCGTTTCCAATTTGGATCTCTTTGACCTCCTTTTGTTGTCTAATTGTTCTAGATAGAACTTCAAGTACTATATTGAATAGATAGGGGGAGAGAGGATAGCCTTGTCTAGTCCCTGATTTTAGTGGGATTGCTTCAAGTTTTTCTCCATTTAGTTTAATGTTGGCCACTGGTTTGCTGTATATTGTTTTTACTATGTTTAGGTATGCCTGTTGATTTCCTGATCTTTCCAAGACTTTTATCATGAAGGGATGTTGAATTTTGACAAATGCTTTTTCAGAAGCTAACAAAATGACCATATGTTTTTTTGCTTTGAGTTTGATTATGTAGTGGATTTCATTGATTGGTTTCTGGTTATTGAACCATCCCTTCATCCCTGGCATGAAGCCTACTCTATCATGGTGAATGATTGTTGTGATGTGTTCTTGGATTCGGTATGCGAGAATTTTATTGAGTATTTTTGCATCAATATACATAAGGAAAATAGGTCTGAAGTTTTCTTTTAGTGTTGGGTCTTTGTGAGGTTTTGGTATCAGTGTAACTGTGGCCGCATAGAATGAATTGGGTAGTGTTCCTTCTGTTTCTATTTTCTGGAATAGATTGAAGAGTATTGGTATTAGGTCTTCTTTGAAGGTTTGATAGAATTCTGCACTGGACCCATCTGGTCCTGGGCTTTTTTTGGTACGGAGACTTTTAATGACTGCTTCTATTTCTTTAGGGGTTATGAGACTGTTTAGATGGCTTATCTGATCCTGATTTAACTTTGGTATTTGGAATCTGGCTAGAAACTTGTCCATTTCATCCAGATTTTCCAATTTTGTTGATTGTAGGCTTTTATAGTAGAATCTGATGTTTTTTTTTTAATTTCCTCAGAATCTGTTGTTATATGTCCCATTTCATTTCTAATTTTCTTAATTTGCATACTGTCTCTGTGCCCTCTGATTAGTCTGGCTAAAGGTTTATCTATCTTCTCAATTTTCTCAAAGAACCAGCTCCTGGTTTTTTTGATTGTTTGTATAGTTCTTTTAGTTTCCACTTGGTTGATTGCAGCCCTTAATTTGATTATTTCCTGCCTTCTACTCCTCTTGGGTGTATTACCTTCTTTTTGTTCTAGAACTTTCAGGTGTGCTGTTAAGCTGTTAATATATGCTCTCTCAAATTCCTTTTTGGAGGCATTCAGAGCTGTGAGTTTTACCCTTAACACTGCTTTCATTGTGTCCCATAGGTTTGGGTAACTTGTACTTTCATTTTCAGTAAATTCTAGGAAGTCTCTAATTTCCTTCTTTATTGCTTCCTTGACCAACTTATCATTAAGCAGTGCATTGTTCCGCTTCCATGTGTATGTGGGCTTTCTGTTGTTTTTGTTGCCATTGAAGACAAGCATTAATCTGTAATGATCTAATTGGAGGCATGGGATTATTTCAGTCTTCTTATATCTGTTGTGGTATGTTTTGTGACCAAGTATGTGATCAATTTTGGAGAAAGTACCATGAGGGGCTGAGAAGAAGGTATACTCTTTTGATTTAGGATGAAATGTTCTATAGATATCTGTTAAATCCATTTGGTTCATATCTGTTAGTCACTGTTTCTCTTTAGTTTAGGTTTCCAAGATCTGTCCATTGATGATAGTGGGGTGTTGAAGTATCCTACTATTATTGTGTGATGTACAATGTGTGTTTTGAGCTTCAGTAAAGTTGCTTTTATGAATGTGAGTGCCTTTACTTTCGGGGCATGGATATTCAGAACTGAGAGTTCTTGATAGATTTCTCCTTTGATGAGTATGAACTGTACTTCCTTGTCCTTTTTGACGACTTTTGGTTGAAAGTCAATTTTTTCCGATATTAGAATGGCTACTCCAGCCTATTTCTTGGGGTCATTTGCCTGGAAAATTGTTTTCCAGCCCTTTACTCTGAGGTAGTGTTTGTCTTTAACATAGAGGTGCATTTCCTGGATACAGCAAAATGCTGGGTCCTTTTTATGGATCCAGTCTGTCAGTCTATGTCTTTTTATTGGGGAATTGAGTCCATTGATGTTAAGAGATATTAAAGAATAGTGATTTTTGCTTCCTGGTTTTTTTATATTGTTTTTATGTTTGTGTGACTATCTTCTTTTGAGTTTGTTGAAAGATTACTTTCTTGCTTTTTCATAGGTGTAGTTTCCCTCCCTGAGTTGGCGTTTTCCATGTATTATTCTTTGTTGGGCTGGGTTTGTGGAAACATACTGTGCAAATTTAGATTTGTCATAGAATATTTTGGTTTCACCATCTATGATTATTGAGAGTTTTGCTGGGTATAGCAGGCTGGGCTAGCATTTGTGTTCTATTAGAGTCTGTATGAGATCTGCCCAGGATCTTCTAGCTTTCATAGTCTCTGGTGAGAAGTCTGGTGTAATTCTGATATGTTACTTGCCCTTTTTCCCTTACTGCTTTTAATATTCTTTCCTTATTTTGTGTATTTGGTGTTTTGACTATAATGTGATGGGAGGAATTTCTTTTCTGATCCAATCTATTTGAAGTTCTGTAGGCTTCTTGTATACTTATGTTCATCCCTTTATTTAGGTTAGGAAAGTTTTCCTCTATAATTTTGTTGAAGATATTTACTGGACCTTTAAGTTGGGAATCTTCATTCTCTTCTATACCTATTATCCTCAGGATCTGTCTTCTCATTGTATCCTGGATATCCTGGATGTTTTGGGTTAGTAGCATTTTGCTTTTTTTGTTTTCTTTGACTGTTGTGTCAATGTTTTCTATGGTATCTTCCGCACCTGAGATTCTCTCTTCCGTCGCTTGTATTCTGTTGGTAATGCTTGCATCTATGACTCCTGATTTCTTTCCTATGTTCTCTAACTCCATGGTTGTCTCCCTTTGCGATTTCTTTATTGTTTCTATTTCTGTTTTTTAATTCCTGGATGGTTTTGTTCATTTCCTTTGTCTGTTTGATTGTGTTTTCCTGTAATTCTTTAAGGGATTTTTGTGTTTCCTCTTTAAGGGCTTCTAGTTGTTTACCTGTGTTCTCTTTTATTTCTTTAAGAGAGTTATTTATTTCCTTCTTAAAATCCTCTAACATCCTCTTGAGATGTGATTTTAAGTCTGAGTCTTCCTTTTCTGGTGTGTTGGGGTATCCAGGGCTGGCTGTGGTGGGAATGCTGGCCTCTGATGATGCTAAGTAGCCTTGGTTTCTGTTCCTTGTATTATTGCTCTTGCCTTTCACTATCTGGTTATCTCTGGTGTTAGCTGGTCTTACTCTCTCTGACTGTAGCTTGTCTCTCCTGCAAGCATCAGTGTCAATACTCCTTGAAGACCAGTTCTCTCTGAGAGAAATTTGGGGTTGGAGCACTGTGGTACAAGATCCTCTCTGGGGTGCAGACAGAAACCAGAAGGATCTTGTCCCCAGCTGTCCCTTGGTTCCTGTGTCCTGATGGCTCTGCATGGTTTCCACTTGATCCAGTGAATTTGAACAGAAGTAGTGGTCTTGCCTGTGCTTAAACACGTGTCAGGACCCCTGGTATACCATCTCTCTCCTGTCACTATTTGACTATGAAGCCCTATGTCACAGGATCTGCTCCCTGGCCACTGAAAGAAACCATTAGACCACTCCTCAGTCTCTTTGTCCTGGGGATTCCAGGTGGGTCCCTTTGAGCAAACAGTCTTGCCCATACACCTGGGAGTCTAGTTTTCTCCCACCACTATTTGGCTATGGAGCACTGGTGGCCCAGGCAGAGGTCTCCTGCCACAGATGGAAACCAGAAGGCTCCTTCCCTTGGCAGTTCCTCAGTCCCTATGTTCCAAGGATTCTGGGTGAGTCCCACTGAGCAGTGTTGCTCCTTTTACCCCCTCTCACAGGCTTTTCCACACTCCTGGGAGGCTATCTTTCTCCCAGCACTATTTGGCTATGGAGCCCTGGTAGCCCAGGCAGAGGAGTTCCACCACAAATGGAGACCAGAAGGCTCCTTCCCCCAAAGTCATTGTTTTTAATAGCTGAGTTGTATTCCATTGTGTAAATGTACCACATTTTCTGTATCCATTCCTCTGTGAAGGGACATCTGAGTTATTTCCAGCTTCTGGCTATTGTAAATATGGCTGCTATGAACATAGTGCAGCATGTGTCCTTATTACATGTTTGAGCATCTTCCAGGTGTATGCCCAGGATTGGTATAAATGGGTCCTAAGGTAGTACTATGTCCAATTTTCTGAGGGTCTGCCAAACTGATTTCCAGAGTAGTTGTACCAGCTTGCAATCCCACCATCGAAGGAGGAGTGTTCCTCTTTATCCACATCCTCTCCAGAATATGCAGTCACCTGAGTTTTTCATCTTAGCCATTCTGACTGGTGTGATGTGGAATCTCAGGGTTGTTTTGATTTGCATTTTCCTGATGACTAAGGATGTTGAACATTTCTTTAGGTGCTTCTCAGCCTTTCAAGTTTCCTCAGTTGAGAATTCTCTGTGTAGCTTTGTTCCCCATTTTTAAATAGGGTTATTTATTTCTCTGAAGTCTAACTTCTTGAGTTCCTTGTATATAGTGGATATTAGCCTTCTATCAGACATAGGATTGGTAAAGATCTTTTCACAATCTGTTGGCTGCCATTTTGTCCTATTGACAGTGTCCTTTGCCTTGCAAGAGTTTTCAATTTTATGATGTCCCATTTGTCAATTCTTGATCTTAGAGCATAAGCCATTGGTGTTCTATTCAGGAACTTTTCTGCTGTGCCCATGTGTTCATGACTTTTCCCCACTTTCTCTTCTATTAGATTCAGTGTATCTGGTTTAATATGGAGATCAGTAATCCACTTGGACTTGAGCTTTGTACAAGAAAATAATAATGGTTCAATTTGCATTCTTCTATATGATGACCTCCAGTTGACCGAGCCGTATTTGTTCAAAATGCTGTCTTTTTTCTACTATATGGTTTTAGATTTTTTTGTAAAATATCAAGTGACCTAATTGTGTGGGTTCATTTCTGGGTCTTCAATTCTATTCCATTAATCTTTTTGCATGTCTTTGTATCAATACCATGCAGGATTTTTTTTTTTTATCACTACTGCTCTCTAATACAGCTTGAGGTCAGAGATGGTGATTACCCCAGAAGCTCTTTTATTGTTGAGAATAGTTTTTGCTATCCTGGGTTTTTTGTTCTTCCAAATGAATTTGCAAATTGCTCTTTCTAACTCTATGAAGAATTGGTTGCAATTTTGATGGGGATTGCATTTAATCTGTAGATTGCTTTTGGCAGAATGGCCATTTTTACTATCTTAATCCTGCCAATCCATGAGCATGGGATCTTTCTGCCTTCTGAGGTCTTCTTCAATTTCTTTCTCGAGAGACTTGAAGTTCTTGTCATACAGATCTTTCACTTGTTTTGTTAGAGTCACACAAAGTACTTTATATTGTTTGTGACTATTGTGAAGGGTGTCATTTCCCTAATTTCTTTCTCAGCCTGTTTGTCCTTTTGAGTATGTTGAGTTAATTTTATATCCAGCCACTTTGCTGAAGGTGTTTATCAGCTGTAGCAGATCTCTGGTGGAGTTTTTTGGGTCACTTAAGTATACCATTATATCATCTGCAAATAATGATGTTTTGATTTCTTCGTTTCCAACCTGTGTCCCTTTGACCTCCTTTTGTTGTCTAACTACTCTAGCTTGAACTTCAAGTACTATATTGAATAGATAGGGAGAGGTAAGGCAGCCTTGTCTAGTCCCTGATTTTAGTGGGATTGCTTCAAGTTTCTCTCCATTTAGTTTGATGTTGGCTACTGGTTTGCAGTATATATCTTTTTACTATGTTTCGCTATGGTCCTTGAATTCCTGATCTTTCCAAGACTTTTATCATGAAAGGATGTTGAATTTTGTCAAATACTTTTTCAGCATCTAATGAAATGACCATGTGGGGTTTTTTTCTTTAAGTTTGTTTATGTAGTGGATTACATTGATTGATTTCTGGGTATTGAACCATCCCTGCATCCCTGGAATGGAGCCTACTTGATCATGGTGAATGATCATTTTGATGTGTTCTTGGATTCAGTTTTCAATAATTTTATTGAGTATTTTTGCATCAATATTCATAAGGGAAATTGGTCTGAAGTGTTCTTCCTTTGTCGGGTCTTTGTGAGTTTTTGGTATCAGTGTAACTGTGATCTCATAGAATGAATTGGGTAGTGTTCCTTCTGTTTCTTATTTTGTGGAATAGTTTGAAGGGTATTGGTATTAGGTCTTCTCTGAGGTCTGATAGAATTCTGCACTAAACCCATCTGGCCCTGAGCATTTTTTGGTTGGAAGACTTTTAATGACTGCTTCTATTTCTTTAGGGCTTATGGGACTGTTTATATGATTTATCTGATCCTGATTTAACTTTTGTATTTGGTATCTGTCTAGAAAATTATCCGTTCATCCAGATTTTCCAATTTTGAGAAAATCAACAAGATAGATTATTGTATCTTAATAAAAATTTACTTGTGTTTTGTTTGACTATTGTTTGATATATTATACATAAGACTCCTACTTAAAATGTGATGTAACATTCTAGCTTTATGGTTCTTATAATTATTTCTATTGTGTGTAGATTGTTAATTTTACAGTAAAAGACAATTTTTTTAAACAGGAATGGGGATATGAAGTGGAAGTTTCTGTTTTCCCTAAAACAAAGCTGTCCTGTCATTTTTTTTTCCTAGAAGCTATCTTGAAAGAGAGGATGTGATGTTTTGCTGAATCCAAACACTTAAGAAGGTGAATGACGTTTGGAAAGAAGGGAAATTGAACTCCACAGACAGTGAGAAGATGCTCGTGCATTATCAAGCCTCGCTGAGCTTCATTGGGCTTCACTGGTCTCACAATGCTTCACTGGTCTTCACTACACATGTATCTCCAGCCATGCAACACTTTGTTGATCTTCACTAGACATTCAACACTTTTTTGGTCTTTACCAGCCATGCCACATTTCATTGGTCTTTGTTGGCCATACAACAGTTTGCTGGTCTTCACATCTTAGAGGGAAAGTGCTTCAAAGAACTTCTTGTGGTATTCCTGCTGATTCTCTCTGCTTCTGCTGACTCCTTCCAATTTGACAAAGCCTTGTGGTTTCTGCAGGATCATGCTCCTTCTACTGATTTGTATTTGGTGTATTCTATTGGACTGAAATGCTGGTATCTTAACAACAAAGAGTGGAATTCCCCCAAGAAATTACTTCTACACAGGGCCATAACCTCTTTTTCCTATTAACCTTCTTTCTACCTCTGCTGGGCTAGAAGGGAGGTTCAAGTGTTCCAAACCCTAAATTAGACTGTAAAAAATCAAAGCCTACAATTTATCATTCTCAGGTTTCTGACAGGGTCAAAGACAAGATAGTAATACTCTCATGAAAAGTTTAGGTGGTTTAGGATTCAAGAAAATGATTTAAGGGCTTAAAAGGATGTTTTTAAGTTGATGAATACAAGTTATGATAGAAAGTGATTTAGGTACAGAATTTTCGCCTCACCAAGATAGAATTGATAATGTAGCACTTTCTCCAAAGTTGTCAAATATATACAGACTGCATATTGTGAATGTAATTCTTATCTGATAGGTTTTATAATTGTTCTTGTTAGATATAGTTTATTGATTTTAGAGAAAGACCCTTTTATTGGACTAAAAGGGAGATATGTTGGGAGAATCTTTTTGTAAGATGTTTCTCTGTCCTTCCTCACCTGCCTAAGGCATTCTCTGATTGGTTAAAGAAAGAAATGGCCAATAGTTAGGAGGGGAGGATAGGTAGGACTTCCAGAGAGAGAGGAACTATGGGAAAGAGAAAAGTAGGAGAATCACCAGACTAACATTGAGGAAGAAGCAGGTGCCAGGATGAGTTGCATTATGAGCCACATGTCAGACATGGGTTATAAGAGCTAGTTGAGAACAAGAGCAAGCAAAGGACTTAAGCAATTATAAATAAATGTTGTCTCCATGTCGTTATTTGGAAAGCTAGCAGGTTATAAAAAGAACTACAACTACACTCAGGTCTCCAGGCAAACCCACCGATGACCAGACTAAATTATGGCTCCCCTCTATTCACTCTATCACTTGTTTGTACATCTCTTCAATTATTTTCCCTCTCTCCCACTATAACATCAGCTGTATTTTCTGGGACAAACTTTATGTCTTCTACATGAACTAATCACAAATCCCTGCATCAGGGACCTGCCACAAGTCCTGTTGACTAGCCAATGTTTAGTATCCATTGTTTAAACAACTTTGAGGCAAGAATAATAGGTATCTTATCATAGCCTAACCATTCCTGATTGTAGGTAGGAGCACTTTAAACATATGCAGACTTTTTAGTAGGGAAGATATGATCAAGGTACATTGTATATAAGTAAGAAATATTCAAAAATAAATAAAAATTATTTTTAAGTTAATATTTTGTTCATCAGTGTGCACATAAAACTATGTTAACAAAAAAAAAATTCTTCACTATTATAAGCAAATGTTTCTAGTTCAAGTTAGGGTCTTGAATTTCTCTTTCTTCTTGACCAGTAACTCTCCTTAATGACCACAACCTACCTGCTTTTGCCTAACTGTGCCAATTAAGTCAGATTCTACTTCAGAGAAAAGATGAATTTGTCTGATCACAAAACAACCTGCAGACATGAGGCACTTCATGTAAATCACTCCCACTCGTTCCTGGACAATTGTGTTCATTTTCACAGCAAATGGAGAAGCAGACCATAGACTGCAAAGAACATCATCAAAACTTTTCACACAATAGACTTCAGATGTGGCTTTATAGGCAGATGAAACAGGGCCGATACATTTTATTTCTTCAATCGTCGCTATTTAATTTGGTTACTTTTTCTTCTCTTGTTGAGAAAAAAGTCCCATATGAATCAAAGACTCTAAGTTACCAATATTATGAAATTTATTGGAGTTGTACTCTCAATAGAGAGGTATTGTGAGAAGAGACTGTGATTACTGGGAGGCACTGTCACAGACAATGGTTATAAATACGTGATAACAAAGCTAGGAACCTTAGACATCTCAGTGGTCAAATAATGGGACAAAAAACAACAAGGAAGAGAAGTCAAGAAAAACATGGTATTACATGTAAGGTTGGAGCAGATAATGGGATTAAAATTACAGCTCAGGCTGGGTGGTATTTTTCCCATGCCTTTTCCCTAGTCCTTGGGAGGTAGAGGCAGGAGACTCTATGAGTCTAAGGAAAACCTGGTCCATGCAGAAAGTTACAGTACAGCTTTGAATGTGCACACACACACACAAAATCTAGAAAAATTTCACCCTTAGGTACCTGCAATTCCCATGTCCTTATACTTTCTTCGTAAGTGTCACAGTCTTCCATTAATGTCCTATCTTTTTACAACCCCTTTCTTTTTTTTTTTTTTTTTTGGTTTTTTTTTTGTTTTGTTTTGTTTTTTTACTATATCTTTATTTTTTTGATACTTTATTTACATTTCAAATGCTTCCTCCTTTCTAGATCTCCCCTTTGGAACCTCCCTATTCTTAATATCCCCTTTCAATGTTTGGTTTCTAGTTTTTCTCAAGGGCTTCTGGCTCAGAGATATTACACTTCACTTCCTGCAAATCCTTGTGGGTCTGCTGTCTTGGTCTTACTCCATCACACACTTCTACTCTTTCTTCCAGATCAAGACAGGAATGGTCACCCTACCCTAGCTGTCTTTCCTGCACCATTATTTAGCTGTATGTTCAGATGGTCAGAGGCTTCTTGTATCTTACTCTCCAAAATATGACTCACAGACTTGCTTCTTTCAAAGAGCCCAGAGCTCGGAGTCAACCTCTACATGCTCTGAGCTAAATGCCTCAGAGAGGACCAACACTGCATGCCCAGTAGTAACAGTCTGCACTTCTTGCTAATTATTTAAGAATGTGGGAAAGAGGAAATTGTAAAACATGCTTAAAAGTGTCCTGAAAACTCTGACAAGGTGGCTGTCATCACTTGCTAAGTTCCTAATATGAAAATTTCTCTTACCTCAAAAAAATATATCTATAAACTATATTTCAATTGAGTGTTCTTTACAAAACTTTATGTGGATTATTTAGTTCATATAAGACTCAATTCATATATTGAAAAGAATTCTAGAAAGCAAAAGATTGAATGACTAGATCTTAGATGTTATTAGTTAATGTAGTAAATAATAATAAGTTCATAGATAACTGGAAAATGGTAAAGTGGTAAAGGGGTTGGTTGCCTTGAAAGGATGAGGACCTGAGACTGATGCCTAGAACCTACATAAAAATTTTCATGAATGATGATAGATGCTTGTACTCTGACTACTAGGGAACAGAGACAGGTGGATACCTGAGAGTTTCTTCTCAAGACCATCTAGACTAATAGACATTCTACAAACCCATGAGAGACCCTATTGCAAAGGAATTGGATGATGTTCCTGAGAATGATACCCAAGGTTGTCCTTGAGTGAAAGAAAAAAATAAAAATTATGTATAATTGCTACTCATGAGAATGTGTATGTGTGTGTGTGTGTGTGTGTGTGTGTGTACACAGTAATAGTCAGAGGCATCTGGAATGGTCCAGAGAGAACTGCTCCATGGCTGGGTTTGGAGGGATCCAGAGGCCAAGACACCAGGAAGGAGCCAAGATACCAACAGTCAAAATGGACTACATAGCCAAAATGGTCATGTGATATAAGAAAGGGAAGCTAAAGGAAGGGACACATCCCTGTCCCTGAGTTAGAGAATTTAGGGTAGGGGATGCTATGCCAGCAAGAATGTCTCTATAACAGGTACTGACAATGCTGAGAGAGGCTGGTAAACAGCATCTGCTTGATATGTAAGCACCTCAGTTATCTGTCCTGGGTTGAAGACCTAGCAGTGCTCACCCTTTTACACATAAGTGCACGTGCACACACACACCCAAGAACATACACACATGTCCATGCACACATTAAAAAACCAAGACACCTGAGCATTATTCAGAAGTAATATGATGAGATGTCAAGGGTGTTGTGATGTACATTTTGCTGTATTACAGTTCTTTTGAATCTGATTTTAATAATGATTATTGTGGCTGTACTTTGATTATACTAATTTCATTTTGAACTCCTCTTGCCACACAAGCCATAACTAAGGCAAATAACTGATCTTGACAGCACATTGGCCATCACAATGATGACTGAAGGTCAATATGCTAATGAGACTCGTGGTATCTAGGCTTTTTAGGTGTGACATTTTCTTAGACCATAGTGACCAGTGTATTCAGATTGCCATGTGTGACATACCTCTTGACTCTACAGTTCCCTCTCAACTGTAGTTGTGGGGTCTCTATTGTAACCAATGAGTCCTTGTCTTCAATTCTCATGACTTAAGAGCACTTTCTTTTCCACTGTTATCATGCAAGGGACTGATATCTGTAACTATCCTCCACAGGATTTCATTCATAAGTGTATGTTTCATTCATTTCTAATGCTGTATACTCAACTAATTTTCGTGAACCTATTTTTGCCTATATATCCTTTCCCTTATTTTTGTGTATTCTCCCCTTTGTGTTCCTTGAAACAAACTGATTTGTGGACTATTTTCATGTGAGGCCTGACTTGTCATTTGATTGAAAAGAGCCTGCTCCTCTGGAAGGAGTTATCCTCCATGGGCTTGAAATTGTTGCCATGAATGAAGGAACCAGATTGACCTTGTTGATCCAATATGACAAAATCTGACCTACATTTGGCAAAAGTTTGTTAGTAACAATTTATGAGTTCTCTCATTAGGTTAGAAGTGAAGAGTGGTATACAATCAGAGGCAAGCTCCATAAAATCAGTTATCTCTCCCCCCTCACACACATTCTTTGGAAACTTCCATCTACTATCCTCAACAACACCTCCACATTCATGAGGAAGCAGTCTCCAATGGGGCACATATGATACTTGGATACAGAACATACACACATATAGTCCCTCTCCTCAGTTCTTAGCACAAAACTTCTAAAAGTCTATAGTGATCATAGGATATTTTCTATGGCAAATTCGTGGGAACTTTATTAAATTCAAAATATAATTCCAGAGCAATAAATATAAAAGGAAGAGTTTTTATTATATATAACAATTCCATTTTAACTAGGCCTTACATTATATTAATGAGATGGCCCATACTTGTCTCTAAGATCATTTCAAAATGATACCAACCATGTCATTAGACAGTTCAAATTCTCACTCCCACTTCTTCAGAAAGAGAGAAGGGCTGAAGACTGAGTTCAGTCACCAGTAACCAATCACAGACTTGCAGAGAAAGTCAAACCTAATTTAAACTCAATGAAGCTTTTCAAGTACTAGGTTAGGGGTAGGTATGGAAACTGATGGGATACGTTTAGTAAATTTAAAAGTCCCCAAACCTTTTCCCATGATTGTTTGAGATATATTAAGTCATAAGGGGAAAAGAAAGAAGTGATTATTACCTCCAAGGTATTACCAACTGTTTCCAGTTTCCCTTTAGAATAAAGAAGCACATAGTATTGAGTTGACTCAATGTTCAAGAAGAGAAAACACTCCTTTAAGCTGTTCAGAGACAAACTACTCTCTGCTTCTTTACCCATCTCCAGCAAATGATCCCCTAACTGATCTCTATATTTACCACTACACCCTGCACTCTCATCTCTGTTCCCTTCAGTCTCCAAGTTATGCTGGTGTGCATTTTCATAAAGAATGCTGAACTGATAGAACAAAGTCCAACTGAAGGATGGCATGAATAAAACATAACATTAAGCAAAAGAAAACATGTTGGTAGGGGAAACGGATAATTAGTGCAAGAGCAATCTCTGAGGGTGAGCTCCAATCAGATGTGCAGACGAATATAAAATAAATGAGTTTATTCAGAGAAATAAGCAGCATATTAAAGCTAAAGTCTATTTGGCCCTACAGTTGCAGAGGGAGATTCCATATTGGTAGAAAAGTCATGGCAGCAAGCGGAGTATGAAGCTTATGATCATATTTCCATCTCTATTCTGGAGGCAGAGAAAGAAAATTGAAAGTGGGAGTAAAGTTTTAAGTTTTCAAAGCATGTGTGCATGCAAAATGCTAGCACATGTGTGTATACACATACAGAGAGAGAGACAGACAGACAGACAGACAGGTAATGTACTTCTTCCTGCAAGGCTGGACATCATAAAGGTTCTATAACCACTCCCAAGAAGCACCACCGTCTGTGGACCAGGGATTCAAATACGGAAGCCTGTGAGGGACATTACATTATCAAACCATCACAACTAGTAATATCACAGTAATGCCCTCCAGGGAGAGTAAATTAGAATAAATCCCAGGAAAAGAACTCAAAAAAGTATAATGGTTTGAATAGGTTTTGCCTTCACTGTCACATGTGTCTAAATGCCTGGCCCATTGGGAGTGACATTATTAGGATGTGTGTCCTTGTTGGATTAGGTGTTGTCCTTTTAGAGGACATATGTCACCATGGGAGTGGGCTTTGAGGCCCTATAGTCAAGCTCTACCCAAAGCAGTAAAGGCCCTGATCCTGGATGCCTGAAGAGATAGTCTCCTCCTTGTTGCCTTTGGATCAAGATGTAGAACTCTCTGCCCCTCCAGCACCATGTCTGCCTGCATTATGCTTCCTTCCATTATGATAGTGAACTAAACCTCTGAAGCTATGATCCAGCGCCAAATAAATGTTTTCCTTTACGACAATTTTCTTGGTAATGGTGTCTCATCACAGCAAAAAATGAAAAATAAAACAAACAAAAAATAATCATTAAGACATTGAGCATCTCCAAAGAATTCAAAAACAGTAAATGAGTTCCCACATGAATTCCAAGAGAATATAGAAAAAGAGCTGAATTAATTGAGGAACTATACAACATATGCGAAGGGAATTCAGAAGAAAAATGAATCTAAAATACTAGAAATGAAAAATACACTAAGCCAAGTAAAGGCTCCATCAGTACATGAAAAGTCTAATCCTTAGACTGTACCAGCAAAAAAAGAGAATTATTGAGCTAAATAACATAATGAAGGAATTGGAACATTCCAACAGGGACACACCTAAACTAATCAGATCTAAATAGGCTTTTCAGATATTCAGAAAACAACAAAAAGACAAAAGGTAAGAATCACGGACATAAAAGTGTAGGCACAATGTTACTGTGCACTGTGTGATTCAAATGCTGATTTTTGACCCCCCATATCTGGTTGCAATCCTTACTCTTACTCACCTGCTTCAGTGTTGTGTAAGCATTGCCCCCCATTTTTCTATAATTTGACAATAAAAGCTAATCAGCCAATGACTGAGCAGAAGGAAGAATAGGATCAGACTTCTCCCTAACAAAGGGGTTTGGGGGGAAGAGAGAAAAGAAGTGGAGATTAGCCAGGAAAAGACAGTCCAGGAGAGACCAAGAGAAAACGACAGAAGCAAAGAAAGTCATAAAATGCAAGTATCTCAGAATTTTAGCTGTGAGGTTGCCATATTCCCTTAGAGGATTAAAATAGACTAACACTTCAATTGTTGTGCTTTTGAAGCATGTTAAATAAACATTTATTTTTATATAATGGCTCAGTCCCAATATTGTGGGAGCTAACCGACTCATAAGAGAAAAACTAACACACTTGTAAAATGCCATTAAAATGACAGAAAGAAAATTTAATTCATTTTTTTCTTTAATATCTCTTTTCTTTAATTTATTTATTTTTTTATTTTCATATTTTATTTACATTTCAAATGTTTCCCCCTTTCCAGATCTCTCCTTTGTAACCTCCCCATTCCCTCCGCCCTCCCCCTGCCTCCATGGGGATATTCTCCAACCCACCCTCCCACCCACACACCCACACACCCACTCTCATCTTCCCTCCTTAACATTCTCCTATACTGGGGGATATAACACCCTCAGGCCCAAGGGTTTCTCCTCCCCCTGATGGATTAAAAAGACCCTCCTCTGCCGCATTTGTGGCCAGCACCATGGGTCCCTCCATGTGTATTCTTTAGTTGGTGGATCAGTCTCCAGAAGTATGGGGGGTCAGGCCAGTTGCCAGTGTTGCTACCTCTCTGGGGCTTCACACACCCTCAGCTCTTTCAGTCCTTTCTCCAAGCCCTCCATATGGGACCTCATACTCAGTACTACTGTTCCAGCAAAGTGACTCTTGGGTATTTCAAACTTTTAGGTTAATAACCACTTAACAGTGAGTACATACCATGTTCATTCTTTTGTGACTGCATTACCTGGTTCAGAATAATGTTTTCAAGATCCATCCATTTGTCTATGAATTTCATGAAGTCATTGTTTTTAATAGCTGAGTAGTATTCCATTGTGTAAATGTAGCACATTTTCTGTATGCATTTCTCTGTGGAGGGACATCTGGGAATACAAGTTGATACAACCTCTCTGGAAATCAGTTTGGCAGACCCTCAGAAAATTGGACATAATACTACCTGAGGACCCAGCTATTCCACTCCTGGGCCTATACCAAGAAGATGCTCCAACATGTAATAAAAACACATGTTCCACTATGTTCACAGAAGCCATATTTATAATGGACAGAAGCTGGAAACAACCCAGGAAATTTAATTCTAAAAGCACACTGTCAGTGATACTCTGCTATGCTTGCAGACAAGAGTCTAGCATGGCACCTGTGCTGAGGAGGCAGATGAAGGCAGGTTACAGACACAGGGACTGAGGAAAAGCAAGGAGGTAAGAGCCTGCCTGCTTCCACCTGTGGCCGGAAACCCCACCTGGGCCAACAGGCCTCTCCATATACAAGAAGCTCAGGGAGAAAGCTACCTGCCCACTTGTGCTGAGGAGCCAGCAACAGGAGGACTCCAAACTCAAGGTCGGAAGAACAGCTGGAAGAGAGAACTAGTCTCCCAGGAATATTGACATCTGAGCTTGAAGGAAAGACAAGCCACCATCAGAGAGAGAAAGACCAGCTACCTCCAGAGATAACCAGATGGCAAAAGACAAGGGCAAGAACACAAGAAACAGAAATCAAGACTACTTGGCTTCGGCTGAACTCAGCTCTCCCACCACAGCCAGACCTGGATACCCCAACACACCAGAAAAGGAAGACTCAGACTTAAAATCACTTATCAAGAGGATGTTAGAAGATTTTAAGAAGGAAATAAATAACTCCCTGAAAGAAATACAGGAGAACACAGGTAAACAACTGGAAGCCCTTAAAGACACACAAAAATCCCTAGAAGAATTATAGGAAAACACAATCAAACGGGCAGAAATACAGGAAAACACAATCAATCAAATGAACAAAACCATTCAGGAATTAAAAACAGAAATAGAAACAATAAAGAAATCACAAAGGGAGACAACCCTGGAGTTAGAGATCATAGGAAAGAAATCAGGAGTCATAGATGCAAGCATCAGCAACAGAATACAAGAGATGGAAGAGAGAATCTCAGGTGCAGAAGATACCATACAAAACATGAACACAACAGTCAAAGAAAACACAAAATGCAAAAAGATCCTAAACCAAAATATCCAAGATATCCGGGATGCAATCAGAAGACAGAAGCTGAGGATAATAGGTAAAGAAGAGAGTGAAGACTCCCAACTTAAAGGACCAGTAAATTGCTTCAACAAAATTATAGAAGAAAACTTCCCTAACCTAAAGAAAGAGATGAACATAAATATACAACAAGCCTACAGAACTCCAAATAGACTGGACCAGAAAAGAAATTCCTCCGGTCACATTATAGTCAAAACACAAAATACACAAAAAAAGGAAATAATATTAAAAGCAGTAAGGGAAAAGGGGCAAGTAACATATAAAGGCAGACCTATCAGAATTACACCAGACTTCTCACCAGAGACTGAAAGCTAGAAGATCCTGGGCAGAGCTCATATAGACTCAAAAGGAACACAAATGCCAGCCCAGGCTGCTATAACCAGCAAAACTCTCAATAATGATACAGGGTGAAACCAAAATATTCTACAACAAATCCAAATTTTCACAGTATGTTTCCACAAACCCAGCCCTACAAAGAATAATACATGGGAAATGCCAACGCAAAGAGGGAAACTACACTCAAGAAAAAGAAAGAAAGTAATCTTTCAACAAACTCAAAAGAAGATAGCCACACAAACAATATAAACAACATCAAAAATAACAGGAAATAACAATCACTATTCTTTAATATCTCTTAACATCAATGATCTCAACTCCCCAATAAAAAGACATAGAATGACAGACTGGATCCATAAACAAGACCCAGCATTTTGCTGCATCCAGGAAACGTATCTCCGTATTAAAGACAGACATTACCTCAGAGTAAAGGGCTGGAAAACAATTTTCCAAGCAAATGGCTCCAAGAAACAGGTTGGAGTAGCCAATCTAATATCAGATAAAATTGACTTTCAACCAAAATTCATCAAAAAGGATGAGGAAGGACACTTCTTACTCATGAAAGGAAATATCTACCAAGAAGAACTCTCAATTCTGAACATCTATGCCCAGAATGCAAGAGCTCCCACTTTCATAAAAAAAAAAAAAAAAACTCTACTAAAGCTCAAATCACACATTGCATCTCACAAAATAATAGTGGGAGACTTCAACACCCCACTGTCAACAATGGACAGATCTTGGAAACATAAACTAAACAGAGACACAGTGAAACTAACAGATGTTATGAAACACATGGGTTTAACAGATATCTATAGAACATTTCATCCTGCATCAAAAGAATATACCTTCTTCTCAGCACCTCATGGTACCTTCTCCAAAATTGATCATATAATTGGTCACAAAACAAACCTCAACAGATATAAGAAGATTGAAGTAATCCCATGCCACCTATCAGATCACAGCGGTTTAAGGTTGGTCTTCAATGGCAGCAACAACAACAGAAAGACCACATACACATGGAAGCTGAACAATGCACTGCTTAATGATAAGTTGGTCAAGGAAGCAATAGAGAAGGAAATTAAAGACTTCCTAGAATTCTATGAAAATGAAAGTACAACTTACCCAAACCTATGGGACACAATGAAAGCAGTGTTAAGAGGAAAGCGCATAGCTCTGAATGCCTCCAAAAAGAAACTGGAGAGAGCATCCACTAACAGCTTAACAGCACATCTGAAAGTTCTAGAACAGAAAGAAGCTAATACACCCAAGAGGAGTAGAAGGCAAGAAATAATCAAATTAAGGGCTGAAATCAACCAAGTGGAAACTAAAAGAACTATACAAAGAGTCAACAAAACCAGGAGCTGGTTCATTGAGAAAATCAAAAAGATAGATAAACCCTTAGCCAGACTAACCAGAGGGATCAGAGACAGTATGCAAATTAATAAAATTAGAGATGAAAAGGGAGATATAACAACAGATTCTGAGGAAATTAAAAAAATCATCAGACCCTACTACAAAAGCCTATATGCAAAAAGTTGGAAAATCTGGAGGAAATAGACAAGTTTCTAGACAGATACCAATTACCAAAGTTAAATCAAGATCAGATAAACCATCTAAACAGTCCCACAACCCCTAAAGAAATAGAAGCACTCATTAAAATTCTCCCAAATAAAGAAGCCCAGGACCAGATGGGTTCAGTGCAGAATTCTATCAGACCTTCATAGAAGACCTAATACCAATACTCTTCAATATATTCCAAAAGATAGAAATGGAAGAAACACTTCCCAATTCATTCTATGAGGCCACAGTTACAGTGATACCAAAACCTCACAAATACCCAACAATAAAATAAAACATCAGACCAATTTCCCTTATGAATATCGATGCAAAAATACTCAATAAAATTCTTGCAAACCGAATCCAAGAACACATCAAGACGAGCATTCACCATGATCAAGTAGGCTTCATCTCAGGGAGGCAGGGATGGTTCGATATCCGGAAATCCATCAATGTAATCCACTACATAAACAAACTCAAAGAAAAAGACCACATGGTCATCTCATTAGATGCTGAAAAAGCATTTGACAAAATTCAACATCCCTTCATGATAAAAGTCTTGGGAAGATCAGGAATTCAAGGAACATACCTAAACTTAGTAAAAGCAATATACAGCAAACCAGTGGCCAACATCAAACTAAATGGACAGAAACTTGAAGCAATCCCACTAAAATCAGGGACTAGACAAGGCTGCCCTCTCTCTCCCTATCTATTCAACATAGTACTTGAAGTTCTAGCTAGAGCAATCAGTCAACAAAAGAAAATCAAAGGGATACAAATTGGAAAGGAAGAAATCAAAATATCACTATTTGCAGATGATATGATGGTATATTTAAGTGACCTGAAAAACTCCACCAGAGATCTGCTACAGCTGATAAACAACGTCAGCAAAGTGGCTGGATACAAAATTAACTCAAGCAAATCAGTAGCCTTCCTATACTCGAAGGATAAACAGGCTGAGAAAGAAATTAGGGAAATGACACCCTTCACAATAGTCACAAACAATATAAAATATCTTGGTGTGACTCTAACCAAACAAGTGAAAGATCTGTATGACAAGAACTTCAAGTCTCTGAAGAGAGAAATCGAAGAAGACCTCAAAAGATGGAAAGATCTCCCATGCTCATGGATCGGCAGGATTAACATAGTTAAAATGGCCATCCTGCCGAAAGCAATATACAGATTCAATGCTATCCCCATCAAAATCCCAATTCAATTCTTCATAGACCAAGAAAGAGCAATTCTCAAACTCATATGGAATGACAAAAAACCCAGGATAGCAAAAATAATCTTCAACAATAAAAGGTTTTCTGGGGGAATCAGCCTCCCTGACCTCAAGCTGTACTACAGAGCAGTAGTGATAAAAACTGCATGGTATTGGTACAGTGACAGGCAGGTTGATCAATGGAATAGAATCGAAGACCCAGAAATGAATCCACACACATATGGTCACTTGATCTTCAACAAAGGAGCTAAAACCATACTGTGGAAAAAAGACAGCATCTTCAACAAATGGTGCTGGATCAACTGGCAGTCTACATGTAGAAGATTGAGATTTCATCCATTCCTATCTCCCTGCACAAAGCTCAAGTCCAAGTGGATCATGGACCTTCACATAAAACCAGATACACTGAATCTAATAGAAGAGAAAGTAGGGAAGAGTCTCGAACACTTGGGCACAGGGGAAATGTTCTTGAACAGAACACCAATGGCTTGTGCTCTAAGATCAAGAATTCACAGATGGGACCTCATAAAATTACAAAGCTTCTGTAAGGCAAAGGATATTGTAATTAGGGCAAAACGGTAACCTACAGATTGGGAAAAGATCTTTACCAATCCTACATCTGATAGAGGGGTAATATCCAATGTACACAAAGAACTCAAGAAGCTAGACTCCAGAGATACAAAATAACCCTACCAAAAAATGGGGAAGTGAGCTAAACAGATAATTCTCAACTGAGGAAACTCGAATGAGCAAGAAGCACCTAAAGAAATGTTCAACATCCTTAGTCATCAGGGAAATGCAAATCAAAACAACCCTGAGATTCCACCTCACACCAGTCAGTATGGCTAAGATCAAAAACTCTGGTGACAGCAGATATTGGAGAGGATGTGGAGTAAAAGGAACACTCCTCCATTGCTGGCGGGAATGCAAATTGATACAACCTCTCTGGAAATCAGATTGGAGGACCCTCAGAAAATTGGACATAATACTACCTGAGGACCCAGCTATTCCACTCCTGGGCATATACCCAGAAGATGCTCCAACATGTAATAAAAACTCATGTTCCGCTATGTTTATAGCAGCCATATTTATAATAGCCAGAAGCTGGAAACAACCCAGATGTCCCTCCACAGAGGAATGGATACAGAAAAAGTGGTACATTTACACAATGGAATACTACTCAGCTATTAAAAACAATGACTTCATGAAATTCGTAGACAAATGGATGGATCTTGAAAACATCATTCTGAGCCAGGTAACGCAGTCACAAAAGAATGAACATGGTATGTACTCACTGTTAAGTGGTTATTAGCCTAAAAGTTTGAAATACCCAAGTGTCACTTTGCAGGAACAGTAGTACCGAGTACGAGGTCCCAGATGGAGAGCTTGGAGAAAGGACTGAAGGAGCTGAGGGAGTGTGCAGCCCCAGGGAGGTAGCAACACTGGCAACTGGCCTGACCCCCCATACTTCTGGAGACTGATCCACCAACTAAAGAATACACATGGAGGCATCCATAGTGATGGCCACAAAGACTGCAGAGGAGGGTCTTGTTACCTGTCAGGGGGAGGAGAGGCCCTTGGGCCTGAGGGTGTTATATCCCCCAGTATAGGAGAATGTCAAGGAGGGATGCCGAGAGTGGGTGGGGGCTGGGGTGGGGAGGTGGGTTGGAGAATATCCCCATAGAGGCAGGGGGAGGGTGGAGGGAATGCGGAGGTTCCAAAGGGGAGATCTGGAAAGGGGGAATCATTTGAAATGTAAATAAAATATGAAAAGAAAAAAAAAAAGAATCTATGGCCTCACAAATGATTTGGGTGTAGAACCACCATACTAAAACAATATTTTACTTTCTCAGTGCCATTTGAATTAGACTTTACAGGCAACATTTTTACAAATCCAAGTATTTGAGGATGGGGGCTGGGTAGTTGTTGGTATTGATTTTTCTCATGTCTAATATGTGAAGTTTATGTGCATTAAAACCTTAAAAGTAATAAAAGTTAGTATATGGGAAAAAAAAGAATTGAGAAACTCATTGTAACAGATATACAGACATATATTCACAAATACATATATATCCCTATGTGTTTAAATGGAAACTAAGAATATCAAAGAGATGGGAAAACATCAGACAATGGGAGGAGATTGCAGAATGAATAACCAAAACAGTCAGGGTTAAATGAGTTACTAAGAATTACATTTTCAATGATAAACATAATCAAGGTTGAGATAACTAAAAATATTATATACCACTATGAAGAATTTGTATAGATACAGAAAGATACATTATTCTGCCTCTTGGAAAACATAACCCAATATCCTACCATAGTATGGGCTATATATGGCAACATCCTTCCAAAAATTATACTGTGGAAAAATAGAGGAAAAATTCATGCTTTACATTTAATTAAAATATAATTATATCATTTTTTCCTCCTTTTCTTTCCTCCAGTCCGTACCATGTTCCCTCTTCTTTCTCAAATTCATGACCTATTTTTATTGTTATAAGACCTTCAGGCAATGAATAACTGCCAAGAGGGAAAGTTAATCTTTTCCAGGGTTGAGTCTCCTAAAAGGTTATCCAGTACCCATGGTTAAACTTTTAAAAAGGTATGCTATTATCAAATAGTCATGGCACAGCAAGATGCAATAAGATTATGCATAAACACTCATATCAAGGCTGATCGATGCAACTCAGGAAGAGGAAAAGGGTCCCATGAGCATTGTAGGCCTGCTATTTCTGAAAGGAAATAGAGGAGCAGCAGACCTGGGAAATAAAGGAAGTGTTCGGACAGGGGGAATGGAAGGTGAGGAGGCTTCAGTTGGGGTGTGTTTTGTGAGAGAAGAATAAATGTTTTCTAAAGAAATAAAAGATTGAGATGATAAAAAGAAGGTATGCTTTTAAATAGCCTACCTGAAGTAGACCATCAGGTGAAGTCAGCAGTCTATAATAATTTTATAATTTAGACCCTGTGTACAGTGTGATTTGACTAGCATTTCACACCTGTCATCCACCTCCTCAAAAGTAATTCCTCAAATTTTCATAGAGGAATATCCTAGAAGATACCAGATTAGTAATCATGCTGATCAGAATTATTGAAAACAAGGATATTCTGAAAACATATTACAACCAAGAGAAGACTAAGGAGATGTGACAGCAAAATCCAACATGGTGCCCCAGATGAAAGTCTAGGAATCATCAACTTCATTCAGTGTTAACAGCAGTATTAACTCACTAATTTTATCAATCCCAATTGCTCAAACTAGATACTCATATAGGGGACAGTGTTTGTATATGTTGGGTTAGCACAATATCTTTATATCATTATATGAAATCTTTTGTAAATTTATAAATGTTCTCAAGGAAGCTATTGAAGCTTTAAGTAATTCATATTCATGATGCAGGGCTTCATTTACTTCATTACATATATTATATATAAGTAGTATTGAGAGTACCTAACCCTCTCCATTTTAAAACAGGCAGCTACTTTAGGCCTTAAGTTTCAGTTTTGCAAAGAAGTAGACGAGGATTCTCAGAAAAAAATATTACAGACAATGGGCCATTAATAAGTAACTTAGCTGGAAAAGACAGCCAACCCAAGGACTAAGAAAGTTCCTAGAATTTCTCTAAGGCCTGACCAAAAATGGTAAAACTAAAATGGCAACCAATCAGAAATGTACTACTGTAATTGCTGCTTAACCAATCATATTAAAATTATCCTAATCTTTTAAATCCTCCTAACTGCACTTAAAAAGGAGCCTGCAAGCTTACCTTCTCATCACCATGTTGGAATGAATGGCTGACCCCACATGATGGTAGTTTCTGCAAAATAAATGCTCCTTATTTTTGCATATTATTTGAGTCTGGGGTCTACCTTCAGTGATATATAAGGTATACATAAACTGAGATGAGAAACATCAAGTGTTCAGAGATGGTTCAGAATGAAGCAGAAGCTAGATAGATATAAGAATAACAGAATCCTTTTCACACACAAGACTTGTGTAGGCAATGGGAAGCATACATGTCAGATTTTCTAGTCTCATGTAAATGTACATGTGGACTCCACCTCTCAGTACGTGCCACCTCAGAATCTATTAGAAACATTGGACTACTGAGGTTGACATCTTCTCATGTGCAGGCCCTTCTACCCAGAACAGGTAGGCAGCCTGCCTGTGGAATACTCTTATTCCCTCGGGTCCAAAAGACACAATCCTCCACCAACCCTCTACTACCACCACTTTGCCTTATTCATGACCCCAACTCCAGACTCTATCCCATGCTCAAGTGCAGGCCACTGCAGCCAGAAGAACAGAAGAAAAACTCAGGCTGAGACTCACTGCTGGACCAGAAGCCAGTTCAGATATCAGAACTCCAAATAGACCGCCAGCTCTTGAACCTCCTTCACTCTCTTTGCGCACCCCAGACACTACCCCCAAAATCCTCTCACCTACTCAACATTCTGTCCCAGCCCCAACTCTAGTGGAGAACCCCTGCTCAACAAGGGGCCTTGTCTGCCTCTAGAAGTCTAGCTCCCAACTCAGGAAGAGAACCACTCCTCAACCACAGGACTCACAGACCGGAAAACCAGAGATGAAACAGAAACCAAGGAATAAAACATCCATCCAACAAAGACAGACTCAGACTTGTCCCAGCTATCAAGTACTAGAGCAAGCCCTGAATATCCCAACACAACTAAAGCATGAGAAAAAGATCTCAGAATCAACTTTATGAAGATGTAAGAAAAATGAATAAAAATCCCTTAAAGAAATCAAGAAAAAACCAAACAAGACACACACACACACATACACACACACACACACCACTTACACACATATGTACAAACCACACATACATACTATATACACACACATTATACTTACCACACACGCATACACAAACACACACACACACAAGCACACACACACATACACACACAGTATAATGAATCTTAAACTCAAAATTGATCATAACTTCTTGCTCTCTCTCTCCTCTTCTCCCTCTACTTTTCCTCCGTCTCTCTCTCCCTTCACCACTCCCTCTCATTCTTCATCCCTCTCCATCCCCATTGTTCTCCCACTTTCCCAACCTTCTCTCTCCCTTTTTCTTCCCCCTCCCTCTCCTTCTCTCCCCTTCACTCCTTCTCCCAAGTCTTGGGAAATATTGTAATTCACCTGAAACCATAGTCCCTTCACTGAAGCAGGTGAGATTGGAATGGTTTGTGTGAACTTCAGACATCCTGACTTGTCCATCATGAACCGGTAAGTCACTGTGAAGGAAGAAGGGAATAAGTATCCATATAGCTATCCCTGGAGCCTCATGTCTTCTACCTGGGCCAGGACACTCCCTTCTCTATATCCCCCCCCACCTTGATGTCCCAAGTGGATGCATATAATCTGAGCAAAGGGTCTGAGAAACCTAGAAAAGTCCAGGACACGGAGCAGAACTTAGTCTCTTAACAACCACTCTCTCAGTCAACCCCAGTGCTCACTCACAGTGGAAAAAAAGAAAGATTAGCTCTTTTAAGAGCCCTGCACTTGAGCATGTGAGAGGGGCCTATGAGCAGGACAGGTGATGAAAACCACAGAGAAAGGTGAAGTCAGAGCCCCTGTGGTTACACAGGAATACTTCTGGGAGCCAAGCTGGGAAAACATAGAAATCTCTTTGGCAGGCTTACTGCACTCATTAGGTGCAACTGCCCCTTCCCATTGGGAACCCCAGCCAGTGGCCTGTTCCTTTAAGGCTTAGCTCACAGGGTCAGGGAATGGCTGCAGTCCTGCACAGACTGATGATTCTAGAGATCTCTGGCCATGACAGCAGCTCAAGACTGAAAAGCTGACAAGGAAACAGTAAAATAAATGCTTACAGGAAATCCCCAGAGGAAAGACTTTTAAAAACATAAAATGAAAATTAAGATATTAAGGTAGAACACAGCAAAAGAAAAATAAGAATATACACCTAGAAAGTAAAGTCTCTGAAGGAGAGGAAGAGAAAGAGAAATATTGTGAAAGATGCATAGTTACTAAAGAAACAAAACAAAAAATTAACAAAGACATTCAGAAGAAATATTAAGTTTGAAAATAACAAAATGAATTTTCCAAAGGAAGGAGAGAGAAAGAGAAATAGGTAAAAAATGTTTTGTATAGTTCCTTCTGGTTTACATTTGCACCCAGAAACAGATCTTTTACTTAAGCCCTCAGACCACCATGCCCACACCCACAGGCAGCTTGACCCTAGCTGTTCTGACTCCCCTAGGCTCACAGTTGATTTCCACCCACCACAATACCCGACATAACTGGGAGCCCCCAGGGCCCAGAAAACACAGGACTTTCTGCCCTGCCAGAAAAACACCTTACATCAGGTTCATATCTGCTCCCAGAAGTAGACTCTGTGATTCAGCCCTAACAAACACATCTAAACCAAAAGACAGCTTGACCCCTCAGGAGTTATGACACAGCCAGTTAAACAGATCAGGTACTTCAGACCCTCCCACACCCAGGGACAGCCTGACACAAGGAGGCCCAATATAACCAGCCTCACAGGAGAGACAGGCTCCAGTCAGAGACAGCAAGGCCAGTTAATACCAGAGATATCAGATGGCAAGAGGCATGTGCAAGAACATAAGCAACAGAAACCAATGCCATTTGGCAAAAACAGACCTAGTCCTCAAACCACAGCAAGCCCTGGATATCCGAATACAACTGAACATCAAGATTCTGATCCAAAATCCCATCTCATGAAGATGATAAAGGACTGTGAGGAGGACCTAGATCACACCCTTAAAGAAATACAGGAAAAGAGAGGTAAACAGCCAGAAGCCTTTAAAGAGGAAACACATAAATTCCTTAAAGAAATACAGGAAAACACAATCAAACAAATGAAGGAATTGAACAGTACCATCCAAGATCTAAAAATGGAAATAGAAACAATAAAAAATCACAAAGGGAAACAACCCTGGAGATAGAAAACCTAGAAAAGAGATCGGGAGTTACAGATACAAGCATCACCAACAGAATAGAAGACATACAAAGTGCAAAAAGCGCCTAACCCAAAACATCCAGGAAATTCAGGACACAATGGAAAAACCAAACCTAAGAATAATAGCATTATAAGAGAGTGACGATTCCCAACTGAAAGGGACAGTAAACATTTTCAACAAAATCATAAAAGAAAACGTCCCTAACCTAAAGAAAGGGATGTCAATAAGCATACAAGTAGCCTACAGAACTCCAAATAGATTGGACCAGAAAAGAAATTCCTACCATCACCTAGTAATAAAAACACCAACTACAGAGAACAAAGAAAGAATATTAAAAGTGATAAAGGAAACACGTCATGTAACACATAAAGGTAGACCTATCAAAATTATACCAAAAGTCTCAACAGAGACACTAAAATCCAGATCTTGGGAAGATGTCATAGAGACCTTAACAGAACACAAATACCAGCCGATGCTACTATACCTAGCAAAACACTCAATTACCGCAGATGTAGAAACCAATAGATTCCACAACAAAACCAAATTTAAACAATATATTTCCACTAAAAAAGCCCTACAGAAGGTAATAGAATGAGAACTCCAATACAAGGAACAACACCAAGGAAAAACAAAGATATTAATCTTCTCACAACAAACTCAAAAGAATAGAGCTCCTTGACAACCCTGGAGTTAGAAAACCTGGGAAAGAAATTGGGAGTCATAGATACAAGCATCACCAACAGAATACAAGAGATAGAAGAGAGAATCTTAGGTGCAGAAGATACCATAGAAAACATGGACACAACAGTCAAAAACGCAAAATGCAAAAAGCTCCTAACCCAAAACATCCAGGATATCCAGGATACAATGAGAAGACAGAACCTGAGGATAATAGGTATAGAAGAGAGTGAAGATTCCCAACTTAAAGGACCAGTAAATATCTTCAACAAAATTATAGAAGAAAACTTCCCTAACTTAAAGAAAGAGACGAACATAAATATACAAGAAGCCTACAGAACTCCAAATAGATTGGACCAGAAGAGAAATTCCTACCATCAGATTATGGTCAAAACACCAAATACAAAAAATAAGAAAAGAATATTAAAAGCAGTAAGGGAAAAGGGTAAAGCAATATATTAAGTCAGACCTATCAGAATTACACTAGACTTCTCACCAGAGACTATGAAAGCTAAGAGATCCTGGGCAGATCTCATACAGAAACTAAGAGAACACAAAAGTCAGCCCAGGCTGCTATACCCAGCAAAACTCTCTATAATCAAAGATGGTGAAACCAAAATATTCTATGATAAATCCAAACTTGCACAGTATGTTTCCACAAACCCAGTTCTACAAAGAATACCAGATGGAAAAAGCCAACTCAAGGAGGGAAACTACACCCTAGAAAAAGCAAGAAAATAATCTTTCAACAAACTCAAAAAAAGATAGACACACAAACATAAAAATAGCATTGAAAATAACAGGAAGCAACAATCACTATTCCTTAATATCTGTTAACATTAATGGACTAAATTCACAAATAAAAAGACATAGGCTAGGGGAGACCTCTGCATGGGCCACCAGGGCACCACAGCCAAACAGCACCAGGAGAAAGCTAGCCGCCCATGAGTGTGGAAAAGCCAGCAAGAGGAGGACTCCAGACACAGGGACTGAAGAACAGCCAGGAGGAAAGAGCCTTCTCTTTCCTCTGTGGTTTCCATCTGTGGCAGGAGTCCTCTGCCTGGGCCACCAGGGCTCCATAGACAAATAGCAAAGGGAGAAAGCTGCTCTCCCAGGAGAGGGGACAAGACTAACTGCTCTGAGAGACCCACCTGGAATACCCAGGTCACAGGGACTGAGGAACGGGGATCTTGTTTCTTTCAGTGGCTGGAGAGCAGATCTGGTGACACAGGGCTCCATACTAAAATTGTGACAGGAGAGAGCTGGTATACTAGGAGTGGCAACACACCTTTAAGCACAGGCAAGACCACCACTTCTTTTCAAATTCACTGGAACAAGGGGGACCCTAGCAGAACCATCAGGACACAGGAAACAAGGATCAGCTAGGGATTAGATCTTCTTCTTTCTGCCTGCACCCCAGAGATGGCTATGCACCACAACTCTCCAATCACAAATTACTCTCAGAGAGAAATGGTCTTCAAGGAGTATTGACACCTGGGCTTGCAGGAAAGACAAGTCACAGTCAGAGAGAGTAAGACCAGCTAACACCAGAGATAAGTAGAGATGGCGAAAGGCAAGGGCAACAACAAAAGGAACAGAAACCAAGACTACTTGGCATCATCAGAACCCAGCCCTTCCACCACAAGCCCTGGATACCCCAACACACCAGAAAAGGAAGACTCAGACTTAACATCACATCTCCAGAGAATGATAGAAGATCATAAGAAGGAAATAAATAACTCCCTTAAGAAACATAAGAGAAAACAGATAAACAACTGGAAGCGCTTAAAGAGAACACACAAAAATCCCTTAAAGAATTACAGGAAAACACAATCAAACAAATGAACAAAACCATTCCGGAATTAAAAACAGAAATAGAAATAATAAAGAAATCACAAAGGGAGAAATCCCTGAGTTAGAGAACCTAGAAATGAAATCAGGTGTCATAGATGCAAGCATCACCAACAGAATGCAAGAGATGGAAGAGAGAATCTCAGGTGCAGAAGATACCATACAAAACATGGACACAACTGTCAAAGGAAACACAAAATGCAAAAAGCTCCTAACCCAAAACATCTAGGATATCCAGGATAAAATGAGAAGAAAGAACCTGAGGATAATAGGTATAGAAGAGAGTGAAGATTCCAAAATTAAAGGGCCAATAAATATCTTCAACAAAATTATAGAAAAAAACTACCCTAACCTAAAGAAAGAAATGAACAAAAATATACAAGAAACCTACAGAATACCAAATAGACTGGACCAGAAAAGAAATTCCTCCCGACACATTATAGTCAAAACACCAAATACAAAAAATAAAGAAAGAATATTAAAAGCAGTAAGGAAAAGGACAAGTAATATACAAAGGCAGACCTATCAGAATTATACCAGACTACTCACTAGAGACTATGAAAGCTAGAAGATCCTGGGCAGATCTCATACAGACTCTAAGAGAACCCAAATGCCAGTCCAGGCTGCTATATCCGGCAAAACTCTAAATAATCATAGGTGGTGAAACCAAAATATTCTATGACAAATCCAAATTTGCACATTATTTTCCACAATCCCAGCCTACAAAGAATAATAGATGGAAAACACCAACTCAGAGAGGGAAACTGCACCCATGAAAAAGCAAAAAAGTAATCTTTCAAAAAGCTCAAAAGAAGATAGCCACACAAACATAAAAACAATATCGAAAATAGCAGGAAGCAACAATCACTAGTCTGTAATATCCCTTAACATCAATGGACTGAATTGCCCAATAAAAAGACATAGACTTATGGACTGGATCCATAAACAAGACCCAGCATTTTGCTGCATCCAGGAAACGTACCTCTGTGTTAAAGACAAACACTACCTTAGAGTAAAGGACTGGAAAACAATTTTACAGGCAAATGGCCCCAAGAAAAAGGCTGGAGTAGCCATTCTAATATCAGACAAAATCCACTTTCAACTAAAAGTCATCAAAAGAGATAAGGAAGGACACTTCATACTCGTAAAAGGAAAAATCTCTCAAGAAGAACTCCCAATTCTGAACGCCTATGCCCCAAAACCAAAAGCTCCCACATTCATAAATGAAACTCTGCTAAAGCTCAAAGCACACATAGCACCTCATACAATAATAATGTGAGACTTCAATAACCCACTATCAACAATGGACAGATCTTGGAAATATAAATTAAACAGAGACACAGTGAAACTAACTGATGCTGTGAACCAAATGGGTTTAACAGATATCTATAGAACATTTCATCCTGCATCAAAAGAATATACCTTCTTCTCAGCACCTCATGGTACCTTCTCCAAAATTGGTCATACATTGGTCACAAAACAAACCTCAACAGATATAAGAAGATTGAAATAATCTCATGCCTCCTATCAGATCACAGCAGATTAAGGTTGGTCTTCAATGGCAACAACAACAACAGAAAGCCCACATACACATGGAAGCTGAACAATGCTCTGCTCAATGATAACTTGGTCAAGGAAGAAATATAGAAGAAAATTAAAGGCTTCCTAGAATTCAATGAAAATGAAAGTACAACTTACCCAAACCTATGGGACACAATGAAAGCAGTGTTAAGAGGAAAACTAAAAGCTCTGAATGCCTCCAAAAGGAAACTGGAGAGAGCATACACTAACAGCTTAACAGCACACCTGAAAGTTCTAGAATAAAAAGAAGGTAATATACCCAAGTGGTGAAGAAGGCAGGAAATAATCACATTATGGGCTGAAATCAACCAAGTGGAAACTAAAAGAACTATACAAAGAATCAACAAAACCAGGAGCTGGCTCTTTGAGAAAATCAACAACATAGATAAACCCTTAGCCAGACTAACCAGAGGGCACAGAGGCAGTATGCAAATTAATAAAATTAGAGATGAAAAGGGAGATATAACAACAGATTCTGAGGAAATTAAAAAAATCATCAAATCCTACTACAAAAGGCTATATGCAAAAAAGTTGGAAAATCTGGAGGAAATAGACAAGTTTCTAGACAGATACCAATTACCAAAGTTAAATCAGGATAAGATAAACCATCTAAACAGTCCCATAACTCCTAAAGAAATAGAAGCAGTCATTAAGTCTCCCAACCAAATAAAGCCCAGGACCAGATGGGTTCAGTGCAGAATTCTATCAGACCTTCAAAGAAGACCTAATACCAATACTCTTCAAGCTATTCCATAAAATAGAAACTGAAGGAACACTACCCAATTCATTCTATGAGGCCACAGTCACACTGATACCAAAACCCCACAAAGACCCAACAATATTCCACATATTCCAAAAAATAGAAATGGAAGGAACACTACCCAATTCATTCTATGAGGCCACTGTTACAGTGATACCAAAACCTCACAAATACCCAACAATAAAATAAAACATCAGACCAATTTCCCTTATGAATATCGATTCAAAAATACTCAATAAAGTTCTTGCAAACCGAATCCAAGAACAGATCACAACGATCATTCACCACAAACAAGTAGACATCATCCCAAGGATGCAGGGATGGATTAATACCTGGAAATCCATCAATGTAATCCACTACATAAATAAACTCAAAGAAAAAAGCCACATGGTCTTTTCGTTGGATGCTGAAAAAGCATTTTACAAAGTTCAACATCCCTTCATGATAAAAGTCTTGGAAAGATCAGGAATTCAAGGAGCATACCTAAACATCGTAAAAGCAATATACAGCAAACCAGTGACCAACATCAAACTAAATGGAGAGAAACTCAAGGGAATCACACTAAAATGAGAGACTAGGCAGGGCTGCCCCCTCTCTCCCTATCGATTCAGTATAGTACTTGAACTTCTAGCTAGAGCAATTAGACAACAAAAGGAGGTCAAAGGGAAACAAATTGGAAAGGAAGAAATCAAAGTATCCACTATTTGCAGATGATATGATGGTATATTTAAGTGACCTGAAAAACTCCTCCAGAGAACTGCTAAAGCTAATAAACAGCTTCAACAAAGTGGCCAGCAAAATTAACTCAAGCAAATCAGTAGCCTTCGTATACTGCAAGGATAAACAAGCTGAGAAAGAAATTAGGGAAATGTCACCCTTCACAATTGTCACAAACAATATGATGTATCTTCATGTGACTCTAACCAAACAAGTGAAAGATCTTTATGACATTAACTTCAAGTCTCTGAAGAAAGAAATCGAAGAAGACCTCAGAAGATGGAAAGATCTCCCATGCTCATGGATCGGCAGGATTAACATAGTTAAAATGGCCATCCTGCCGAAAGCAATATACAGATTCAATGCTATCCCCATCAAAATCCCAATTCAATTCTTCATAGACCAAGAAAGAGCAATTCTCAAACTCATATGGAATGACAAAAAACCCAGGATAGCAAAAATAATCCTCAACAATAAAAGGACTTCTGGAGGAATCAACCTCCCTGACTTCAAGCTGTACTACAGAGCAGTAGTGACAAAAACTTCATGGTATTGATACAGTGACATGCAGGTAGATCAGTGGAATAGAATTGAAGACCCAGAAATGAACCCACACACTTATAGTCACTTGATCTTTGACAAAAGAGCTAAAACCATCCAGTGGAAAAAAGACAGCATCTTCAACAAATGGTGCTAGTTCAACTGGCTGTCTACATGTAGAAGATTGCAAATTGATTCATTCCTATCTCCCTGTACAAAGCACAAGTTCAAGTGGATCAAGGACCTCCACAGAAAACAAGATACTCTGAACATAATAGAAGAGAAAACAGGTAAAATCTCAAACACATGGGCATGGTGGAAAAGTTCCTGAACATAACACCAATAGCTTATGATCTAAGATCAAGAATCGAAAAATGGGACCTCAAGAAATTACAAAGCTACTGTAAAGCAAAGGACATTGTAAATAGGACAAAATGGCAACCTACAGATTGGGATAAGACCTTGTCCTATCCTATGTCCGATACAGGGCTAATATCCAATGTATACAAAGAACTCAAGAAGTTAGACTACAGAGATCGAAATAACCCTATCAAAAATGGGGAACAGAGCTATACAGAGAATTCTCAACTGAGGAAACTCAAATGGCTGAGAAGCACCTAAAGAAATGTTCAACATCCTTAGTCATCAGGGAAATGTTAATCAAAACAACCCTGAGATTCCACTTCACACCAGTCAGAATGGCTAAGATCAAAAACTCAGGTAACAGAAGATGTTGCCGAGGATGTGGACAAAGAGGAATACTCCTCCATTGCTGGTGGGAATGCAAGCTCATACAACCTCTCTGGAAATCAGTTTGGCAGACCCTCAGACAAATGAACACAATACTACCTGAGAACCCAGCTATTCCACTCCTGGGCCTATACCCAGAAGATACTCCAACATGTAATAAAGACACATGCTCCACTATGTTCATAGCAGCCATATTTATAATAGCCAGAAGCTGGAAACAACCCAGAAAGAGGAATACTCCTCCATTGCTGGTGGGAATGCAAGGTGATACAACCTCTCTGGAAATCAGTTTGGTGGACCCTCAAAAAAATGAACATAATACTACCTGAGGACCCAGCTATTCCACTCCTTGGTATATACCCAGAAGATGCTCCAACATGTAATAAAGACACATGTTCCACTATGTTTGTAGCAGCCATATTTATAATAGCCAGAAGCTGGAAACAACCCAGATGTCCCTCCACAGAGGAATGGATACAGAAAATGTGGTACATTTACACAATGGAATACTACTCAGCAACTAAAAACAATGACTTCATGAAATTCACAGACAATTGGATAGATCTTGAAAATATCATCCTGAGCAAGGTAACACAGTAACAAAAGAATGAACATGGTATGTACTCACTGTTAAGTGGTTATTAGCCCAAAAGTTCGAAATACCCGAGTCACTTCACAGCAACAGTAGGGCGGAGTGTGTGGTCCCAGATGGAGGACTTGGGGATGGGACTGAAGGAGTTGAGGTAGTTTTCATCCCCAGAAACGCAGCAACAGTGGCAACTGGCCTGACCCCCGATACTCCTGGAGACTGATCCACTAAACAAAGAATACATGTGGAGGGACCCATGGTGCTGGCCACATATGCAGCAGAGGAGGGTCTTGTTAGACATCAGGGGGAGAACACCCTTGGGCCTGAGCGTATTAGATCCCCCAGTATAGGAGAATGCCAAGGAGGGAAGATGAGAGTGGGTGGGTGGGTGGGTGCGTGGGGGAATACCCCCATTGAGGCAGGGGAGGGAAAGAGAATAGGGAGGTTCCAAAAGGGAGATCTGGAAAGGGGAAAACATTTGAAATGTAAATAAAGTAAAAAAAAAAGTGTTGGACCCAGAGTGGTGATTAAATACAAAATTTAAGCAGATCCATAACCAGCACTGAGCCTTGACCAGTAGTAAAAACTATTTCAACAATGAAAGCCCAGGACCTAGTGGATTTATCCTAGAATTCTGCAAACTTCAAAGAACTAACACTCAACAAACTGTTTAATAAAAATAAAAGGATCACCTCCCAATTCTTTTTATGAAGTTATTTTACCATAGTAACAAAATTGAAGAAAGACACACATCAAAGACAACCACAAAATTATCTCTCCAATGAACATAGGTATAATATTGTCGATAAAAACCTAGTAAACTACTTTCAAGGTCATATCAAAAGATATTTGACCATGACAAAGTCAGTTGCATTATAGACATGCAGGGATGGTTCAACATATGTAAATCTATAGATGTTATCCAGCACATAGATAAACTCAAAGACAGAAATCTTTTGATTTCTGCATCTCACTAGATGCAGAAAAGGCACTTGGCTTCTTGTTCTAATTCAAGTGTCTACTATTCTCTGGCATAGTTCTCTTTGTTAAATGCCCTGGTACTAAATTTCTCTACAAGATTAAACAGAGAAGAGGATACTGCCTTGGTTTCTTTTCCTGTTTCTGTGATAAAATATCCTGACAAAGAACCTTATGTGAGATAGGTATTGTTTGGCTCACACTTCAAGGGTACAGTCCATCTTCACAGGGAAGTCTTCAAGTCCATAGCCACAAGGCAGAAAGCAAAGGATAATGAATACCAGGGCTCACTATCTTTCTATTTTTAAAAAATTTATTGTATGCAAGTGTGTGTCTTGCCTGCCTGTATATCTGTGTAACATGTACATGCCTGGTACTGTTGGAGGCCACAAAAGAATGTCAGATCCACTGGAACTAGAGGTATAGAGGGTTGTGAGACTCTGTGTATGTGCTGAGAACAAACCCAGGTCCTCTGGGAAAACAGCTGAGTCATCTATCAAGTATCACTCTTATTACTTGTTATTTTGAGACAGGGTCTCACTAAGATGCTCATTTGGTTCCTTTCACACTTTTCACTGTTTATATGATGGATTACATTTATTGAGTTACATATGGTGAACCACCCCTGCATCTCTGAATGAAACTGACTTCATGGTGCATGATCCTTTTCATGTGTTGCTCAATTCAGTTTATGAGGTTTTTTTTAAGAATTTTGTATTCATTCTTGGAGAATTTCATATTTTGATTGTATTCCTCTCCTCCACCAACTCCTCCTATATCTCCTCTCACTTCCCTACACACCTAACTTGTATCTTCTTTGCTTTTTTTTTAAATCCGTCAAACCCAAAAAGTACTGTTCAAATATTCTTCAATGTATGGCCAAATTACCAAGTGCTATCCTCTTAAAAAAAACAACTGACCTTCCTCTCTTGGCAGCTATTGATTGCCAAGAACTCCATGGATAGGAGTGGTATTTCATGCCCAACTCCCCTACCCATCTTAGGAGGAGCCTTGTCCTGGGATTATAGAGATATACATGGTGTAATAACCACTGAGCACATATGTCCAGCTGCCATGATTTATACAGAAGACACTGTTTCCTTGTAGTCATCCACTGCTCTGGCTTTTACATTCTTCACAACCACTTTTGCTCAATGAGCTTTGGGAAGACAGGATATGATATACATGTCCCACTTAGTGTTGGGGAATGGTTTTGTGCACTGTGTGTTTCCATGCTGATTTCTGTGCCCAAAGATATGGTTGCAGTCTAGTCATTGGTATTGTCATGATTACTAGAACACGTTCCTTCTCAATGATGTCTAAAAATTGTTTTCCATCACCTCTGATTGGTTAATAAAAAGCCAATTTCCCAATAGCTGGGCAGGAAGAGATGGGACATGTGTTACTTTTAAAATGCTTGGCCCAGGGAGTGGCACACTTAGGAGATGTATGGACTTGTTAGACTATGTATGGCCTTGTTGGAGGAAGTGTGTCACTGTAGGGTGGGCTTTCGAATGCTCCTTCTAGTTGGCCATGAGACAGTCTGCTCCTAACTTCCTTTGAATGAAAATGTAGAACTCTTGGGTCCTTCTCCAGCAACATGTCTGCATGGATGCTGCTATGCTTCCTGTCATGATGTCAATGGACTGAACCTCTGAACCTGTAAGCCATCCTCAATTGAATGTTGTCCCTTAGAAGAGTTGCCTTAGTCATGGTGTCTCCGCTCAGCAATGGAAACTCTAAGGCAAGAGGGCAGGAATTCCAATCCCAGAATGTGTCCCAAGGAGAGAGAGATGAGACAGAGGGAGAGGAGATTTGCCATGAGCATGAGGATACATGTGGAGCAGAAGGAGCCAGGGCAAGACTTAAATGGCAAATAATAGGGCACATTGCTAGGTAGTAGTTCAGATCAGCATGATTGGCTAAATATCTGTCCATCTACAGTGCTCACTGCTTGCTAATAAATATAAGGCCTCTGTGTCATTTCTGTGGAACAGCAGGGCAGGGCATAGAATATGCACCAAGAATTAAACTTATGTTTAATGCTCTTCATGTTATGCACAAAATCCCAACTTAGACATAAATCCAAACTTAGAAAGAACCAGGCTTAGAGACTGAAAAGTCCTCGGTGGAAGGAGTCAACCAGCACTCCCCAGGAACAGACAAGCTCTATGGCAACTGGCAGGCTGCTCTGTGAGCAGAGCAGCTGAAATCTGGCTGGCTTCATGAGCCAGGGAAATAGCCAAAGTCTGATACTATAAGGCTCGGCAAGTGCAGAGATCATAAGGTGGCACATTCTCCCAAGCACTACAGGGTTCCAAAGACACTTGAGAGAACAGAGAGAGAGCTAGGTGACCCAGGTAGACATGCATGTGATGAGCTGCTTGGGCTGTGTGTGCATATGTAGCACAATTGCATTCACAGGCCACAACCTCCACTTACAGGAGGTGTAGCTACACACCCGAGCCCACTGCACTGTGAGGAAGGCCAAGCTGCCTCTCATAGCTGGGACATACACAGCAGCTGATTTCAGCCCACAAAAAGTGAAGGCTGATGATGATGCTTGCTGGAAGCTTTATACAAGGAATGCCATTGGCCTTGGCAGGCCATGAGGTAAGGGTCAAGCATCCAGTGGGACACAGCTCCCATGTTATACACATAAATGTGAGACTCAACTGATACCAGCTACAGACATGAAGGGACAACAGAAATGCATTTTCTCTGGGAGGTGATGGACAGGGTTGGTATCAGCCATAACATAAGATCTGATCTAACACAAAAAATAGAACACAAGAAAAATTCTGAGCACAGACAAACTTCTGATTGGGTTGAAAAATGTTTGGAATTATGCCTAAATGCTAAAAAAGAAAGAGAATGTGCATGAGAAATCATAGACAGGTATACAAAGTTTGAAATTAATAAAATTAAAAGGAATAACACAATTAGAGAAGAGAAAAACAATAAAACAGGGAATTTGGACCCTAGGTATTGCCATCTTGAATGGTTAAAAGATAGAGACAGAAGATATAAACGGCTTAACTAAGATTGGCACATTAGCAATTAGAGTGATTATTATTCTAGTATTTCTTTCGAGTTTTTTTGTTTTGGTTTGGTTTGTTTTGTTTTATTTTCACAATTTATGTAGATTTCAAATGTTTCAGATCTCCCCTTTGGAACCTCCCTATTCCCTCTGCCTTCCCCCTGCCAATATGGGAATATTCCCAAACCGACCCTGCCACACACCAACCCATTCTCATCCTTCCTCCTTGTCATTCTCCTATACTGGGGGATCTAACACCCTCAGGACCAAGGGCCTCTCCCCCCTCGAAGGAAAACAAGACCCTCCTCTGCCGCATTTGTGGCCAGCACCATGGGTCTCTCCATGTGTATTGTTTAGTTGGTGGATCAGTCTCCCGAAGTATCGGGGGATCAGGCCAGTTGCCACTGTTGCTACCTCCCTGGGGATGGACACTCCCACAGCTCCTTCAGTCCTTTCTCCAAGACCTCCATTCGGGATGTCACACTCAGAACTACCGTTCTTGCGAAGTGACTCTTGGGTATTTCAATCTTTTGGGCTAATAACCTCTTAACAGTGAGTACATACCATGTTCATTCTTTTGTGACTGAGTTACCTCGCTCAGGATGATATTTTCAAGTTCCATCAATTTGTCTGCGAATTTCATGAAGTCATTGTTTTTAATAGCTGAGTAGTATTCCATTGTGTAAATGTAGCACATTTTCTGTATGCATTTCTCTGTGGAGGGACATCTGGGTTGTTTCCAGCTTCTGGCTATTAGAAATATGGCTTCTATGAACATAGTGGAACATGTGTCTTTATTACATGTAGGAGCATCTTCTGGGTATATGCCCAGGAGTGGAATAGCTGGGTCTTCAGGTAGTATTATGTTCATTTTTATGAGGGTCCGCCAAACTGATTTCCAGAGAGGTTGTATCAATTTGCATTCCCACCAGCAATGGTAGAGTGTTCCTGTTTCTCCACATCGTCGCCAACATCTGCGGTCACCTGAGTTTTTGATCTTAGCCATTCTGACTGGTGTGAGGTGAAATCTCAGGGTTGTATGATTTGCATTTCCCTGATGACTAAGGATGTTGAACATTTCTTTAGGTGCTTCTCGGCCATTTGAGTTTCCTCAGTTGAGAATTCTCTGTTAAGCACACTTCCCCATTTTTTTAATAGGGTTATTTGGATCTCTGGCATCTAGCTTCTTGAGTTCTTTGTATACTTTGGATATTAGCCCTCTATCAGATGTATGATTGGTAAAGATCTTATCCCAATCTGTAGGTTACTGTTTTGCACTATTCACAGTGTCCATTACCTTACAGAAGCTTTGTAATTTTATGAGGTCCCATCTGTGAATTCTTGATCGTACAGCACAAGACATTAGTGTTCTGTTCAGGAACAATTCCCATGTGCCCATGTGTTCGAGATTCTTCCCCACTTTCTCTTCTATTAGATTCAGTGTATCTGGTTTTATGTGAAGGTCCTTGATCCACTTGGACTTGAGCTTTGTACAGGGAGATAGGAATGGATCAATTTGCAATCTTCCAATGTAGACCGCCAGTTGATCCAGCACCATTTGTTGGAGGTGATGGGTTTTTTCCACAGTATTGTTTTAGCTCCTTTGTCGAAGATCAAGTGACCATATGTGTGTGGGTTCATTTCTGGGTCTTCGATTCTATTCCATTTATCTACCTGCCTGTCACTATACCAATACCATGCAGTTTTTATCACTACTGCCCTGTAGTTCAGCTTGAGGTCAGGGAGGCTGATTCCCACAGAAGACCTTTTATTGTTGAGCATAGTTTTTGCGGTCCTGGGTTTTTTCTTATTCCATATGAATTTGAGAATTGCTCGTTCTAGGTCTATGAAGAATTGAGTTGGGATTTTGATGGGGATAGCATTGAATCTGTATACTGCTTTCAGCAGGATGGCCATTTTAACTATGTTAATCCTGCCAATCCATGAGCATGGGAGATCTTTCCATCTTCTGAGGTCTTCTTCAATTTCTTTATTAAGAGAATTGAAGTTCTTGTCATACAGATCTTTCACTTGTTTGGTTAGAGACATACCAAGATATTTTATATTGTTTGTGACAATTCTGAAGGGTGTCATTTCCCTAATTTCGTTCTCAGACTGTTTTTCCTTCAAGTATAGGAAGGCTACTGATTTGCTTGAGTTAATTTTGTATCCAGCCACTTTGCTGAAGTTGTTTATCAGCTGTAGCAGATCTCTGGTGGATTTTTCGGGTAATGTAAGTATACAATCATATCATCTGCAAATACTGATATTTTGATTTCTTCCTTTCCAATTTGTATCCCTATGATTTCCTTTTGTTGCCTGATTGCTCTAGCTAGAACTTCAAGTACTATGTTGAATAGATAGGGAGAGAGAGGGCAGCCTTGTCTAGTCCCTGATTTTAGTGGGATTGCTTCGAGTTTCTCTCCATTTAGTTTGATGTTGGCCACTGGTTTGCTATATACTGCTTTTACTAAGTTTAGGTATGCTCCTTGAATTCCTGATCTTTCCAAGACTTTTATCATGAAGAGATATTGAATTTTGTCAAATGATTTTTCAGAATCTATCAAAATGACAATGTGGTTTTTTTCTTTGAGTTTGTTTATGGAGTGGATTACATTGATGGATTTCCGGGTATTGAACCATCCCTGCATCCCAAGGATGAAACCTGCAAGATAATGGTGAATGATCATTTTGATGTGTTCTTTGATACGGTTTGCAAGAATTTTATTGAGTATTTTTGCATCGATATTCATAACGGAAATTGGTCTGAAGTTTTCTTTCTTTGTTGGGGCTTTGTGGGGCTTTGGTATCAGTGTGACTGTGGCCTCATAGAATGAATTGGGTAGTGTTCCTTCCATTTCTATTTTATGGAATAGCTTGAAGAGTATTGGTATTAGGTGTTCTTTGAACGTCTGATAAAATTCTGCACTGAACCTGTCTGGTCCAGGGATTTTTTTGGTTGGGAGACTTTTAATGACTGCTTCTATTTCTTAAGCAGTGTTTAGGACTGTTTAGATGGTTTATCTGATCCTGATTGAACTTTGGTAATTGGTATCGGTCTAGAAACTTTGTCCATTTGCTCCAGATTTTCCAATTTTGTTGCATATAGGCTTTTGAAGTAGGATCTGATGATTTTTTTAATTTCCTCACAGTCTATTGTTATATCTCCGTTTTCGTTTCTAATTTTGTTAATTTGGAACTGTCTCTGATCCCTCTGGTTAGTCTGGCTAAGGGTTTATCTATCTTGATGATTTTCTCAAAGAACCAGCTCTTGGTTTTGTGGATTCTTTGTATAGTTCTTTTAGTTTCCACTTGGTTGATTTCAGCCCTGAATTTGATTATTTCCTGCCTTCTACTCCTGTTAGGTGTATTAGATTCTTTTTGTTCCAGAACTTTCAGATGTGCTGTTAAGCTGTTAGTGTATGTTCTCTCCAGTTTCTTTTTGGAGGCATTCAGAGCTATGAGTTTTCCTCTTAACACTGCTTTCATTGTGTCCCATAGGTTTAGGTAAGTTGTACTTTCATTTTCATTGAATTCCAGGAAGTCTTTAATTTCCTTCTTTATTTCTTCCTTGACCAACTTATCATTAAGCAGAGCATTGTTCTGCTTCCAAGTGTATGTGGGCTTGCTGTGGTTATTGCTGCCCTTTAAGCACAACCTTAATCCGTAGTGATCTGACAGGAGGCATGGGATTATATCAATCTTCTTATATCTGTTGAGGTTTGTTTTGTGATCAATTATATGATCAATTTTGGAGAAGGTACCATGAGGTGCTGAGAAGAAGGTATATTCTTTTGATGCAGGATGAAATGTTCTATAGATATCTGTTAACCCCATTTGGTTCATAGCATCTGTTAGTTTCACTGTGTCTCTGTTTAGTTTATGTTTCCAACATCTGTCCATTGTTGATAGTGGGGTGTTGAAGTCTCCCACTATTATTGTGTGAGGTGCAATGTGTGCATTGAGCTTTAGTGGAGTTTCTTTTATGAAAGTGGGAGCTCTTGCATTCGGGGCACAGATGTTCAGAATTGAGAGTTCTTCTTGGTAGATTTTTCCTTTGATGGGAAAGAAGTGTCCTTCCTCATCTTTTTTGATGACTTTTGGTTGAAAGTCAGTTTTATCCGATATTAGAATGGCTACTCCAGCCTGTTCTTGGGGCCATTTGCTTGGAAAATTGTTTTCCAGCCCTTTACTCTGAGGTAGTGTTTGTCTTTAACACGGAGGTGCATTTCCTGGATGCAGCAAAATGCTGGGTCCTGTTTATGGAACCAGTCTATCAGTCTATGTCTTTTTATTGGGAGTGGAGACCATTGATGTTAAGAGATATTAAAGAATAGTGATTGTTATTTCCTGTTATTTTTGATGTTGTTTATATTGTTTGTGTGGCTATCTTCTTTTGAGTTTGTTGAAAGATTACTTTCTTCCTTTTTCTTGAGTGTACTTTACCTCCTTGAGTTGGCGTTTCCCATGTATTATTCTTTGTAGGGCTGGGTTTGTGGAAACATACTGTGCAAATTTGGATTTGTCATAGAATATTTTGGTTTCACCATCTATGATTATTGAGAGTTTTGCTAGGTATAGCAGCCTAGGCTGTCATTTGTGATCTTTTAGAGTCTGTATGAGATCTGCCCAGGATGTTCTAACTTTCATAGTTTCTGGTGAAAAGTCTGGTGTAATTCTGATAGGTCTGCCTTTATATGTTACTTGTCCCTTTTCCCTTACTGCTTTTAATATTCTTTCCTTATTTTGTGTATTTGGTGTTTTGACTATAATGTGAAGGAAGGAATTTCTTTTCTGGTCCAATCTATTTGGCTTTCTGTAGGCTTCTTGTATGCTTATGTTCATCTCTTTCTTTAGGTTAGGGAAGTTTTCTTCTATAATTTTGTTGAAGATATTTACTGGTCCTTTATGTTAGGAGTCTTCACTCTCTTCTATGCCTATTATCCTCAGGTTCTGTCTTCTCATTGCATCCTGGATATCTTGGATGTTTTGGTTTAGGATCTTTTTGCATTTTGTGTTTCCTTTGACTGTTGTGTCCATGTTTTCTATGGTATCTTCTGCACCTGAGATTCTCTCTTCCATCTCTTGCATTCTGTTGGTGAGGCTTGCATCTATGACACTTGATTTCTTTTCTAAGTTCTGTAACTCAGGGATTTCTCCCTTTGTGATTTCTTTATTATTTCTATTTCTGTTTTTAATTCCAGAATGGTTTTGTTCATTTGTTTGATTGTGTTTTCCTGTAATTCCTTAAGGGATTTTTGTGTGTCCTCTTTAAGGGCTTACAGTTGTCTACCTGTTTTCTCTTATGTTTCTTAAGCGAGTTATTTATTTCCTTCTTAAAATCTTCTGTTGTCCTCTTGATAAGTGATTTTAAGTCTGAGTCTTCCTTTTCTGGTGTGTTGGGGTATCCAGGGCTGGCTGTGGTGGGAAAGCTGGGTTCTGATGAAGCCTAGTCTTGGTTTCTGTTCCTTGTGTTCTTGCCCTTGCCTTTCCCCATCTGGTTATCTCTGGTGTTAGCTGGTCTTTCTCTCTCTGACTGTGGCTTGTCTTTCCTTCAAGCTCAGATGCCAATAATCCTGGGAGACCAGTTCTCTCTTCCAGCTGTTCTTCAGATCCTGCATCTGGAGCCTACCTCCAGCTGGCTCCTCAGCACAAGTGGGCAGGTAGCTTTCTCTCTGCACTGCTTGTATATGGACACCTGGTGGTCCAGGCTGGGTTGTTGGCCACAGGTGGAGGCAGGCAGGCTCTTACCTTCTGGCTTTTCCTTAGTCCCTGTGTCTGGATCCCGCCTCCCGCTGGCTCCTCAGCACAAGTGGGCAGGTAGCTTTCTCCCTGCACTGCTTGTATATGGAAGTTTCCTGGGTCAGGCGTGTGGGTCTGTCCACAGGTGGGAGCAGGTAGGCTCTTACCTCCCGGCTTTTCCTCAGTCCCTGCCTCTGGAGCCTGCCCTCAGCTGGCTCCTCAGCACAAGTGGGCAGGTAGCTTTCTCTCTGCACTGCTTTTATATGGAGGCCTGGTGGTCCAGGCAGGTTTTCTGGCCACAGGTAGAGGATGGCAGGCTCTTAACTTCTGGCTTTTCCTCAGTCCCTGTGTCTGGAGCCCACCTCCTGCTGGCTCCTCAGCACAAGTGGGCAGGTAGCTTTCTCCCTGCACTGCTTGTATATGGAGGTTTCCTGGGTCAGGCAGGTGTCTCTGGCCACTGATGGGAGCAGGCAGGCTCTTACCTCTTGGCTTTTCCTCAGTCCCTGCATCTGGAGCCTGCCTCCCTGTCTCATTACTTTTAACCCGTGCCATGATTTTATTCATAGATCAGAATTCAGATCATGACGAACTAGCAGAATATTTTGTTGGGTTCAAGTAAAATTGATTTATGGTTAAGTGACTATGTTCATTTGTAAAAATGGCAATTCTAGCTGAGAGACTACTATCCCTGCTTTGCTTTTCTAAAGGGAAGATTTGGCATAATTAGTAATGTTCAATTATCCACAAAAACTGAAATGCTACCTCAGATGCTACCAAAGTTTTAGTTCACAAAATGACCTATGTAAATGGTTACATGAACATGGGCTGAAGAGGTGTTGCCTGTGTTTCCATTTGTCACCCTTAGCTTGCTACAGGAAATGTTTGAAAAGAAGGAATCAATTGTCTATATTCTTTTCTATGCCAATGTAACCACAATTTCTTGTGTCAAAAGATGCTAAATTTTACTTACTGAAAGTCACTTTAGTGTGATTTTCATATAATATCTAATAATATTTAATATTTCTCATATTTTATAGTAGATATGTAAGTTCACATTTTGATTTTTTTATTGGATATTTTCTTTATTTACATTTCAAATGTCCTCCCCTTCCCAGGTCATCCCTTAGGAAATTCCCTATCCCATACCCCCTCCCCTGCCTCTGTGAGGGTGCTCCCCCACTCACCTATCCACTTTGTCTTCCCTCCCTGGCATTCCCCTACACTGGGGCATTGAACACACTCAGGCCAAGGGCCTCTCCTCCCACTGATGACCAACAAGGCCGTCTTCTGCCACATTTGTGGCCCGAGCTATGGGTCCTTCCATGTGTATTCTTTAGTTGGTGGTCCAGCTCCCAGAAGCTCTGGGGATTCTGGCCAGTTAACACTGTTGCTCCCTCAATGAGGCTGCAAACCTCCTCAGCTCCTTCAGTGCCTTCTCCAACTCCTCGATCCTGGACCCAACACTCAGATCAATGGTTAGCTGCAAGGATCCATCTTTATATTTGTCAGGCTCTGGAAGGGCCTCTCTGGAGACAGCCAAATCAGGCTTTCATCAACAAGCACTTCCCAACATCCAAAATAGCAGCCAGGTTTAGTGACTGAATCCAAAGGTCAGGCAGTCTCTGGATGCCCTTTCCTTCAGTCTCTGTTCCACACATTGTCACCATATTTCCTCCTGTGAGTATTTTGTGAGTATCAAACTTCTAGGAAACATTGAAGTATCCACACTTTGGTTGTCCTTCTTCTTAGGCTCCATATGGTCTGTGAATTGAATCTTGGGTATTCCGAACTTTCGGGCTAATATCCACTTATCAGTGAGTACATACCATGTTGGTCCTTTTGTGACTGAGTTACCTCGCTCAGGATGATATTTTCAAGTTCCATCCATTTGCCTGAGAATTCCATGAAGTTATTGTTTTTAATAGCTGAGTAGTATTCCATTGTGGAAATGTACCACATTGTCTGTATCCATCCCTCTCTTGTGGAACATCTGGGTTGTTTCCAGCTTCTGACTATTGTAAATATGGTTGCTGTGAACATAGTGGAGCACGTGTCCTTATTACATGTTAGAGTATCATCTGGGTATATGCCCAGGGGTGATGTAGGTGGATCCTCAGGTAGTACCATGTCCAAATTTCTGAGGAACCACCAGACTGATTTCTAGAGAAGTTGTATCAGCTTGCAATCCCACCAGCAATGGAGAAGTGTTCCCTTTTTCTCCACATCCTCACCAGCATCTTCTGTCACCTGAGTTTTTGATCTTAGCCATTCTGACTGATGTGAGGTGGAATCTCAGGGTTGTTTTTATTTGCATGTCCCTGATGACTAAGGATGTTGAACATTTCTTTAGGTGCTTCTCAGCCACTTGAGTTTCCTCAGTTGAGAATTCTCTGTTTAGCTCTATTGCCCATTTTTTTATAAGATTATTTGGTGCTCTGGAGTCTAACTTCTTAAGTTCTTTGTATATATCGGATATTAGCCCTCTATCAGATGTAGGATTGGTAAAGATCTTTTCCCAATCTGTTGTTTGCCATTCTGTCCTATTGATGGTGTCCTTTGCCTTACAGAAGCTTAAGTTCACATTTTAAAGTCAGCACTGTAGCTAAATTATCAAGTAGAGCCTTATTTTTTCATTCTTTATTTATCTAAGTCAAAACTGTAGTCCAGGATTCTTCCTAAACACACACAAAACAATAATCACATGTTGTTTGCTGGGGCTGCTGCTTTTTGTGACTCATTAGAGATAATAAATGAGGAGATAATCTGCAAAATATTACAATAATTACTTAATTAATTTATCCAATTATCTCAGGAATTAGAGTGAAGAATACATAGTTGTAAAGGGTTGGATGCTGGGATCTCTGACATGTTGATGAAAGGAACAAACTACCCCATAAAATAGAAGTAAATACTGAGATCTACGATACAATAGACTGAAAAAAGTTAGCACTGTCCTTTGTATCTGAATTTGCTATAAGTGTAACACATACACACACACAAATAAACACACACATACACACATACAAATGGCAATGATGGTAAGTAATGGAAGGTGTTTTTAACATGCTTTGGATAATTATTTAACATATATTTTATAGAGAGAAAGAATGTTACTTAAATATATATAATTTTACTTTTCAATTTAATGTCAATAAAGCCAAAGATATATTAACAACAGAAAATCAGATCAAGAGTACATAATATACAATGGCATGAGTAAATGAAACCTTGGGGAGTTGGGAGCAAAGCACAATGTGCACAAATGGGTCACTGTATAGTCAATGGTACATAGAAAATTCTCAATAAAATTTCATTTATGACTAAGTAAATGGATGAATATATAAGAATCTATGTGGGCCAGTGTTTTCATATCCATAACCATTTCTTTCCCACATAAATCTGTGAACAATTCTTCCATTTGCAGAACTTCCCAGGTTCCCATGTAATGGTGGATAGCAATGCAATCTCATGCCCATGGATAATGTGTGATTCATAAGTATATTTTCTTCATCTGGCAAACTGACTTCTGTTTATCACTGCAAGGGATATCATTCCAGCCCCATACTTTATTCTCACGATAATTTATGATAACACACTGTTCAGAGGCATTGTTGGGCTCACCTTCGTGCCAGAATCTGAAAGGGAAGAAAGAGCATCAGGATGTTTCCAACAATAATGCTTGAAAAGAGGAAACAATCATCCTACTAGATGCTGAAAAGCCTTGGACAAAATACAACACCCCATCATGTTAAAAGTATTGGAGAGATCATAAATTCAAGGTTCATACCTAAATATAAAAGCAATATACATCAAACAAATAGCCAACATCAAACTAAATGGAAAAAAAAACTCAAAGAAATCCCATTAAAATCAGTGACAAGACAAGACTGCCAACACACTATCTATCTATTCAATATAGTACTCAAAGTCCTAGCCAGAACAATTAGACAACAAAGGGAGATTAAAGAGATACAAATTGGGAAGGAGGAAGCAAAGATATCACTATTTGCAGATGATATGATAGCACATATAAGCAACCCAAAAAATTCTACCAGAGAGCTCCTACAGAAGATAAACAATGTCAGCAAGGTGGCTGGATATAAAATTAACTCAAACAAATCAGTAGCCTTCCTCTACTCAAAAGATAAATGGGCTGAGAAAGAAATTAGGGAAGCAAAACCCTTAACAATACTCACAAATAATATAAAATATCATTTCACTTGCTAAAGAAGCAAGTGAAAGATCTATATGACAAGAACTTCAAGTCTCTGAAGAAAGAAATTGAAAAAGACTTCAGAAGATGGAAAGATATCCCATGTTTATGGATGGTAGGATTAATATAGTAAAAATGGCCATCTTGCCCAAGGCAATCTACAGATTCAATGCAATCCCCATCAAAATTCCATCTCAATTATTATAGAGTTAGAAAGAGAAATTCTCAAATTCATTTGGAATAACAAAAAAACAAGGACAGCGAAAACTGTTCTCAACATGGAAAGAAATTCTGGGCAAATCAGCATCCTTGACCTCATACTGTACTATACAGCAATAGTGATAAAAACTGCACAGTATTCATATAGAAACAGGAAAGTAGATGGATGGAATAGAAGTGAAGGCCCAGAGATGAACCCACATGCCCATGGTGACTTGATCTTTGACAAAGAAGCTAAAACCATCCAGTAGGAAAAAGTCAGCATTTTCAACAAATGTTGCTGGTTCAACTGGCAGTCTGCATGTAGAAGAGTGCAAGCTTATTCATTCTTCTTTGGGGGGGTTGGATATTTACTTTATTTACATTAAAATGTCTTCCTCTTTCCAGGTCTCCCCTTCGGAAACACCCTATTCCAACCCCCCTCCCCTGACTCTATGAGGGTGCTCTCCTCCCACCCATCCACTCCCATCTTCCCTCCCTAGAATTCCCCTACACTGGGGCATTAAACACTCTCAGGCCCGAGGGCCTCTCCTCCCATTGATGGCCAACAAGGCCTATGCAGTGAGCACCATGAATCCCTCAATGTATATTCTTTGGTTGGTGGTCCAGTCTCCAGGAGCTCAAGGGGATCTGGCCAGTTGACACAGTTGCTCCCTCCATGGGGCTGCAAACCTCCTCAGCTTCCTCAGTCTTGTCTCAAATTTCTCCATACAGGACCAGACACTCAATCCAAATGTTGGCTGCGAGCATCTACCACTGTATTTCTAAGACTATGCCTGAGCCATTCAGGAGAAAGCTTATCATGCTTCCAGCAGCAAGCACTTCCCAGCATCGAAAAAAACTTCAAGGTTTGGTGGCTGTATATGGGATGGATCCAAAAGTGGGGAGGTCTCTGGATGCCATTTCACACAGTCACTGCTCCACACTTTGTCACCATACTTCGTCTTCTGAGTATTTTGTTCACCCTTCTAGGAAGCATTGAAGCATCCATATTTTGATCTTCCTTCTTAGGATTCATATGGTGTGTGAATTGAATCATGGGCATTCCAAACTTTTGAGCTAATATCCACTTACCAGTGAGTACATACCATGTTTGTTCTATTGTGACTGAGTTACCTCACTCAGGATGATATTTTCAAGTTCCATCCATTTGCCTGAGAATTTCATGAAGTCATTGTTTTTTATAGCTGAGTAGTATTCCATTGTGTAAATGTACCACATTTTCTGTATCCATTCCTCTGTTGAGGGACATCTAGGTTGTTTCCAGCTTCTGACTATTATAAATATGCTATGAACATAGTGGAGCATGTGTCCTTATTACATATTGGAGCGTCTTCTAGGTATATGCCAAGGAGTGATATAACTGGGTCCTCAAGTAGTACTATGTCCAATTTTCTGAGGAACTGCAAGACGGATTTCCAGAATGGCTGTACCAGCTTGCAACCCCACCAGCAGTATAGGAGTATTCCTCTTTCTCCACATCCTCTCCAGCATCTTCTGTCACCTGAGTTTTTGATCTTAGCCATTCTGACTGGTGTGAGGTGGAATCTCAGGGTTGTTTTGATTTGCATGTCCCTGATGACTAAGGATGTTGAACATTTCTTTAGATGCTTCTCAGCCCTTTTAGTTTCCTCAGTTGAGAATTCTCTATTTAGCTCTGTTCCCCGTTTTTGATAGTTTATTTGGATCTCTGGATTCTAACTTCTTGAGTTCTTTGTATATATTAGATATTAGCCCTCTATCAGATGTAGGATTGGTAAAGATATTTTCCCAATCCTTTGATTGCCATTTTATACTATTGACAGTGTCCTTTGCACTTACAAAAGCTTTGCAATTTTGTGAGGTCCCAATTGTCAATTCTTAATCTTAGAGCATAAGTATTCCATTCGGGAAATTTTCCCCTGTGCCCATGTGTTCAAGAGTTTTTCCCACTTTCTCTTCTATTAGATTCAGTGTATCTGGTTTTCTGTGGAGATCCTTGATCCACTTGGACTTGAGCTTTGTACAGGGAGAAAGGAATGGATCAATTTACATTCCTCTACATGTAGACTGCCAGTTGACCAAGCACCACTTGCTGAAAATGTTGTCTTATTTTCATTGGAGGATTTTAACATCTTTGTAAAAGATCAAGTGACCATAAGTATGTGGGTTCATTTTGGGGTCTTCAATTCTTTTTTTGTTGTTGTTGTTTTTTAATTTTATTTTCTGATACTTTATTTACATTTCAAATGTTTTCCCCTTTCCAGATCTCCACTTTGGAACCTCCCCGTTTCCTCCTCCCTTCCCCTGCCACTATGGGGGTATTCTCCCACCCACAAACCCACCCACCCACACTCATCTTCCCTCCTTGGGATTCTCCTCTACTGGGGGATCTAATACTTTCAGACCCAAAGACGTCTCCCCCCTGCAATAGACAACAAGACCCTCCTCTGCCACACATGTGGCCAGCACCATGGGTACCTCCATGTGTATTCCTTGGTTGGTAGATCAGTCTCTAGGAGTATCGGGGAGACAGGCCAGTTACCACTGTTGCTGCCTCCCCGGGGATGCAAACTCCCTCAGCTCCTTCAGTCCCTTCTCCCACCCCTCCATCTGGAAACTCACACTCAGCCCTACAGATGCTTGAAGTGACTCTTGGGTATTTCAAACTTTTGGGCTAATAACCACTTAACAGTGAGAACACACCATGTTCATTCTTTTGTGACTGCGTTACCTCGCTCAGGTTGATATTTTCAAGTTCCATCCATTTGTCTGTTAATTTCATGAAGTCATTGTTTTTAATTGCTGAGTAGTATTCCATTGTGTAAATGTACCACATTTTCTGTATCCATTCCTCTGTGGAGGGACATCTGGGATGTACAATAGCCAGCTTCTGGCTATTATAAATATGGCTTCTATGAACATAGTGGTACATGTGTCTTTATTACATGTTGGAGCATCTTCTGGGTATATGCCTAGGAGTGGAATAACTGGGTCCTCAGGTAGTATTATGTTCATTTTTCTGAGGGTCCGCCAAACTGATTTCCAGAGAGGTAGTATCAACTTGCATTCCCACCAGCAATGGAGGAGTGTTCCTCTTTCTCCACATCCTCGCCAACATCTGCTGTCACCTGAGTTTTTGATCTTAGCCATTCTGACTGGTGTGAAGTGGAATCTCAGGGTTGTTTTGATTTGCATGTCCCTGATGACTAAGGATGTTGAACATTTCTTTAGATGCTTCTCAGCCCTTTTAGTTTCCTCAGTTGAGAATTCTCTATTTAGCTCTGTTCCCCATTTTTTGATAGGGTTATTTGGATCTCTGGAGTATAGCTTCTTGAGTTCTTTGTATATATTGGATATTTTCCCTCTATTGGGTGTGGGAATAGTAAAAATCTTTTCCCAATCTGTAAGTTGCCATTTTGTCCTATTTACAGTGTCCTTTGCCTTACATAAGCTGTGGAATTTCATGAGGTCCCATTTGTCGATTCTTGATCTTAGAGCATAAGCCATTAGTGTTCTGTTCAAGAACTTTTCCCCTGTGCCCATGTGTTCGAGACTTTTTCCCACTTTCTCTTCTATTATATTCTGAGTATCTGGTTTTATGTGGAGGTCCATTGTCCATTTAGACTTGAGCTTTGTACAGGAAGATAGGAATGGATCAATTCAAAATCTTCTACATATAAACCACCAGTTGAACCAGCACCATTTGTTAAAGATGCTGTCTTTTTTCCACTGGATGGTTTTAGCTCCTTTGTCATAGATCAAGTGACCATACGTGTGTGGGTTCATTTCTGGGTTTTCAATTCTATTCCATTGATCTATCTGCCTGTCACTGTACCAATACCATGCAGTTTTTATCACTACTGCTCTGTAGTACAGCTTGAGGTCAGGGAGGCTGCTTTCCCCAGAAGTCCTTTTATTGTTGAGAATAGTTTTAGCTATCCTGGGTTTTTTGTTTTTCCATATGAATTTGTGAATTGCTCTTTCTAAGTCTATGAAGACAAGTTGGAATTTTGATGGGGATTGCATTGAATCTGTAGATTGCTTTCAGCAAAATGGCCATTTTTACTATATTAATCCTGCCAATTCACAAGCGTGGGAGATCTTTCCATCTTCTGAGGTCTTCTTCCATTTCTTTCTTCAGAAACTTGAAGTTCTTTTCATACAGATCTTTCATCCGTTTGGTTAGAATCACACCAAGATACTTTATATTGTTTGTGACTATTGTGAAGAGTGCTGTTTCCCTAATTTCTTTCTCAGTGTGTTTATCCTGTGAGTATAGAAAAGCTACTGATTTGCTTGAGTTAATTATACATCCAGCCACTTTGCTGAAGTTGTTTATCAGCTGTAGAAATTCTCTGGTAGAATTTTTGGGGTCACTTAAGTATACTATCATATCATCTACAAATACTGATATTTTGATTTCTTCCTTTCCAATTTGTATCCCTTGACCTCCTTTTGTTGTCTAATTGTTCTACCTAGAACTTCAAGGACTATATTGAATAGATAGGGAGAAAGAGGGCAACCTTGTCTAGTCCCTGATTTTAGTGGGATTGCTTCGAGTTTCTCTCCATTTAGTTTGATGTTGGCTACTGGTTTGCTGTATATTGCTTTTACCGTGTTTAGGTATGCTCCTTGAATTCCTGATCTTTCTGAGACTTTTATCATGAAGGGATGTTAAATTTTGTCAAATGTTTTTTCAGTATCTAATGAAATGACCATGTGGGGTTTTTTTAGTTTGTTTATGTAGTGGATTACATTGATGGATTTCTGGGTATTGAACCATCCCTGTATCCCTGGGACGAAGCCTACTTGATCATGGTGAATGATCACTTTGATGTGTTCTTACATTCGGTTTGCAAGCATTTTATTGAGTATTTTTGCACCAATATTCATAAGGGAAATTGGTCTGAAGTGTTCTTTCTTTTTTGGATCTTTGTGAGGTTTTGGTATCATTGTAACTTTGGCCTCATAGAATGAATTGAGTAGTGTTCCTTCTGTTTCTATTTTGTGGAATACTTTGAAGAGTATTGGTATTAGGTCCTCTTTGAAGGTCTGATAGAATTCTTCACTAAACCCATCTGGTCCTGGACTGTTTGTTTTAGTTGGGAGACTTTTAATGATTGCTTCTATTTCTTTGGGGGCTGGGGGACTGTTTAGATGGTTTATCTGATCCTGACTTAACTTTGGTATTTGATATCTGTCTAGAAAATTGTATATGTATGTAGCAGAGAATGGCCTTTTAGGCCATCAATTGGAGAAGGGTCCCTTGGTCCTGTGAAGGCTTGATGCTCCATTTATGTGAACTTGATGTCAGGGAGGCAGGACTGGGTGGGTGGGTCTGGGAACACCTTCATAGAAGTAGGCAAAGAGATAATGGGATAGGGGTTTTGGGGGGAACCAGGAAAGGGAATAACATTTGAAATGTAAATAAAGAAAATATCCAATTAAAAAATACAAAAACAGTACAGAACTAAACAGAATTCTATGCTTAGGAATCTAGAATGGCTGAGAAGCACTTTTAAAATGTTCAACATTTAGTCATCAGAGAAAGGCAAATCAAAACAACCCTATAATGCCACCTCACACCAGTCAGAATGGCCAAGATCAAAACTGCAGGTGACAGCAGATGCTGGAAAGGATGTGGAGAAAGAGGCACACTCCTCCATTGCTGATGAGACTACAAGCTGGTAAAACCTCTCTGGAAATCAGTCTGGTGATTCTACATAAAATTGGAAATCGGTCTACCTGAAGACCCACCTATACAACTACTGAGCATATACCCAAAAGGTGCTCCAACACTTAACAAGGACACATGTTCCACAGTGTTGTAGAGGGGTAACTGGGAAGTAGGATATCATTTGTCATGTAAACAAATGGAAAGACTAATATTTAAAGAAAGAAAGAAAGAAAGAAAGAAAGAAAGAAAGAAAGAAAAGAGTAAGCAATCCTGAGGATGAGGTTGGAATTTTTTGAGATCAGAATCAAGTATGTACAAATCAGGTGTTCTCCATCACACATGTCTCATATTTCCCTGGATAATAGGGCTCACAGCACTCAGTGTTCTCTTAGCTTGTTAATTAACCCTTCTCCTAGCACATATCCCAGAGGATACTATTTCTTCATCCCTAGGTCTTGGTACCAATGGACAATCAACCCATGGTGATTATTTATATGGAAAAAAGTTCTCTTATTTTCATATTTTAATAACCTTTCTTTCCATTTTACAATTAAATTAATTTAGAGACTGGAGAACTAGTTCAAATCTTAGTACCAGGGGACAGTCAACCTACTGTGCTTATTCAGATGTTAAAAAGGACTCTTCGTACTCTTATGTTTTAAGAAAGTCTTTCCATTATACAATGGAACTATTTTATAGACTGGAGAACTAGTTCAAATCTCTAGAAAATCTAATTATTTCTGTCATCAAGAACAAATAATTCAAAATTCTGGAGTCCTAGTTTTCTTCTTTGAAAATTAAGAACAAAAACCTCTCATATATAAATATGAATAAAAATAAATTATATCCTAATTTTTAAAATGTAGATGAGAGACTGAAAGCATAATAAAAATGCATCTATGTATAAAGACTTTGGTTGGGTACTTATCATCTACACTATTCAAACTCAGTTCCCTCATCTCTACCTGGAATATCTCAAAGGACTCCTGTGATGAGCACATAGAAGAGTAAAAGTTACTCCATCTCAGCAGTTACACCAGGAGGAAGCTATTTTAGCTTCATAAACAACAACTGGAACACCCTAAATTCTCCTCATGCTACAGGACCCAGAACTTCTCTATGTAACTCTAGACTTACGTGGCACTCTCATTGTATGGTGTCTGATCAACCCATCGCCATCGTCTATGACCAGCATCCAAAAGTCCAATAAAGTAACCAGCATTAGTGTCCAGGATCCCAGTGATGAAATCCTAAGAGGAAAGAAAGGATACAGCTTTCAGCCTGGACTGAGTGCTACTTTTCTGGTTACAGAATTTTTTCTAAAATCTTTTAAAAATTATTGTAATGATACAAAATTATAGGGTTCAATATGATGTACATATGCAAATACACAATTATCAAAGCCTCCTTCAAATCTCTGTAGGCCCTGAAATATTTTTTAAATTTTAGATTAATATATAATAGTCTTACAGTTTAAAGGTATACTGTGATATTTTGACTGATTATTTCTGGTCACCCAGAGATAGGAAAACAAAAGAACAAGGAATAGAAGACACACACACACCTGAGTGCACAGCTTTTCTTCACAAACACCATTTCTGACAGTTGAGCATGAGAGAATTTTGCACATCTAATCATTCCCCGTTCAAACCTCAGCTATTTTGGTTCTCGTGCCTGGTTGGGACCCTCCACACTGGGTCCTGTTTCCCTGCTCCCTTCATTGTTAGCCAGTTGATTCCATGGGAAGCATTAGAGTACTGAAACTACAAACTGGTTTTTCAAGCAGAAGCATTTTGCCCTTCCCTCCAGCCTTATGCATTGCATTTCTGATGCCATGATTCCTTAGAAGTTGTTTATTACCACTTAAGTGGGACCAAGGTGTAGAAGGCAAAGACTGAAGCAACCATTCCTGCCTACTGCTAGAAAGCCTTCTGCCACAGCACCAATATCCACTTCAACAAAATGCCCTCTTAGTAGAAACAGGCAGACAGCCTGCTGGACCCAGATCCCACTCTCCCAGGATGCACCTGCTCTTCCTGGCTGTGGATCACCACCAGATGAGCACCCATGTTGGAGCAGTTCTCTTTACTCTCGTTCCAAGGTACCACCAAGTCAGTTGAAGTGAAGTAGCAGTGGGAACCAAATGGCTTCCAATCCTTTGGGCAACAGCTCCAGACTTTGACTTTGAGAAAAGAAGGAAATGTAAATGCAATGTAATAAAGTCATTTTAAAGCTATTTGTGTGCAGACACCACATGGAAGATGGGACTCCCAGCTTCTCTCAGATGCAGCAGGAGCCCCTCACCTCTCAGGTGCCAAGAAACCCAAGTCTATCTCATTTGGCACTAATATTAGGGCACCTTTGTACTTCTGGGGTGCTATCAAGAAAAGCCAGAATAGTGTATAAAAGACACCCAAACTCTGAGGACATAACACACAACAATCTGGGTCTCCAAAAAATAAAACTCATCCTACCAAGAATTAGAAAATTTTATTTTACATAGATATAGATATCGATAGATAGAGATAGAGATAGATATATTAGATAGATACATAGGTAGAGATAGAGATAGATAGATAGATAGATAGATAGATAGATGTAGTATAAATATAAAATATTGTATTTAAACGATACAGATCATGACAGCAAAGTTCTGACAGGAGTTTTTAAATTGGTGATGATTAAAATACTTCACAAAAATATTAAAAAGATTATAGAGATAAATGAAAATTATAATGCCTCAGGAAAGTAAAAAAAACTGTAAATAAAAATCTAATGTATATAAATATAACTCTTAATATGTGTAACAAAATATGTTTCCATTTTATAATTAAAAAAATTAATTGAATAATCTTTCTAAAATGCAGTGGTTATAGTAGAATGGAGGTGACAGAGTAATCTGTTAATGATGGAAATAAAAAGCATTGAAATTGAATTAAATAATAAAAGCAAAAGAGACTGAAATAAATAAATAAATACAATCTCCCAACATGATCTCTAATCTGCTTCTAATATATAAGAGAGGTATAAAATATACGAAAATAAAACAAAAAATTGAGAAACACATTGGCAGATATACAAAGACATATCATTTATATTCCTATGTGATTATATAGGAACCAAGAATGTCAAAGAGATGGGAAAACATCAAAGAATGGGAGGAGACAGAAGAATGAATGGCTAAAGCATGCAGTGTTAAGTGAAAAACTAAGAAATTACATTTGCAATGGTAAACATATGCAAGGCTCAGACAATAAAGAGTGTTGTACACCATTATGAGGAACTTGGATAAATAGAGATAGATACTTTTTTCTGCCTGTTCAGAAATACTGCCCAATATTCCACCACAGTATAGGCTATATATATGGCAACATTTTTCCAAAAATTATACTCTGAAAAATGGTAAAAAATGGTGTTTTCACATTTAATTAAAATACAACTAATTATATCATTTTGGCTCCTTCTCTTCCCACCAATCCTTGTCATGCTCCCCCTCCCTCTCAAATTCATGGCCTATTTTATTGCTATAAGAGGTACAGGTATTAATAACCACCAAAAGACAGAGAATTAATCTTCTCCACGGATGAGCCACCTAATTGGTTATCCAATACCAGTGGTTAGCCTTTAAATAATATGCTTTTATCAACTGAACTCTTCATAGCAAGGTGCAATAAAATTGGACACAAACCCTCATATCAAGGCTGGGTGAGGCAACACATTGGGAGAAATATGGTCTTATGAGCAAAGAAGACCTGCTCTTTCTGAAGGAAAACATGAGAGCAGTGGATCTAGGAAATAGGGGAAGTGTTGGGACTGAGAGGACTAGAGGGAGAACATGCTGCAATTGGCATAAATTGTATAAGAGAAGAATAAGTTTTACAAAAAGTAATTTTAAAAAAGCTCAGAGGGACCTTCCCAAAACCCTCAAGACACAGGGACCAAGTAGCTGCCTTCCGGTTTCCATCTGCAGCCAGGTAACTAATCCTGTACCACAGGGCTTGATACCCAAATAGCGCCAAGAGAGAGCTAGCCTCCCATGAGTGTGGACAAGCTTGAAAGTGGATGTAAGACTAGCACTTCTGCTCAAAGGGACCCCTCAGGAACCCTCAGGACCAGGAACCTAAGAGCAGCATAGGACAGGACCCTTCCAGTTTCCATTTGTGGCCAGGGACCTGAGCCTGTGCCACAAGACTCCATGAGCAAATAGCGCTGGGAGAAAGCTAGCATCCAAGGAGTGTGGACAAGCCTGTGAGCAGAGATAAGATGAGCACTTCTGCTCAGAGGGACCCCTACAAGAACCCTCAGGAGAAAGGGACCAAATAGCAACCTGGGACAGGAGCCGTCCAGTTTCCACTTGCAGCCTGAGCCACAAGCCTCCATACCCAAATAGCAAAGGGAAAAAGCTAGCCACCCAGGAGTATGGACAAGCCTGCAATACAAGGCCCATACCTAAACATAGTAAAAGCAATATACAGCAAACCAGTAGCCAACGTCAAATTAAGTGGAGAGAAACGTAAAGCAATCCCACTAAAATCAGAACCTAGACAAGGGAGCCCTACCTCTTCCTAGCTATTCAATATACCACTTGAAATTTGAGCTGGAGCAATTAGACAACAAAAGGAGTACAAAGGTATACAAATTGGAAAGGAAGAAATCAGAACATCACTATTTGAAGATGAGGTGATTGTATATTTAAGTGACCCGAAAAACTTGACCAGAGAACTCCTACAGCTGATAAACAACTTCAACAAAGTAGCCAGATATAAAGTTAACTCAAATAAATCAGTAGCATACTTATACTCGAAAAACAAACATGCTGAGAAATAAATTAGGGAAATGACACCCTTCACAATTGGCACAAACAATATAAAGCATCTTGGTGTGACTCTAACCAAACAAGTGAAAGATCTATATGACAAGAACCTCAAGTCTCTGGAGAAAGAAATCAAAGAAGACATCAGAAGATGGAAACAGCTCCCATGCTCATGGATTGGCAGAATTAATATAGTTAAAATGGCCATCCTGCCAAAAGCAATCTATAGATTCAATGCAATCCCCATCAAAATCCCAACTCAATTCTTCATAGACTTAGAAAGAACAATTCTCAAATTCACTTGGAATAACAAAAAACCCAGGATAGCAAAAACTATCCTCAACAATAAAAGGACTTCTGGAGGAATCAGCCTCCCTGACCTCAAGCTGTACTACAGAGCAGTAGTGATAAAAACTGCATGGTATTGGTACCGTGACAGGCAGGTAGATCAATGGAATAGAATCAAAGACCCAGAAATGAACCCACACACTTATGGTCACTTGATCTATGACAAAGGAGCTAAAACCATACAGTGGAAAAAAGACAGCATCTTCAACAAACGGTGCTGGTTCAACTGGCGGTCTACATGTAGAAGATTTTGAACTGATCCATTCTTATCCCACTGTACAAAGCTAAAGTCCAAGTGGATCAAGAACCTCCACATAAAACCAGATGCACTGAATCTAACAGAAAAGAAAGTGGGAAAAGTCTTGAACACATGGGCACAGGGGAAAAGTTCCTGAACAGAACACCAATGCTTAGGCTCTAAGATCAAGAATCAACAAATGAGACCTCATAAGATTACAAAGCTTCTGTAAGGCAAAGGACACTGTCAATAGGACAAAACAGCAACCTACAGATTGGGAAAAGATCTTTACCAATCCTACATCTGATAGAGGGCTAATATCCAATATATACAAAGAACTCAAGAAGTTACACTCCAGAGAACCAAATAACCCTATTAAAAAATGGCAAACATAGCTAAACAGAGAATTCTCAACTGAGGAAACTCGAATGGCTGAGAAGCACCTAAAGAGATGTTCAACATCCTTAGTCATCAGGGAAATGCAAATCAAAACAACCCTGAGATTCCACCTCACACTAGTCAGAATGGGTAAGATCAAAAACTCAGGGGACCTCAGATGCTGCCGAGGATGTGGAGAATGAACACTCTTCTATTGCTGGTGGGATTGCAAGCTGGTACAACCACTCTGGAAATAAGTTTGGCTGACCCTCAGAAAAATGGACATAATACTACCTGAGGACCCAGCTATACCACTCCTGGGCATATACCCAGAAGATGCTCCAACATCTAATAAGGATAGATGCTCCACTATGTTCATAGCAGCCATATTTATAATAACCAGAAGCTGGAAACAATCCAGATGCCCCTCAACAGAGGAATGGATACAGAAAATGTGGTACATTTACACAATGGAATACTACTCAGCTATTAAAAACAATGACTTCATGAAATTCACAGGCAAATGGATCAAACTAGAAAATATCATCCTGAGTGAGGTAACTCAGTCACAAAAGAATGAACATGGAAGGTACTCATTAATAAGTGGATATTAACCCAAAAATTCAGATTACCCAAGATTCAATACACAGCAACTGTTGGACTGACCATGGATTCCCAGATGGAGGGGTTGGAGAAGGCACTGAAGGAGCTGAAGGAGTTTGCAGACCCATGGAAGGAGCAACAGTGTCAACTGGCCAGATGCTCCTGAGCTCCCAGACACTAGACCACCAACCAAAGAGTACACATGGAGGGACCCATGATGCTGGTCATGTATGTGGCTGAGAAGGGGCTTGTTGGCCATCAGTGGGAAGAGAGGCCCTTGGGCCTGAGGGTGTTAAATGCCCCAGTGTAGGAGAATGCTAGGAAGGGAAGACAGGAGTAGGTGTGTGGGAGGGGCAGCACCCTTATAGAGGCAAGGGGGGAATGGGATAGGGGAGTTCCAAAGGGGAAAACATTTGAAAAGTAAATAAAATATATATATCCAAAAACAGGGGGAAAATTGTGACCAGAAATCTTAGTTAATGTGATTGTTCATGGCTAGTACATATGTCTTACCATAGTCAATAAAGAGATTCTGAGATTGGAAATAAAAGAAATAAAAAATTAGGATGATGAAAAAATACACTTTACGTGGCCTGCCTTAAGTAGACCATCAGGCAATATCAACATTCTACAATAATTTTTAGTTTTGACCCTGTGTACAATGTGATTAGACTAGCATTTCATATCTGTCATCCTCCTCAAAAATAATTACTCAAATTTTAATACAGGAAAATACTACAACATACCAGATCAGTCATCCTGGTAATCAGAATCATTTAAAACATGGATCTTCTAAAAACATATCCCAACCAAGAGAAAACTCAAGCAATAATATAGCTAAATACAATGTGATGTCTCAGATAAATGTCTAGTCATCATGATCGCAAAATCACTGTTGAAGTTAGTATTCACTCATTAATTGTAGCAACCATGAATGCCTTTATAATATGCTCATATAGGAGACAGTGTGTGTAGATGTGGGGTTAGAATAGTACCTTTATATCATCATGTGAAATCTTCTATAAATTTAAAAGTATTCTTTAGGAGTCTATTAAAACTTTAAGTGATTTTTATTCATGACATAGGACTTCATCATTTTCTTCAAGCTTTACATGTACATATATGTATATATGCATAAATAAATATGTGTGCAGAGATGGTTCAGAAATAAGCAGAACCTAGAGAAATATAGGAACATTAGAATCATTTTTACAAACAAGACTTGTGTAGACAAATGGAGGTGTACATGTCAAGTTGTCTGGTTTGACATAAATGTACATGTGAGCTCCACTTCTTTGTACAAGCAGCCTGGGACTCTACTAGAACTGTCACACAACACAGATAGACGTACCCTACTCAACTGCAGACTTTGCTAGCCTGAAGAATAGGTAGGCAGTCCACCTGTAGAATCTCTCTCCCTCAGTTCTCACAGACAAAATCCTCCATCATCCCTCCTCCCTACCACAATAACCACTTTACCTTATCCTAGCCCCCACCTCCAGAGGCTATCCCCTGCTCATGTGAAGGCTACACTAGCCATATGAACAGTAAACAAACTCAGGCTGGGATTCATTGCTGGATTAGAGGCCACATCAAGTACCAGAACTCCAGGTAGACCACTGAACCTTGGACCTTCTCCATTCTCTTAGTATACCCCAGACACTATCCCAAATGCCTGCCCCCTCCTCACTCTGTCCCAGACCAACTGGAATAGAGACCCCTGCTCAACAAGAGGTCATGTCTGATGCCAAAAGTCTAGCTCCCAGCACAGGCAGACAACCTCAGCTCGACCACAAGTCAGTCAGACCAGAACAACAGAGAGGAAAGAGAAACCAAGGAATAAAACACCCACCAGACAAAGACAAACTCAGAAATTGGCACCTAGACATATAGACATCCCAAACCAAATGCCTGAACTGTGGGTAAGAATGCAGTCAAGAGGAGTCAAGGCAATATGTCACCACCAGAGCCCAGCTATCTTACTATAAACCTGAATATTCCAATACAGCTAAAGCATAATAAAAAGACCGGAGGCCCAACTTTATGAGGATAATAGATGCCTTAGAAAATGAAATAAAATCCCTTAAAGAAATCAAGTGAGAGACAAACAGAAAATTGGAGGAAATTAATAAATCCCTTAACGATAGCGAAAAAAGCAAAGAAAAAAATAAACTTTTGAAGGAAACAAATAAAATTGCTCAAGACCTGAAAATGGAAATAAAAAATCATAAATAAAACACAAACTGAGGGAATCCTGGAGATGGAAAATCTAAGTAATCAAACAGGCACTACAGGCACAAACTTCAACAACCAAATACAAGAGATGGAAGAGAGACTTTCATGCACTAAAATAAATAGATAATTTTGGACAAAGAAAATGTTAAATTGGGGCTGGAGAGATGCCTCAGAGGTTAAGAGCACTGACTGCTCTTCCAGAGGTCCTGAGTTAAATTCCCAGCAACCACATGGTGGCTCACAACCATCTGTAATGGGATCCGAAGCCCTCTTCTGGTGTGTCTGAAGATAGCTACAGTGCACTCATGTAAATAAAATAAATCTTTATTTAAAGAAAGAAAGGAAGGAAGGAAGGAAGGAAGGAAGGAAGGAAGGAAGAAAATATTAAGTCTAAAAAATTAATTACAGAAAATCTAGGAATCCATGAGAAAACTAAACCTAAGAACAATAGAAATAGAACAAGGAGAAGAATCCCAACTCAAAGGACCAGAAATTATTTTAAACAAAATTATAGAAGAAAAGTTTTCCTACCCTAAAGAAAGAGATAAGTATAATGGACAGGAAGTGTACAGAATAACAGATAGATTGAACCATTTAAAAAGGTCCCCTCCTTTCCCTTCTCATAAGAGAAGGGGAAGGTAGAATGGAGGGAAGGCTTACATAAGGGGGTACTGGGATGAGATGAAGGGCTGATGTTGGGTTGTAAAGTGAATAAATAAATAAATTTTTAAAATATTAAGAAGATGTAATATATTAAAATCTATGATATAGTTAAAAATTACAATTGTACTGTAATGAAATCTGTGTGTTATTTCTTATAATGCTAAGTACAAGTTTTTTAACACATCTAGTTCTTCAGAAACATGATAAAGCTCTGTACTAACTTTTTAAAAAGGTCACCACATAATAAGCAAAGCACTGAACATACAGAACAAAGAAAGAACATTAAAAGCTTCGAGGGGAAAAGGTCAAGTAACATACAAGTGCAGACCTGTGACAGTTATACTCGATATTTTGATGGAGACTCGAAAATTCAGAGGGGCCTGGATGGATGCACTGAAGACTCTGAGACCACAAATGCCAACCCAGACTGCCATACCACTATAGTAGTCGCTTTTAATCACTGTAGATGGAGATAGAAAGAAATTTTGTGACAAAGTCAAATTCAAATAATATCTATTTATAAACCCAGCCCACAGACAATACTAAAAAGAAAATTCCAACCCAAGGAGGTTAACTACAAGCATGGAAACAAAAAGAATACATAATCTCACACCAGCAAAACCAAAAGAAAGGAAGCATACCCCTTACATTCTAACACATACACACACACACACACACACACACACACACACACACACACACAATGCCTACATAAAGAAATAGGAAAGATCTCTTACTAGCAACTTAACAGCACACCTGAACACTCTAGAATAAAAAGAATCAAACACATCCAAGAGAAGGAGATGGAAATAATGACACAGACAGCTGAAATCAACAAAATATAAATAAACAAAGACAACAAAAACAAGAATCAATGAAACAAACAGCTGGTTCTTTGAGAAATTCAACAAGATAAACAAACCCTATCCAAACTAAATAAAAGATGGAGAGAGAATATCCAACTTAACAAAATTAGAAATTAAAAGGGAGACATAACATCAGACACTGAGGATATCCAAAGAATCATTAAGTCATACTTTACAAATCTTTATTCCACAAAATTGGAAAATCTAAAAGAAATAGATAATTTTCTCAATAGATACCACTTAGTAAAGTTAAATCAAGATCAGATAAAGAATTTCAATAGACCTATAACCCATAAGGAAATAGAAGCAGTCATTAAAATTCTCCCAACAGAAAAAAAGCCCCAGGGCTAGATGGTTTTAGCACAGAATTCCACCAGACTTTCTAAAGCGAGTTAACACCAATACTCCTCAAATTAGATCGCAAAATAGAAATAGAAAGAACATTCCCAAATTCATCTTATGAGGCCACAATCACCCTTATACCCAAATCAAACAAAGATTTAACAAACAAGAATTACAGACCAATTTCCCTCATGAACACACATACAAAAAATATTCAATAAAATGCTTGCAAACAGAATCTAAGAATACATCGAAAAGATCAACCACCATGATCAAGTAGACTTCATCCCAGGGCTGCAGGGATGGTTCAAAATGTGTGAGTCAATAAACGTAATCCACCAAACAAACTGAAAGAGGGGGAAAAAGATCATCTCATTAGATAAAGAAAAGGCTTTTGACAAAATCCAACACCATTTCATAATAAAAGTACTAGAGGGATTAGGGATATAAAACACATACCTAAACATATAAAGGCAATTTATAACAAGTATGTAGCCAACAACAAGTTAAATGGAGAGAAACTCAAAGCAATTCCATGAAAATCAGGATCTATAGGACTAACATAGCAAAAATGGCCATTTTACAAAAAGCTATCTACAGATTCAATGCAATCCCTATCGATAATCCAATTCAATTCTTTATAGACCTTGAAAGGAAAAATCTCAATTTCATATGGAAAGCATAAAATCCAAGGTAGCTAAAAATAATTATGAATGATATAAGAAGTTCTGGAGTACTGCCCTTAAGCTCCCCTGAATTGCTTCATCAGAAGCTGTACAGGAGGCTTGACATTGGGAGCCCGCACTCACAGCTATGAGACTGCAGCCATGGGCTACTCCTACATGGACACTACAACCACCCTGTTCAAGATGGACAAGCTGGAAATCTGTGAGTTCTTTGCCACAGCCAAGGTATGAGACAATTCCCTTTAGCAAATAAATGTTATATGTATGTCCCTCAGAGGGGTATGTCTGGAGGTATCGCCATCCCTGATTTCAAGATGTACTACAGAACTATAGTAATAAAATCCTCATAGTATTGGCATAAAAGTAGACACATTGAAAAATCGAATTGAATGGAAGACCCAGAGGTAAATCCACACACTTAAGGACACTTGATTTTTGACAAACAAGCCAGAAATACACAGTGGAAAAAAGAAAACATCTTTAACAAATGGTACTGGTCTAACCAGACGTCTGCATGTAGAAGAATGCAAATAGATCCATATCTGTAACCTGGGACAAAACTCAAGTTCAAGAAGATTAAAGACCTCAACATTAAACCAGCTGCACTGAACCTAACAGAAGAAAAAGAAGGGAATAGCCTTAAACACATTCGCACAGAGGGCAACTTCCTAAACAGAACAATGACAGTACAGGCACTTAGATCAACAATTAATAAACAGAACCTCATAAAACTTAAAAGCTTCTTCCGTGAGACAAAGGACACTGTCAATAGAACAAAATGATAGCCTACAGAACAGGAAAGGATTTTCACCAGCTCCACATGCAACAAAGAGCTAATATATCCAAAATATATAAAGAACTCAAGAAAGTAGACATCAACAAACCAAAAAATCCAGATCTCAAAAGAATTCTCAATAGAGGAATATCAAATAGTTGAGAACCCTTTAGAGAAGTGTCTAACATCCTCACCCATAAGGAAGATGCAAGTTAAAACTACATTAAGATTCCATCTTGCACCCATTAGAATGCTTAAGATCAAAAACTCAAGTGACACCTCATGCTGGCAAGGATATAGAACAAGGGGAACACTTCTCCACTCCTGATGGGAGTGTAAACATGTACAGCCACAATGGAAATCATTATGGCTGTTCCTCAGGAAATTGGAAATCAATGTACAGGGAAAGATGACTGGAATTGTG
>JADRCH010000155.1:5764603-5790783 GCA_019843965.1 Rhynchomys soricoides | reverse complement strand
TTTTATGTATTTTTTACATAGCCCAGGGTAGCTCCACACTTGCTGTCCTACTATCTAACACCCTAAGTAGCTGGGATAATAGGAGTGTGCCATTGTACATGGCTGGCACTGATTCATTGACTTTCCTCTAAATTTCTTTTATTTTTAGGTTTTTTTTTTCATTTTTTCATACTTTCTTTACATTTCAAATGTTTCCCCCTTTCCAGATCTCCCCTTTGGAACCTCCCCATTCTCTCTCCCATCTCCCTGCCACGGTGGGGGTATTCCCCCACCCACCCACCTACCCACTCTCGTCATCCATCTTTGGCATTCTCCTATACTGGGGGATCTACCACCCTCAGACCCAAGAGCCTCTCCTCCCCCTGATGGCTAACAAGACCCTCCTCTGCGCATATGTGGTCAGCACCATGGGTCCCTCCATGTGTATTCTTTGGTTGGTGATACAGTCTCCAGGAGTATCGAGGGGTCAGGCCAGTTGCCACTATTGCTCCCTCCCTGGGGCTGTAAACTCCCTCAGCTCCTTCAGTCCCTTCTCCAAATCCTCCATCTGGGACCACACACTCAGCCCTATGGTTGCTGTGATGTGACTCTTGGGTCCTCTAAATTTCTTGAGAACAAAGTCTGTGTTCTTCCTGAACTTGGTCTGACACATCATCTGACACACATTAATGTATGCTATTACTATATTTTTACTATTACTTTATTCTGAGTGATCAAATAAATGAGTAAAATATCCTAAATGTACTACTTTTCACATGTTTTTAAGTTTTTCCTAAATGTTCAAATCTTTGATGAACAGAAATCTAACCATTTCTCAGGTTGCTTTTAGATTTCTTATAATAGTGAGCAGGACAGAAGTAGCTAGGAATTAACTGAAGAACAAACACATCTTGGATAATTACTTCCTAGTTCTTTCTTGTCCAGAAGCTCACACTAGATGAGGGAGCCTTATACACATACAGCTTAACATCTTGATTCCGATAAGAAAATGTAGATTTGACCTCCCAGTCTAATAAAGACAACAGTCCACATAGTTCACTCCACAACCCCACATAGACACTCATAAATGTGATTCAGTTTCTCTACTGAGAATGGATTCCATTTTTCCTAATACAACGTCTAAATTCAAGGACGAAGGTGTGCCCTTCCCCAGCCTTGAGCAGGCTGAATAGACCTTGAACACTTGCCACAATGGACCTTAACAACCTAGGTGGAGTCATCTGCCTTTGGGCACCTGCAATTTCCCACAGGAATTTAGAAGAATAGACTGCCCACTGTTTGCAACATTATCCAGCTGAAACAAAGGATGGGGTTTGTGGTTTTCCTGGTATAAGCTGCAGCTGCAGAATTAAACTTTGAGCCTTGATCAGAACCTTGTCTTGGCTTCATCCTTCTCTTGAACCCCATCCTCTTCATTTCCAGCCCCCCTTTCAAGTAAACCCAGTGCTCCATGGCCACTGGATGGCTACACAAAGAGAAAGTCACAATGAAATCCCTTGAATTAATTTTTGCCAAGAAAATTTTCTTCTTCATATTTCTGTTAAATGCCAACTCCTACAGTGGAACCTCTCTTCATCTAAGGCAAACGTGGCCCATTGATGTGTGTGGGATACTTACTGATAAAATAACCTAAGAACTTGACTGCCAGCAGCAGCAGAAGTACCAGCAGGGATGTAAAAAGCAGCGAGGGGGAACCAGGCTTATTTAAATGATGGGTAGGTTTCTCTCTGGGAGCTAGAAGAAGAAGCACATTCATTTCATGAGAAATAAGTTCCATTCTTGTTTCTTCTTTTCCACCCTCCTCTTCTCCCTTTTTATCTAGGACACATAATTTATTAATAGTATGAACATTTCAAGTAACAGAAAAATAAAAGCACAAATGTACACTGTTGAAATAACTGGTATTAATATTTTGAGATCTGAAAAATACTATGAATATATATGTATGAAAATACTTGGTTCATATCCTTTCGTGGAGGTTCTCTCTCTCTCTCTCTCTCTCTCTCTCTCTCTCTCTGTGTGTGTGTGTGTGTGTGTGTGTGTGTGTGAAGGGAAGTGTAATAAGCTAGGATCTCACTGTGTACTGCATGGTCTGCAGCCCATTATGTAGATGAGACTGTGCTCAAATCCTCCGGTGATCCTCCTGCCTCTACCTCCCCAGTGCTGGAAATTAGAACAAACCTGGCCCTTGCAGTAAATCTTAAAGTATGTGCATATAAAGTGTTTTCCCACATGATGACACAACATAAATTCTTTCACCTGGCCTACAATTTTTAATTACATCAGAATTGTAAATGCATTTTCATTTCACTGCATTTTGTTTGTGTTCTTTATTATGGATTCAGCACTGTATATTTAAATAACTTCCAAACTGCCAAAACATTAAAGATACATATACAATAACAGATAAATATTTCTAATCACAGTCACCACTTTAGCATAAGGTCAGTCTGCTAGCCACCATCATATGGCTGGAAACTTCCTGGACAAAGGTACAATTTAGTGGCACAGAACTGGCTATCAAGTGAGAGGCTCTGGTGTGATCTATAGTATAAATGAAAACATTTCCCTCAAGATAAAATGTCAACACAGAAACAGTTTTCATGACATTACAAAATACTGTCAAATGTAGAGGGGAGAGATCACTATTAAACAATATGACTTCATTTTCAGAAAAAAATTGTATTTATGCTCATTTATATAACACAGGAAATGCAGCAAGATTCAAGGTTTAGTTTCTGTAAATGGTAAGAGCAAAAACCACACTGAGAAAGCTTTTCCATCACACCATACAACTCTACAGCTCTCCAAGTCAATCTAAAAACAGTTGAAACAGCTGAGATGCCAGTAAAATTCCAGACAGGAGCACTCAAAGAATCATTCACAAATACCACCTAACTTTGCAAATGACCATTCCTTTATCCTCCCATCTACATTAAGTACAGAAAGGGGTTTTGGTTTTCTGTTGTTTTGTTTTACCTGTAGGACATTTTGAGTCGGTGCCTGAGGAGTTGGATTTATTTGTGATCTTCACTTCTGCGTAAGTGGTTTCTGAAGCCATATCAAGAAAAGACCTGCCTCCTTCAGAAAGCAAAACTTGTTCCTTCTCTAAGGTTCTGTAGTATGTGAGAACTAATGGCAGCAACAAGATGTCAAGTCACACAATTGTATGAAAGAAGAGGCATGTCTCACAGGACAAACCATATGAGAACAAGAAACCACAGCACGGAATCACTCAGGTCACACAGGGGAGATGCAACCTCTAAATACAAGAAAATAAAATTTGTAACCGTCAAACCCACACAGTGCAATATGCAAATAGTACAAAGTGGGACCTCAAAGGGGGAAGGAAAGAAATAGGAAGGAGGGGAAAAGAGGAACCATGCTACTAGAGAACGCTGTCCTGAGACACTTGCAGCAAACATAAACTCATGCAGTTCTATGTGCAAACCTGGTTTCAGGAAAACCTGACAACATGAGCAAACACTTAAGGCAAGACAATGATTTTGACTGAACAAGCAAATTGTGATACCACATTCTAGAGGACCTTTGGCCCTTGCCATTATGTGGGCTCTCACTTTTCTCTCAGCTGACTTCAGTGTGGGGAAAGCAAAGCTCACATCCTATTTCTTCTGAAGCTGCTCCTCTGAGCACTCTGCCTCCTGTCACAGGTTCATAACTACCTATATGGGGACTCTCCACTCACTTTGCTGTTGGTCACATCCAGAGCTCCTGAAAAAGCTCTGGATAGTAGCTGTGGAAGGACTCTGTCCTCTATTGTGCCTCTCTTCCCTTAATTCCTATGCTCCTCAGCATTGCGAAGTGTTCACTGCACTGTTGGAGAATAAAATGGGTCACAGTGTAAAAGAGAGGACACTTACATTAGTTGTTAAAGATGGGATGATTTGAGTCTCTCCCACAGACATTTTCCAGCTCATAGCCACAAGATCAAGCATTAGTTCTTCCAAATACTTCCCTTCTTTGAATCTCCTCTAGATACTCACATACCCTTACACATAACAAGCAAAGAGCATGTGCATGCACAGGAAACATACACACACACACACACACACACACACACACACACACACTTTGTGTTCTTTGGCTTTCTCTTATCTTTGCATCCAAACATACTGAAAACCATGGGTTCACACTATAACCCCCATTTTAACATAATACCACAAGTTTCATTTCCCTTCCCAAATTTCAGCATATCTAACCTACATTTATGAGTAAATCAAATCTATGCTCATTATCTCTACCTCAAACTCCCAAGTGATAATCTCTAGGCTACTACTCATCTCCTTCACTAAGAGGTCTGTCCCTTCTGGATGGAGTCCAGACCTCAGGTCAAGCCTATGTCTCCTGAAGTGATGCCATCCACCTTTTGGCTGGATATTCCTTCACAGGAGCAGACACATTGCTGAAGTTCTTACACCTTGACTATGGAAAACATACTTTGACTGACTTGTGCTCTGACTCCTCATGCTGAACCTTAAGGAGACATCTTTGATCCCTTGTGGGACTTTAGCACTCCACCAAGGTCAACTTGATAGACATAAGTGCTCATCACCCTGAAAGGTATTGAGTAGCCATACAAAGATATCCCACCAAGCACACAGCATCCTTACCTTGCCAGACTCTGAAACCCACACCAACACTGCCTTCTGTATAGACACTCTCCTCATCCTACTTGACTGCTAACACCCAATGCCAGGTTAACCACAACCAGGCAAGGATACTGTCCTTTCCTTAATAGACAACAATGTCCCACAGTGAGATTTCCACCTTGTACACTCTTTGCCCATGCCTGATCTACCCTCTGCAAGGAACTTGTAGTTAGAATTTTGAAATTTTGGTTTCTTTTAAAAACACAGAAATATAAGAATACATTTTCATTTTAATCCAAGATGTGGGGGTATGGGGTTGATTAGGACTCCTCACAGTAGCTATATGTGATGAATCGTGTGCTCTAGTAGTGTGATTTTGCCATTTTCAGACAGTTTCTACTATTGTGTCATGTTTGGAATTCTGGGAACTTTTCAGAGGGCATGTAAAATCTACAGCTCCAATAGGCAAGGTTGGTGATTCTTTGGGGTAGAGGAGTTGTAGTTTTGTTAGTAGTCATGCTTAAAGAAAAAAGAAAGAAAGGACTTAGATTCAAGGATATCTCTCTCCCTCTCTTCCTCTCTCCCTCTCTCTTTCCCATCTATCCTTTTTCTCCTATCTTGTTAAAGTAGGGCGAAAGGAGAGACAGCAGAGATGAAGTGTGAAAAAAGAACCCACAAAGTAGCAAAGACAGACAATTTTTTTAAAAGACAGGCAATACTTGTTGCCTCGACCTAGTACTCAGAAATTAAAGTTAAAAATAAGAAATTTGAATTCAAATACCACAAAGGAAATGACAAAGGGGTTGGAGATATGGATACTTGGTTTTAAGAAGCCAATAAAAAGTTTATTGCAATGGCTACTACTATGATATCCCCAACATTGATTCCAGAGGGATGTTCTAATTTTTCTTTCTATCTACATATATTTTGTTTCAAAGAAAGCTTGAAAGACTGTCTGGAGAATTGAAAGAATTGTAGCTGGAAATGGGGAGGGCACGAAGTACAAAAAAAAGGCAAGGTGTATACAAAGGGGGTCAGTCTATTCTTTTGTTTCTGAAATGATTGTAGAGCAGGCTGTGAAACTGGAAAAACTGTGGGTGGAGGTGGAAACACAGCAGAGCAAGGAGCATTGAAAAAGGAGAGCATAGGACTTTTCCCTGAGCTGATCCTGTGCCACAGTGCTCCATACCCAAATACCACCTGAAAACAGATGACCTCCTAAGAGTGTGGAAAAGCTTGTGAGCATGGGTAAGACCATCACTTCTGTTCAAACTCCTGACCCAAGAAAACTACAAAAAAGAAAGTAATCTTCTTTGAACAAACCAAAAGAAGATAGCCAGAGGAGCATAAAATAACATCAAAAATAACAGGAAGCAATGACAACTATTTCTTAATCTCTCTTGGATTCAGTGCACTCAATTCCCCAATAAAAAGACCTAGACTAACAGATGGATACGTAAACATGACCCAGCATTTTGCTGCATATAGGAAATGTACCTCAGTGACAAGACAAACACTACCTCATAGGAAAGGGCTGGAAAACAATTTCCAAGGAAATGGTCCCAAGAAACAGGCTGGAGTAGCCATTCTAATATTGTATTCTAATATTGGATAAAATCAATTTTCAACCAAAAATTGTCAAAAAGGATAAGGAAGGGCACTTCATACTCATCAAAGGAAAAATCTATCAAGAAAAACTCTCAATTCTGAACATCTATGCTCCAAATGCAAGGGCACCCACATTCATAAATGAAACATTGCCAAAGCTCAAAGCACACATTGCACCTCACCCAATAATAATGGGAGACTTCAACATCAAAATCAAAACAACCCTGAGATTCCACCTCACACCAGTCAGAATGTCAAAGATCAAAAACTCAAGTAACAACGTGATGCCCTGTCTTTCTACTGGAGGTGGACACTACAAGTTCCTTCTCCCCACTGTAGGGCATTTTGTCTAATGTCTCTCCCTTTGATTCGTGAAAGTCTCTCACTCCCAGGTCTCTGGTACATTCTAGACAGTCCCCCCACCTCCTACGTACCGAGGTTGCCTGTTTCCATTCTTTCTGCTGGTCCTCAGGGACTTCAGTCATTCCCTTCAAAATAGCTGATCATGTTCAACTCTTTCGCTCCATGTCGCCTTTCCCAATCATGTCACTCCCTCCCTACCCACTACCTGTGATTTCTTTTTTTTTAATTTTTTCATATTTTATTTACATTTCAAATGTTTCAGATCTCCCCTTTGGAACCTCCCCATCCCCTCCACCTTCCCCCTGCCAATATGGGGATATTCTCCAACCCACCCTCCCACCCACCCACCCACTCTCATCTTACCTCCTTGTCATTCTCCTATACTGGGGGATCTAACACCCTCCTGTTATCCTTCCCCTGACGGATAACAAGACCCTCCTCTGCCACATTTATGGCCAGCACCATGGGTCTCTCCATGTGTATTCTTTAGTTGGTGGATCAGTCTCCAGAAGTATCGGGGAGTCAGGCCAGTTGCCACTGTCGCTAACTCCCTGGGGCTGCACACTCCCTCAGATCCTTCAGTCCTTTCTCCAAGCCCTCCATTTGGGACATCACACTCAGAATTACTGTTGCTGCAAAGTGACTCTTGGGTATTTCAAACTTTTGGTCTAATAACCTCTTAACAGTGAGTACATATAATGTTCATTCTTTTGTGACTGCATTACCTCGCTCAGGATAATACTTTCAAGATCCATCCATTTGTCTACAAATTTCATGAAGTCATTGTTTTTAATAGCTGAGTAGTATTCCATCTTGTAAATGTACCACATTTTCTGTATCCATTCCTCTGTGGAGGGACATCTGGGTTGTTTCCAGCTTCTGGCTATTAGAAATATGGCTGCTATGAACATAGTGGAGCATGTGTCTTTATTACATGTTGGAGCATCTTTTGGGTATGTGCCGAGGGGTGGTAAAGCTGGGTCCTTTGGTAGTACTATGTCCAATTTTCTTAGGAACCACCAGACTCATTTCCAGAAAGGTTGTACCAGCTTGCAATCCTACCAGCAATGGAGGAGTGTTCCTCTTTCTCCACATCCTCGACAACATCTGCTATCACCTCAGTTTTTGATCTTAGCCATTCTGACTGGTGTGAGGTGAAATCTCAGGGTTGTTTTGATTTGCATTTCCCTGATGACTAAGGATGCTGAACATTTCTTTAGGTGCTTCTCAGCCATTTGAGTTTCCTCAGTTGAGAATTCTCTGTTTAGCTCTCTTGCCCATTTTTTGATAGGGTGATTTGGATCTCTGGCATCTAGCTTCTTGAGTTCTTTGTATACTTTGGATATTAGCCCTCTATCAGATGTATGATTGGTAAAGATCTTTTCCCAATCTGTAGGCTGCCGTTTGGCACTATTCACAGTGCCCTTTGCCTTACAGAAGCTTTGTAATTTTATGAGGTCCCATCTGTCAATTCTTGATCTTAGAGCACAAGCCATTGGTGTTCAGTTCAGGAACAATTCCCCTGTGCCCACGTGTTCGAGATTCTTCCCCACATTCTCTTCTATTAGATTCAGTGTATCTGGTTTTATGTGAAGGTCCTTGATCCACTTGGACTTGAGCTTTGTGTAGGGAGATAAGAATGGATCAATTCACAATCTTCTGCATGTAAACTTCCAGTTGATCGAGCACCATTTGTTGAAGATGATGGGTTTTTTCCACTGGATGGTTTTAGCTCCTTTGTTGAAGATCAAGTGACCATACGTGTGTGGGTTCATTTCTGGGTCTTTGATTCTATTCCATTGATCTACCTTCCTGTCATTGTACCAATACCATGCAGTTTTTATCACTACTGCCCTGTAGTATAGCTTGAGGTCAGGGAGGCTGATTCCCCAAGAAGACCTTTTATTGTTGAGGATAGTTTTTGCTATTCTGGGTTTTTTGTCATTCCATGGGAATTTGAGAATTGCTCTTTCTAGGTCTACAAAGAATTGAGTTGGGATTTTAATGGGGATAACATTGAATCTGTATAGTGCTTTCGGCAGGATGGCCATTTTAACTATGTTAATCTTGCCGATCTAAGAGCATGGGAGATCTTTCCATCTTCTGAGGTCTTCTTCAATTTCTTTATTCAGAGACTTGAAGTTCTTGTCATACAGATCTTTCACTTGTTTGGTTAGAGTCACACCGGGATATTTTATATTGTTTGTGACAATTGTGAAGGGTGTCATTTCCCTAATTTCTTTCTCAGCCTGTTTATCCTTCGAGTATAGGAAGGCTACTGATTTGCTTGAGTTAATTTTGTATCCAGCCACTTTGCTGAAGTTGTTTATCAGCTGTAGCAGATCTCTGGTGGAGTTTTTCAGGTCACTTAAGTATACCATCATATCATCTGCAAATAGTGATATTTTGATTTCTTCCTTTCCAATTTGTATCCCTATGATTTCCTTTTGTTGACTGATTGCTCTAGCTAGAACTTCAAGTACTATATTGAATAGGTAGGGAGAGAGAGGGGAGCCTTGTCTAATCCCTGATTTTAGTAGGATTGCTTCGAGTTTCTCTCCATTTAGTTTGATGTTGGCCACTGGTTTGCTATATATTGCTTTTACTAATTTAGGTATGCTCCTTGAATTCCTGATCTTTCCAAGACTTTTATCATGAAAGGATGTTGAATTTTGTCAAATGTTTTTTCAGCATCTAACGAAATGACCATGTGGTTTTTTTCTTTGCGTTTGTTTATGTAGTGGATTACATTGATGGATTTCCGGGTATTGAACCATCCCTGCATCGCAGGGATGAAGCCTGCAAGATCATGGTGAATGATCGTTTTGATGTGTTCTTTGATACGGTTTGCAAGAATTTTATTGAGTATTTTTGCATCGATATTCATAAGGGAAATTGGTCTGAAGTTTTCTTTCTTTGTTGGGGCTTTGTGGGGCTTTGGTATCAGTGTGACTGTGGCCTCATAGAATGAATTGGGTAGTGTTCCTTCCATTCTAGTTTATAGAATAGCTTGAAGAGTATTGGTATTAGGTCTTCTTTGAAAGTCTGATAGAATTCTGCACTGAAGCCATCTGGTCCTGGGCTTTTTTTGGTTGGGAGACTTTTAATGACTGCTTCTATTTCTGTTTAGATCGTTTATCTGATCCTGATTTAACTTTGGTAATTGGTATCTGTCTAGAAACTTGTCCATTTCCTCCAGATTTTCCAATTTTGTTGCATATAGGCTTTTGTAGTAGGATCTGATGATTTTTTTAATTTCCTCAGAGTCTGTTGTTATATCTCCATTTTCATTTCTAATTTTGTTAATTTGGATACTGTCTCTGATCCCTCTGGTTAGTCCGGCTAAGGGTTTATCTATCTTGTTGATTTTCTCAAAGAACCAGCTCTTGGTTTTGTTGATTCTTTGTATAGTTCTTTTAGTTTCCACTTGGTTGATTTCAGCCCTGAATTTGATTATTTCCTGCCTTCTACCCCTCTTACGTGTATTAGCTTCTTTTTGTTCCAGAACTTTCAGATGTGCTGTTAAGCTGTCAGTATATACTCTCTCCAGTTTCTTTTTTGGAGGCTTTCAGAGCTATGAGTTTTCCTATTAACACTGCTTTCATTGTGTCCCATAGGTTTGGGTAAGTTGTATTTTCATTTTCATTGAATTCTAGGAAGTCTTTAATTTCCTTCTTTATTGCTTCCTTGACCAACTTATCATTAAGCAGAACATTGTTCAGCTTCCATGTGTATGTGGGCTTTCTGTTGTTTTTGCCATGGAAGACCAACCTTAATCCATGGTGATCTGACAGGAGGCATGGGATTATTTCAGTCTTCTTATATCTGTTGAGGTTTGTTTTGTTACCAATTATATGATCAATTTTGGAGAAGTTACCATGAGGTGCTGAGAAGAAGGTATATTCTTTTGATGCAGGATGAAATGTTCTATAGATATCTGTTAAACCCATTTGGTTCATAGCATCTGTTAGCATCACTGCGTTCTTTTTAGTTTATTTTTCTAAGATCTGTCCATGGTTGATAGTGGGGTGTTGAAGTATCCCACTATTATTGTGTGAGGTGCAATGTGTGCTTTGAGCTTTAGTAGAGTTTCTTTTATAAAAGTGGGAGATCTTGCATTCGGGGCATAGATGTTCAGAATTGAGAGTTCTTCTTGGTAGATTTTTTTCTTTTGATGAGTAAGAAATGTCCTTCCTCATCTTTTTTGATGACTTTTGGTTGAAAGTCAATTAGAATGGCTACTCCAGCCTGTTTCTTGGGGCCATTGCTTGGAAATTTGTTTTCCAGCCCTATACTCTGAGGTGGTGTTTGTCTTTAACACGGAGGTGCGTTTCCTGGATGCAGCAAAATGCTGGGTCCTGTTTATGGATCCAGTCTGTCAGTCTATGTCTTTTTATTGGGGAATTGAGACCATTGATGTTAAGAGATATTAAAGAATAGTGATTTTTATTTCCTGTTATTTTTGATGTTGTTTATATTGTTTGTGTGGCTATCTTCTTTTGAGTTTGTTGAAAGATTACTTTCTTCCTTTTTCTTGAGTGTAGTTTCCCTCTTTGAGTTGGTGTTTCCCATGTATTATTCTTTGTAGGGCTGGGTTTGTGGAAACATACTGTGCAAAATTGTATTTGTCGTAGAATATTTTGGTTTCACCATCTATGATTATTGAGAGTTTTGCTGGGTATAGCAGACTAGGGTGGCATTTGTGTTCTTTTACAGTCTGTATGAGATCTGCCCAGGATCTTCTAGCTTTCATAGTCTCTGGTGAGAAATCTGGTGTAATTCTGATAGGTCTGCCTTTATATGTTACTTGCCCCTTTTCCCTTACTGCTTTTAATATTCTTTCCTTGTTTTGTGTATTTGGTGTTTTGACTATAATGTGACAGGAGGAATTTCTTTTCTGGTCCAGTCTATTTGGCGTTCTGTAGGCTTCTTGTATGCTTATGTTCATCTCTTTCTTTAGGTTAGGGAAGTTTTCTTCTATAATTTTGTTGAAGATATTTACTGGTCCTTTAAGTTAGGGGTCTTCACTCTCTTCTATGCCTATTATCCTCAGGTTCTGTCTTCTCATTGCATTCTGGATATCTTGGATGTTTTGGGTTAGGAGCTTTTCGCATTTTGTGTTTTCTTTGACTGTTGTGTCCATGTTTTCTATGGTATCTTCTGCACCTGAGATTCTCTCTTCCATCTCTTGTATTCTGTCGGTAATGTTTGCATCTATGACTCCTGATTTCTTTCCTATGTTCTCTAACTCCAGGGTTGTCTCCCTTTGTGATTTCTTCATTATTTCTATTTCTGTTTTTAATTCCTGAATGGTTTTGTTCATTTGTTTGATTGTGTTTTCCTGTATTTCTGCCCGTTTGATTTTGTTTTCCTATAATTTTTCAAGGGATTTTTGTGTGTCCTCTTTAAGGGCTTCCAGTTGTTTACCTGTGTTCTCTTTTATTTCTTTAAGGGAATTATTTATTTCCTTCTTAAAATCTTCTATCATCCTCTTGATAACTGATTTTAAGTCTGAGTCTTCCTTTTCTGGTGTGTTGGGGTATCCAGGGCTGGCTGTGGTGGAAAAGATGGGTTCTGATGAAGCCTAGTCTTGGTTTCTGTTCCTTGTGTTCTTGCCCTTGCCTTTCCCCATCTGGTTATCTCTGGTGTTAACTGGTCTTTCTCTCTCTGACTGTGGCTTGTCTTTCCTTCAAGCTCAGATGCCAATAATCCTGGGAGACCAGTTCTCTCTTCCAGCTGTTCTTCAGATCCTGCGTCTGGAGCCCACCGCCAGCTGTCTCCTCAGCACAAGTGGGCAGTTAGCTTTCTCTCTCCACTGCTTGTATATGGAGGCCTTGTGGGCCAGGCAGGGTTTCTGGCCACAGGTGGAGGCAGGCAGGCTCTTACCTTCTGTGATTTCCCTCTTCACCCTCCTAAATGGGATTGAGTCATCCTAACTTGGGTCCTTCATCTTATTAGCCTTCTTGAGTTCTGTGGATCATATCCTGGGAGTTCTGTAGTTTTTTTTGCAAATATCCACTTATTAGTGAGTATGTACCATACACATCTTTTTGGGTCTGAGTTCCTTACTCTGGATATTTTCTAGTTCCATCCATTTGCCTGCAAATCCCATGATATCCTCATTCTTAATGGCAGAGTAGTATTCCATTGTGTAAATGAACCACATTTTCTGTATCTATTCCTCTGTTGTGGGATATCTGGGTTGTTTCCAGCTTGTGGCTGTCACAAATAAGGCTGCTATGAAGATAGCGGAACTCGTGACCCTGTGGCATTGTGGGACATCTTTTGGATATATGCCCAAGAGTTATTTTTAGTAAGAAGTTTTACATTTTGATATCAACAGATGCTCAATTTGATGTGTTCTTGGATTAGATCTGTAATTATTGTGTCTTTAAATCTATTTTCTTAAGGAAAAGTGATCCATAACTATATTTTTTATTCATCCTTATGTGGATTGGATATCAATAAAATTGTAACCCTGATTATGGAAAAAAAAAACCAAAAACCTCAGGTGACAGCAGATGTTGGTGAGGATGTGGAGAAATAGGAACACTCCTCCTTTGCTGGTGCGAATGCAAGTTGATACTACCTCTCTGAAAACCAGTTTGGCAGTCCCTCAAAAAAATGAACATAATACTACCTGAGGACCCAGCTATTCCACTTTTGGGCATATACCCAGAAGATGCTCCAACATGTAATAAATACACATGTTCCACTATGTTCATAGCAGCCATATTTCTAATAACCAGAAGCTGGAAACAACCCAGATGTCCCTCAACAGAGGAATGGATACAGAAATGTAGTAGATTTACACAATGGAATACTACTCAGCTATTAAAAACAATAACTTCATGAAATTTGCAGACAAATGGATGGAACTTGAAAATATCATCCTGAGCAACATAACGCAGTCACAAAAGAATGAACATGGTATGTACTCACTGATAAGTGGTGATTAGCCCAAAAGTTCGAAATGCCCAAGAGCCACTTCTCAGCAACCATAGGGATGAGTGTGAGGTCCCAGATGGAGGACTTGGAGAAGGGACTGAAGGAGCTGAGAGAGTTTGCAGCCCCAGAAAGGGTGCAACAGTGGCAACTGGCTTGACCCCTTGATTTTCCTGGAGACTGGATCACCAACCAAAGAATACACATGGAGGGACCCATGGTTCTGGCCACATATGTGGCAGAGGAGGGTCTTGTTAGCCATCAGGGGGAGCAGAGGCCCTTGGGCTTGAGGGTGTTAGATGCCCCAGTATAGGAGAATGTCAAAGAGAGAAGATCAGAGTGGGTGTGTGGTTGGTTGGGGGAATACCCCCATACTGGCAGTGAGAGGGGGAGGGGGAGGGAAAGGGAGGTTCCAAGAGGGAGATCTAGAAAGGGGGAAACATTTGAAATGTAAATAAAGTATGAAAAAATATGTGAATATCAAATGTAAAAACCTTATTAGACCATTAAAGGCATGTGCAGCAGCCATGGTTGAATGGATAAGGGATATGACTGATATTTGTTCTAACATGTACCGTGCTAACATAGGTCAAAATATAGCTAGAGGTCTCTAATATCAAAACTCCCTGTGCTTCAAATGCAGGAAATATGATGGTTTACAGAGAGACTATGACAAAACCATTAAAATATCAGATTTAAAATGCCTGGTGCCTTATTTATGGGAAATATGCTCAATTCCAACAACATTGGATACAAACCATTTCTAAGGGCAGTGGTTCTTCTCAATATAAACAAGAGAAATTGTAGACGTTCAGGGGTGTTCAGACAATGTGGTAAGGGTTGCCATTGGACCAATTGATGAAAGTCTGAAAGAGATACTCAAGGTAATTTCTTGCATTCAAGAAGTAAATGAGGAAAAGACTTACCCTCCCAGGAGTGTGGACAATGTCCCGCCCTGCAGGACCTCATTATTCCTGGGGTCGAGGGGGACCAAGCCTGAAAGAAAAACGGGCGAGAAAGAGGAGCAAGACCAAGCAGAATCTTGTCAAGGTCTCATTTATTCTTGAAACATAGGCTGTTTTTAAAGCAGAAGTGAGGCAACGGGAGGGGTGGGAATGAGGCAAAGGGAGGAATGGGAAGCAGGGAGCTTCTGGTTTCTGGTCGCTCTGGCTCATCGATCTTCAGAACGGCCAGTTCTCAGAGCATGGGGAACAATTAATCTTCAAACAATTGTGACCAGTTCTCAGAAAGTATCGCAAGGCTGTGCCAAGCTTGGTGGGGTCAGGTTCCCAGGAGCGGCATGAAGACTTCAGCTCCGCTTCAGCTCCCAACATCTCCCCCTTCTGTATTTAGTAAAAATGAGGTCGGAAGGCCACCTGTCTTAGGTCTCATGCCTTAGGCCTCAAGTTGTAATGAGATGGCCCTCTTCCCGAGGTCATGATGGGCAACCCAGACAATGGACTCACAATATTCCCATCATCGGATGACCATCACAGCTGTTGGTGAGGCTCCTGTCTTAGGCTATGTGAGTGGCACCCATTGTTGACATCACAGACCAGGGGGCGGCAATGAGTTGCCTGTCACTGGTTGGTCCCACAGCTTATGGCCTCAAAGGGGTCGTTGGGAGTCTCAGAGAGCCACCTTAGGAGAGCTTCAACAACCTGCGGTACCAGGGGGTCTCTATTTCTTTTGCCAGGACTGAGAACTGTAGGCCACTGGGTGAGGGACCAGGGGGGAGATCCTCGGTGGATTCTTGAGCACTAAGGTGATGGTAATGAACAGCAACGGTCTTGCAGAAAGCAGAATCAATCTGTGACTTAACAAAATTAGTGAGTCTGTTAAAGGCCCAAGGGCCAAACGCACAAAGCAATAAAAGGCCCACAAAGGGTCCCAGGAGGCTAGGAAGCAATGTAGAAAGCCAGAGGGAGGTGGAAAACCAGTTTTGATACCAAGCTTCGCTCTGTTCTCTCTCTTTCTTTCTTCTAGGCTCTGTTTTATTTTTTCAATGTTGTCCTCAACTAGCCCTGTTTTGTCTGCATAAAAGCAGCATTCTTCCTTAAGTGCGGTACATAGGCCACCTTCTTGTAAAAAGACGAGGTCTAGTCCCCTTCTGTTTTGTAAAACCACCTCTGACAGGGACTCTACAGAGTCTTTAAGGTATTTTAACCCTTGTTGTAACTCGAGAATGTCATTATCAATAGCTGTAGAAAGTTGGTTATACTGTTGGGTGGAAGTAACTAAGAAAGCTATGCCTGTTCCTGCCCCTGCCCCAGCCAGGCCCAAAAGAATGGCCAATGTAATGGCTGTAATGGGCTTTCTTTTTGAGCAAATTGTACCCCACTCCCAAAACGTAAGCAGCTCTTCTGCATGATGAAAGGTGATCTTTGGAAGAATAACCAAAACACAATAATCCCTATGTATCAATAGAGAAGCAGAAACTACATAAGGATTGAGTCCCATGGAGCAAATAAAGTAGGTATTATTGGGTGCCTGGATATATTGAAAAGTGGTATTAACTGTAATTGTCTGATTGCAAATCTCCTTTAACTGATAAGGAGGGACCATTTTGGGGGCCAATAAACAGAGACCCAATCCGGAGACCTGGGAAAGGGTTAATCCATGACTCCCAGTGTTGCTCCATCTCAACAGGTTGGTATCATTGGTGTAGAGGGGGTCACCAAGAATAGCCACCCCCTCGTAGAAGGGAGGGCGAGGGGAACAGCAAACCCAGCACTCTGTATATTCTGTCTGGTTGTTGAATCTTAGGGTCTCAACAGAGGCATTGACCAACTTGAGAATAACATTAGTGGATGAGGGGGGCCCCATAGGAAGGGTGGGTCGAAACAGGGTGGTAGCAGAAGGGACTGAGGTCAACCCGGGGGCAGCTGGTGGTTTAGGAGGTCCAACCGGGGCGCCGTCTGGGCCAGGGCGTAAGGCTGTGTTAGGTCCAACAGCTACTGAAGGCCCCTGTGGAAGTGTCTTTATGAGCTCAATTTTAAATGTGAGGCCGATGTCACGCCCTGACATACAGAGTCTCAATCCCCATTCGTAACCTCTGGAATTGTCCCAGGAGGCCCTTTTTCCAGCGTCAGTGAAGACGATGGAAAGAGGATTGCACCATTGATCTTTACATTCCCCTTTGAGGGGGAGGGGCTCAGTACCAAGGTTGTATCTGGAAGGATTTTTTCTCTTTAGGATAATATAATCCCAGGTGGAAGAGGGCTTCCAATAAGTGTCTCCAGAGGTCTCGCAACCCCAGGAGGCGCAGTAATCATCAGAAGAGAAACCACACTTTGTGTTAAGAGAGCGGTCTCGATGTCCCCCAGGGCATATATATATAGGGACCGTTTGTAAGAGGGACCTTTTCATTTGAGATCCACATCCCAGGAGCCAAACCGGCTGTGAGACAGGATTGGGGGGCTTTTGTTGTGGCACAAAGAAGTCCCGATAATCCCAATAGTCATGGGCCCCAAGGGCCAGCACACATAGATCAACCTGTAAGGGGCCCCACGGGATATTGGTAGAGAGCCGAGAGGTTGAATTAGCTATACCTCCTGCCTCATTAAGAATTACCCATGTAAAGTTCAAAAGTTCATGTGGTGAAGGAGGACTGCTCACGGTACTGAAGCACAGCAGGGCCTTGAGGAGAAGCCAAGGAGGGAACATCTTCAAAGGGAGGAACAATCCTTGTTTCTTGTTAGACCTGAAATTAAGCCTCAGAGTATGGGCATTAAGGTGATATAAGTCATGGGCCTACTGTGCAGCAGCGAGTGGGGGAACAGAAAGCGCAGAAGCAATTATCTGAGTGGCTTGATCTACTTTATCATTGCCCTCAGACAGTGGTCCAGGCAATCCAGAATGGGCGCGAATGTGCCCAACGAAGAAAGAGGCCTCACAGGCAAGAATTAATTTTTGTAGTCTGGAGAATAAGGGAGAGGCATTGGTGGAGGGGCGGATATTTGGAACAACTTCCAGGAGGGGCACAGAGGAGGCCACATAGGCACTATCCGTATAAAGGTTAAAAGGCACATCTGGTAACATCTCAAAAACTTTAATAATGACTGTCAATTCAACAAGTTGTGCAGAGAGGAAGGCTGTCATAAAGCGAGAGACCACTCCATTAATACTAAAAGCAGCCATGCCTGAAGAAGATCCATCAGAAAAAACTAATATGGCTCCAACAATGGAGGAAGTCTTTGTCCTTTTAGGGAAAACAACTGGCGTTTTTTGTAAAAACTGAACTAACCTATCAGCAGGGTAATGGTTATCCATGGTGCCTTGAAAAGAAGTACAATTAATGGCCCAATCATCTTCGTTTTGGATAAGCCACTGGACTTGGGAGGCATTATAGGGGAGAACTATAATATCAGGATCTTTTCCAAAGAGCTTAAGGGCAGCCTCTCTACCAAGCCTTAAGAGATGAGCAACTAGGAGTGGGTAGGTGGGCAACACGCGCGAGGGGGATGCTGGTAAATGGACCCAGAATAAGGGCTTGACTTGCCAAAGGAAACAAGTAGGAGAAAAGGCGGTAGGAAAAATAAGAAGGTGGAGAGGCCTGTGTATTGGAATGTTTTTCTGGGAGGGAGGCCAAGGATCCTGCACGGGACAGAGGGCGGAGACAATATTCCGCCACTGACAGTAATTGCTGTTTGTCCGGGTCAGAAGACTCAGCCTCAACTATGTCTCTGATCAGTCCCCAATATGAAAAAAACGGTGGCAGGGACAGCATCCGGTCCTTCACGTTCCAATTTTTTATTAAGATCTCTTCCAACCTTTTGCCATTTTTTTCTGTGAATCTCTGGACCATTTATTATAAACCAGGGACAGGCCCCATCTATAAATATAAAAAATCTAATTAAATCCTTTTTCTTAACTCTAACTCCTCTTTCCCTGGGTGTTCCTTTTAAGACTTTAATGAAGACTGCTTCCTTAGTGAGTTTCTGGCCCATTTTTTATATGAGACAGACGGAATCACTTACCGAGGACGAAAACTTCTCATGAGCGGTGAGGAGTGTCCTCAATCTACACTGGAGCCGGCGCTACACCTCTTTTGGGCTGGGGTCCGTCTGGCAGAGATCCGTACCTCGAGCCCCACGTTGGGCGCCACTTGTCCCGCCCTGCAGGACCTCGTTATTCCTGGGGTCGAGGGGGACCAAGCCTGAAAGAAAAACGGGCGAGAAAGAGGAGCAAGACCAAGCAGAATCTTGTCAAGGTCTCATTTATTCTTGAAACATAGGCTGTTTTTAAAGCAGAAGTGAGGCAACGGGAGGGGTGGGAATGAGGCAAAGGGAGGAATGGGAAGCAGGGAGCTTCTGGTTTCTGGTCACTCTGGCTCATTGATCTTCAGAACGGCCAGTTCCCAGAGAGCATGGGGAACAATTAATCTTCAAAAAATTGTGACCAGTTCTCAGAAAGTACCACAAGGCTGTGCCAAGCTTGGTGGGGTCAGGTTCCCAGGAGCGGCATGAAGACTTCAGTTCCACTTCAGCTCCCAACAGGACAAGCCTGTGATCAGGGGGTAAGGCCAGTACCTCTGCTCAGAGGGACCTGCCCAGAACCTCCAGGACACAGGGACCTACAAGCAACCTGGGACAGCAACCTTCTGGTCTCCTTCTGCAGCTGGGGACCCCAGTCTGTGCCACAGAGCTCCATAACCAAATAGCACAGGGAGAAGGCTAGCATGCAGGGAGAGTGGACTCAGCACTCTCCCTCAGTGGAGAGTGCCCAGCAGGACTGGCCCTGAATCTGCAGAACACTGGGACGGAGGAACAGCCTGGGACAGGATCCTCTGGTTTACGCCTGTGGTCTGTGCCACATGGCTCTATACCCAAATAGCACAGGGAAAGAGCTACCCTCCCAAGAGTGTGGACAAGATTGTAATTGGGGGTAAGGCCTGTACCTCTGCTCAAAGAGACCCTCCCAGAACCCTCAGGATGCTGGGACTGAGGAGTGGCCTTCTGGTTTCCTTCTGAGGCCAGGGAGATGATCCCTTGACACAGGGTTCCATACTCAGTGCCAGGAGAGAACTAGTCTCCAAGGAGTGCTGACACAACTTTGAGCACAGAAAGACCACCACTTCTGTTCAAATTCTTCAATCAAGAGGGACCCTCACAGAGCCATCAGGACACAGGAACCAAGGAAAAGCTGGGGACAGGATTCTTCTGGTTTCTGTCTGCACCCCAGAGCTGATCCTGTACCACAGCTCTCCAAACCCAAATACCTCACAAAGAGAGCTAGTCTCCAAGGAGTACTGATGCAGAGGCCTGCAGGAGGGACAAGCCACAGTCAGAGAGAGAAAGACTAGGTAACACCAGATAACCAGATGTCGAAAGGCAAAGGCAAGAACATTAGGAACAGAAACCAAGGCAACTTGGCATCATCAGAACCCAGTTCTCCCACAACAGCGAGCCCTGGATACCCCAACACACCAGAAAAGGAAGACTCAGATTTAAAATCACTTCTCATGATGATGATAGAAGACATTAAGGAGGAAATAAATAACTCCCTCAAAGAAATACAAGAGAATACAGGTAAACAACTAGAAACCCTTAAAGAGGAAATACAGGAAAACAAAATCAAACAGGCAAAGGAAATGTACAAAACCATCCAGGATCTAAAAATGGAAATAGAAACAATAAATAAATCACAAAGGGAGATAACCCTGGAGATAGAAACCCTAGGAAAGAGATCAGGAGTCATAAATGCAAGCATCACCAACACAATACAAGAGATGGAAGAGAAAATCTCAGGTACAGAAGATAATAGAAAACACTGACACAACAGTCAAAGAAAATGCAAAACCCTCCTAACCCAAAACATCCAGGAAATCCAGGATACAATGAGAAGATCAAACCTAAGGATAACAGGTATAGAAGAGAGTGAAGATTCCCAACTAAAAGGGCCAGAAAATATCTTCAACAAAATTATAGAAGAAAACTTTCTAACCTAATGAAAGAGATGAATATAAACATTCAAGAAGCCTGCAGAACTCCAAATAGATTGGACCAGAAAAATTCCTCCCATCTCATAATACTCAAAACACCAAATGCACAAAACAAGGAAAGAATGTTAAAAACAGTAAGGGAAAAAGGGCAAGTAACATATAAAGGCAGACCTATCAGAATTACACCAGACTTCTCACCAGAGACTATGAAAGCTAGAAAATCCTGAGCAGAACTCATACAGATTCTAAGAGAACACAAGTGCCAGCCCATGCTGCTATACATAGCAAAACTCTCGATTATCATAGATGGTGAACCCAAGATATTCCATGACAAAACCAAAATTATACAATATCTTTCCACAAACCCAGCCCTACAAAGGATAATAGATGGAAAATGCCAACACAAGGAGAAAAACTACACCCTAGAAAAAGCAACAAAGTAATCTTTAAACAAACCCAAAAGAAGATAGCCACACAAACATCAAAATAATATAGAATATAATAGGAAGCAACAATCACTATTCTTTAATATCTCTTAACATCAATGTACTCAATTCCCCAATAAAAAGACATAGACTAATGGACTGGATTCATAAACAGGACCCAGCATTTTGCTGCATACAGGAAAAGCACCTCAGTGTTGAAGACAAGCATTACTTCAGAGTAAAGGGCTGAAAAACAATTTTCTAGGCAAATGGTCTGAAGAAACAGGCAGGAGTAGCCATTCTGATATAGGATAAAATCAACTTTCAAACAAAAGACATCAAAAAAGATAAGGAAGGACACTTCATCCTCATTAAAGGAAAAATCTACCAAGAAGAACTCTCAATTCTGAACATCTATCCTCCAAATGCAAGGGCACCCACATTAATAAAAGAAACATTATTAAATCTCAAAGCATGCATTGCACCTCACACAATAATAGTGGGAGACTTCAACACCCCACTATCAACAATGGACAGATCTTGGAAACACACACTAAACAGAGACACAGTGAAACTAACAAGTTATGGACCCAATGGGTTTAACAGATATCTATAGAACATTTCATCCTAAATCAAAAGAATATACCTTCTTCACAGTACCTCATGGAACCTTCTCCAAAACTGACCATATAATTGGTCACAAAGCAAACCTCAACAGACATAAGATGATTGAAATAACCCCATGCCTCCTATCAGATCACTACGGAATAATGCTGGTCTTCAATGGCAACAAAAACAACAAAAAGCCCACAGACACATGGAACCCGAACAATACTATACTTAATGATAATTTTGTCAAGGGAGAAATAAAAAAAGAAATTAAAGACTTCCTAGAATAATGAAAATGAAAGTACATCATACCCAAACTTTTGGGACACAATGAAAGCAGTGTTAAGAGGAAAGCTCATAGCTCTGAGTGTCTCCAAAAAGAAACAGGAGATAGTTTTTACTAGCAACTTAACAGCATACCTGAAAGCTCTAGAACAAAAATAAGCTAATACACCCAAGAGAAGTAGAAGGCAAGAAATAATCAAACTCAGGGCTGAAACCAACCAAGTAGAAACAAAAAGAACTGTACAAAGAATCAACAAAACCAGGAGCTGGTTCTTTGAGAAAATCAACAAGATAGATAAACCTTTAGCCAGACTAACCAGAGGGCACATAGACAGAATCCAAATTAACAGAATCACAAAAGAAAGGGGAGACATAACAACAGATTCTGAGGAAACTCAAACAATCATCAGATCCTACTACAAAAGCCTATACAAAACAAAATTGGAAAATCAGGATGAAATGGACAAGTTTCTAGACAGATACCAAATACCAAAGTTAAGTCAGAATCAGTTAAACCATCTAAACAGTCCCATAACCACTAAAGAAATAAAAGCAGTCATTAAAAGTCTCCCAACCAAAAAAAAGCCCAGGACCAGATGAGTTCAGTGAAGAATTCTATCAGACTTTCAAAGAAGACCTAAAACCTTCAAACTACTCCACAAAATAGAAACAGAAGGAACACTACCTAATTCATTCTATGAGGCCACAGTTACACTGATATCAAAAACTCACAAAGACCCAACAATGAAAGAAAACTTCAGACCAATTTCCCTTATGAATATAGATGCAAAAATACTCAATAAAATTCTTGCAAACCGAATCCAAAAACACATCAAAATGATCATTCATCACGGTCAAGTAGGCTTCATCCCAGGGATGCGGGGATGGTTCAATACCCGGAAATCCATCAATGTAATCAACTACATAAACAATCTCAAAGAAAAAAACCACATGGTCATTTCATTAGATGCTGAAAAAATATTTGACAAAATTCAACATCCCTTCATGATAAAAGTCTTGGAAAGATCAGGAATTCAAGGACCATACTTAAACACAGTAAAAGCAATATGCAGCAAACCAGTAGCCAACATCAAACTAAATGGGGAGAAACTCGAAGCAATCCCACTAAAATCAGAGACAACACAAAGCTGTCCAATCTCTCCCTGTCTATTCAATATAGTAATTGAAGTTCTAGCTAGAGCAAATAGACATGAAAAAGAGGTCAAAGGGATACAAATTGGAAAGGAAGAAATCAAAATATCACTATTTGCAGATGATATGATGGTATACTTAAGTGACCCGAAAAACTCCACCAGAGAACTGCTACAGCTGATAAATAACTTCAGCAAAGTTGCTGGATACAAAATTACCTCAAACAAATCATTAGCCTTCCTATATTCGAAGGATAAACAGGCTGAGGAGAAAATTAGGGAAACAACACCCTTTATAATAGTCACAAACAATATAAAGTATCTTGGTGTGACTTTAACTAAACAAGTGAAAGATCCATATGAAAAGAACTTCAAGTCTCTAAAGAAAGAAATCGAAGAAGACCTCAGAAAATGGAAAGACCTCCCATGCTCATGGATTGGTAGGATTAATATAGTAAAAATGACCATTTATGAAAGAAATCTACAGATTCAATGCAATCCCCATCAAAATTTCAACTCAATTCTTCACAGACTTAGAAAGAGCAATTCCCAAATTCATTTGGAATATCAAAAAACCCAGGATAGCAAAAACTATTCTCAACAATGAAAGGACTTCTGGGGGAATCAACCTCCCTGACCTCAAGCTGGACTACAGAGCAGTCATGATAAAAACTGCATGGCATTGGTACAGTGACAAGCAGGTAGATCAATGGAATAGAATTGAAGACCAAGAAATAAACCCACACACCTAAGGTCGCTTGATTTTTGACAAAGGAGCTAAAACCATCCAGTGGGAAAAAAGACAGCATTTTCAACAAATGGTGCTGGCTCAACTGGCTGTCAAGATGTAGGAGAATGCAAATTGATCCATTCCTATCAGCCTGTACAAAGCTCAAGTCCAAGTGGATCAAGGACCGCCACATAGAACCAGATACACTGAATCTAATAGAAGAGAAAGTGGAGAAAAGTCTCAAACATGTTGGCATAGGGGAAAAGTTCCTGAACAGAACACCAATGGCTTATGCTCTAAGATCAAGAATCAACAAATGGGACCTCATAAAATTACAAAGCTTCTGTAAGGCAAAGAACACTGTTAATAGGACAGAATGGCAACCAACAGATTGGGGAAAGATTTTTTCTAATCCTACATCTGATAGAGGGCTAATATCCAATATATACAAAGAACTCAAGAAGTTAGACTCCAGAGAACCAAATAACCCTATCAAAAAATGGGGAACAGAGCTAAACAGAGAATTCTCAACTGAGGAAACTTGAGTGAAATGTTCAACATCCTTAGTTATCAGGGAAATGCAAATCAAAATAACCCTGAGATTCCACCTCACACCAGTCAGAATGGCTAAGATCAAAAACTCAGGTGACAGCAGATGTTGGCGAGGATGTAGAGAAAGAGGAACACTCCTCCATTGCTGGTGGGATTGCAAGCTGTCTGGCTGACTCTCAGAAAATGGACATAATACTACCTGAGGACCCAGCTATTCCATTCCTGGACATATACCCAGAAGATGCTCCAACATGTAATAAGGACACATGCTCCACTATGTTCATAGCAGCCATATTTATAATAGTCAGAAGCTGGAAACCATACAGATGTCCCTGAACAGAGGAATGGATACAGAAAACGTGCTACATTTACACAATGGAATACTACTCAGCTATTAAAAACAATAACTTCATGAAATTCTCAGGCAAATGGATGGAACTTGAAAATATCATCCTGAGTGAGGTAACTCAGTCACAAAAGAACAAACAAGGTGTGTACTCACTGATAAGCAGATATTAGCCCAAAAGTTCAGAACACCCATGATTCAATTCACATTCATGTTGGACTGAGCATGGAGTCCCAGATGGAGGATTTGGAGAAGGGACTGAAGGAACTGGAGGAGTTTGCAGCTCCATGGGGAGGGAGCAACAGTGTCAACTGGTCAGGCCTCCTAATGCTCCCAGGGACTGGACCATCAACCAAAGAACGCATATGGAGGGGCTCATGGTGCTGGCCACATATGTGGCAGAAGAGGGCCTTGTTGGCCATCAGTGGGAGGAGAGGCCCTTTGGTCTGAGAGTGTTAGATGCCCCAGTATAGGGGAATTCCAGGGAGGGTAACTGGGAGTAGGTGGGTGGGTGGGGGAGCACCCTCATATAGGTAGGGGAGGGGGATGGGATAGTGGGTTTCCAAAGGGGAGAACTGGAAAGGGGAAAACATTTGAAATGTAAATAAAGTGTTAAAAAAAAAAAAGAAGAAGAAGTAAATGAGCCAAGTTAGAATGGAACAACAGCAGCCAAGAAACACTCCATTATAGAAAAAAAAAATCTGGAATTAAATCATTCAGTATACTGAAAGGGTATGTTAACATCACAGTGGAAGGCAGTGAAAGTTTTTCATTAGGAACATGTATTTGTTTAAATTTCCACAGCAAATGAAAAACTCTGGTAGAGTTAAACAGGAGAACTCTCCTGAAAACTTTGGCTACTAATCCATAAACTGCTTGAAACTATCTCTGTTTATAATATTCCAATACACACACCATAATTAATGGCTTAAAACAGAAAGGGGGAAATGTAGTGACAATCTTGAGATTTTGTTTTGTTTTTAAAACTCAGAAATACTATAAGAATATGTTTTTATTTTAATCACATGTGTGGTAATATCAAGCTGCTTTGCAGCAGCTGACTGTTATTTACCTCTTTCCTGGCAGGGGTGTGATTTTGCCAACTACAAATAGTTTCTGCAATTGTGTGACATTTGGGATTCTGGGAACTTTTCAGAGGATATATAAGTTCTAGGGCCTCAATAGGGCTGGGTTAGTGATTGTAGGTCATTCAGAAAAGTTGGTTGTGTTTTATTAATAGTTGTGCTCTGGAAATGTTGATTTTATTTACTCAGATGAGAGGATAATATGAAAGCCATTCCCGTCTTTCTAGGTCTATCTGAACTCTCATTAGCTGGTTCAACTCAGAAGTTCTGGCCTAAACTCTTCTCCAAGCTAAGTCAAACTGGCTTCTATTGAATTCTGACCGAGTTGTTCTTCCTGACCTTAAACTAATTCTGGTGATATGTTCTAATTTTCTGGCCCCTTTTCATTCTCTGCCGTATTCTTTCTTCACCTGTGTCTAGCTTGTTCTCTCTACAACCTGTCTCTTGTAAAATTGTTTCAGTAAGAAACTCTTGGGAGGAATCTCTCTCTCTCTCTCTCTCTCTCTCTCTCTCTCTCTCTCTCTCTCT
>JADRCH010000155.1:5719879-5764593 GCA_019843965.1 Rhynchomys soricoides | reverse complement strand
TCTCTCTCTCTCTCTCTCTCTCTCTCTCTCTCTCTCTCTCTCTCTCTTCTATCCTTCTTTCTTCCCTGTCTAGTGAATAGGAGGTGAAACCTTGGGGATAATGTGGAGAGAAAAGGTGTGGATAAAAGAAGAACCCACAAAGTAGTAAAAGACAAGTGAGACTCCTTTAGACCCTTCGTGTCTTTCAATCCCAACCCAGTACAAAGCCAACATTATGCTCGGGTGCCCTCTTCACCTCTTCCAAATGCTGAGGATTGTGTCACCTCTCCTGTCTCACCAGAAGAGGCAATGTATATCTGGTCTTTGCTCCTTTGTGGGTTCTTCTTTTTCCCATCATTTATCACCCCAATTTCACCCCCATCACTATATAAGAAAGAAGGCTAGAAGGGAGAGATACCTGAATCTAATTTCTTTCTAATTTCTTGAGCATGACTACTAACAAACAACAACCAAACCCCTGAATGATCCACAACCTGCAACCCCACCACTCCAGGCTCTAGCATTTCTATACTCTCTGAAAATTTCCCAGAATTCTAAATATCACACCATCACAGAAACTATCTGCAGCTGGCAAAATCATGCCTCTGCTAGAGCATGAAATCTGCTAGAGCAAATATCTGCTAGATATTTGCAAATTATCTGCTAGAGCAAATAAATCACAGACAGATGCTGACAGCAGACTAAAGTAGCTTCATATCCCCATATCCCCACACCTAGAATTTTAATGAAAACATATTCTTATATTTCTGTGTTTTTTAAGAAACCAAAATTCCAGAATTGTCACTACAGCAATAGGCACCCAGGGCCTTAACTCGATGATGGCTGTCTAGGAGACTTGAGTCCCAGATGAAGTGAATTATAGATTACAGCCAGAATGCCTACAGGGGGCAGGCTTCTATGTACTATCCAGGTTCCTCCCATGCCTCTTTGGCCCTTGCCTTATAGGAATACCAGCTTGTAGAGCTCTTGTGATAAATGGAAATCTAGAACCTTCGGTAACTATCAAAATGCCTTAAGTCTCAAAATCCTGCTTCACTAATTCAAGGATTACTGTGTCTCCTCCTGCACTGACATTTGCTGTTTAAGGATGGCCAGTCCACCATACACATACTAGCAGGGTGATATCTATGTCCCAATCTTGCAAGCCAGTCCCGAAACTAGTCATACACAGAGACACCTCACAGTTTGAGAAGCCTGGGCTTTGTGACTGAGCTCTGAGTCTACAGATTTGTGGGGTCTCATGTGATTAAAAAAAAAAAAAAACCTGACAGCTTTGCACTTCTAGGGGCACAGCAAGGCCAGCATGAGTGCCTAGCCCATATTTGTCCACATGGGAAGGCAAAGGAAGGTCTATGAAAGTTTTATTTTGTTCTGTTGTGTTTGGTTTGTTTTATTAAGGCAGTCTGTCTATGCAACCCAAGCCAGCCTTGAACTCATGATCCTCATGCCTAGACTTCCTGAGTGATAGGATTATGGAGATATGATACGTAGCTGTGGCTTTCCTTTTCTTTCCTTTTGGCTTTTTTCAAACAAGTTCTCATTAGGTAGCCCAGGCTAGACTATTAGCTCAGTGTCCTCTTGTTTTAGCCTCTAAGAGCTGGGATTATGCAGTGTACTTCCCTACCTAGCAAGATCTTTTTTTAAAGATAAGTTTTAATAATATTTTAATTCAGGAATCCCTTATAATGTATTTTGAACATATTCACCCCTGCTCCAACTCTCAAAACCAGTCTTCCTACCTTCCCATCTCTGCCCACCCAATTTTGAGATTTCATCTGTTTTTTTCTTTATCTATCAAGTCCAGATCGTGTTGTCAACTAATCTTTTAAGAGTGGGTCCTACACTGGCTTGTCATCTGTGGTGGTTTGAACAAGAAAGGTCCTCATGGATTCAAGACTTTGAATGCTGGCCCATAGGAAATAACACTATTAATAGTTGTGGCCTTGGAGGAAGTGTGTCACTATGTGAGCAGGTGTTGAGGTTGGCTATGCTCATGCTATGGAGGGTGTTGCACACAGTCTCCTTCTGCTACCTTTGGATCAAGACATAGAAGTCTTGGGTCCTTCTCTAGCACCATGTCAGCCTTCACTGTCATGGTTCCCACCATGGTAATAATGGATTAAACCTCTAAACCTGTAAGCCAGACCAAATTAAAAGTTCTCATTTATAAGAGATGCCATGGTCAAAGTGTCTCTTCACAGAAATGAAAGCCTAACTGAGATAGAAGTTGGTACGAGGAACTAGGGTGTTGCTGTGATAGGCTTGACCACGCTTTTGTTTGGAGAAATGTGGATTTTGAAACTTCTGACTAGGAAAGCAGTGGAATGCTTTAAGCAGAATTACTGGGCCATCCTAGTAGGAATATAAAACACAATGGTCTTGAGAATAATTTGAACGACAGGGGTATAGCTCAAGAGGTTTCAGAAGAGAAGAATGCTAGTGCATGGCCTAGAGATTGTTCTTGTGATGTTTTAGTGAAGAATGTGGCTGCTTTTTATTCCCTTGTTCAAAAAGTTTGCTTGGAGCTAAAGAGTTTTAGATCAATAGGTTTGGCAAAGGAAAGGACATTGTTGTGTGGTTACTATTGTTGTTCACTCTTACAAAGATGGTTTTGATAAAAAGCAGCAAGCTACGCAAGGTAAAATACAAAATTTGCAGTCCAAGGAGAAAAGAAGCGCCCGGAAAAAAAATGGAGATAATCTTGTGTTCAAGGAAAAAAATAGATTAAAGATATTAATCTATCCGTTATTATTATTATTAATCTATCTATTAATATTATTTATTAAATGGAATAAAGAGAATGGTGACTTCAGGGCAAGATCTCACACAGGTAACCTTCCAATTTGTAAAAGGAATTTAAGAAAAGCTCAGAGCTGGGCATGACGATGCACACTTTCAGTCTCAGCACTCCAGAGATAGAGGCAGGATAATCTCTAAGGTCAAGGCCAGCCTGGTCTACAAAGCAAATTACAGGACAGGCAAGCATAGGCAGTGAAGAAAACCATCAAAAAGAGAAAGCTGGTGGAGATGTAATTCAATTAGGTGGCCATGTACCCAGTCCCATGGTGTCCATCCACAGCAAGCAGCAGAACTTGAAAGCTTTGGCCATTTACTTCTGGTTTTAGAATCTTGGATAAAAGAATGGGGTTAGGGAATCTCCCTCTAATACTAAGGAAAGTGGCTGAGACCAGACATGTGGCAGGGGTGTCCCTGTGTGGAGGCCCATTAGCTGAAGCTGTAAGATGACCCCTGGATTGCCTTGGACACCCCAAAAGGTTAGAGATGCCAGAGCCAAAAGATACCTACTGGGGAAAGCTTCTAACAGGGATAGGAACCAGCCCAAGAGAACGAACTATGTTGCAGTCAACAAAGCTGATGGAGATGCAGAGTCTGGAGTTTGCTCAGCTGGCTTTCAGTCTTGCTTTGGCTTAGTATTTCTTCACTAGGCTCCCTTTTCTAATGTATAACCTGTGCCATTATATGTTCAAAACTATGATCTGCTTTTCTATTTTTACTTGACAGAGGATTACAATCAAGAGATTGTATAAGTTTCAAAAGAGAATTTGAACTTGGGACTTCTAAACAAGTTTGAGACTATTGTAGACTATGGAGACTTTTAAAGTTGGACTGAAAGCATTTTTGCATTATGTTATGGCTACAAGCCTATGTAGGCCAGGGAGTGAATTGTGGTGGTTTGAATAGGAATCACCTACATAGACTCATGTGTTTGATTGCTTGGCCCATCAGGAATAACACTATTAGGAGGTGTGGCCTTGTTGGAGTAGGTGTGGCCATATTGGAGGAAATGCATCATTGTGGGGGCAGGCTTTGAGGTCTTCCACTGTCAAGCTATGCCTAGTGTGGCACATGGTCTCCTTCTACTGCCTTCAGATCAAGATGTAGAACTCTCAGCTCTTTCTCCAGTTTCATGTCTGCTTGTTTGCCATCATGTTTCCCACCTTTCAGTAATGGACTAAACCTCTGAAACTGTAAACCAGACCAAATTAAATGTTTTTCATTATAAGAGTTGCCATTGTATGGTTCCTCTTCACAGCAATAAAATGCAAACAAAAACATTATCCAACTACATGCAAACCCACTATTCCTCCCCCAGAAGCAATCAAATGCCAATAATACTCCAGCCCACATTCCATCCCTCTATGCTGGGGTTTTGTGCTAACCGGGTCTTCATGAGGATCCTCTCCTCAACTATTTGTGGTTCTTAATCACCATGAGAAGTGGTCACATAAGGGCACTTTCCTCACTATGCTTGGCTGTGGGTGTCTATATCTGCCTGAGTCAGCTGCTGGGTGGAGCCTCTCAGAAGACAACATACTCCTGTCTGCAAGCATAATGTAGTATCATTAATAGTGTTAGGGATTGGTACTTGCCCATGGGATGGGTCTATAGTTGGGCTGGTTATTGATTGACCATTCCTTCAGTCTCTGCTCCATCCTCCAGCCCTGCATATTTTGTAGACAGTATAAATTTTGGATTGAAAGTTTTGTGAGTGAGTTTGTGCCTCTATTGCTCCACTGGGGTTCCTGCCTGTCTACAGGAGGTGTCTTCTTCAAGTTCCATATCTCCAGTACAGTGAGTCATGGCTAAGGTCACCCCCATTGATCGTGAGCACCTCCCTTAACCCAGGTCTCTGTCTTATCCTGGAGATGCTCTCCCACCTCCCCACCCCATCTTTTGCAGATTACCATTCATTCACCATCTCTCCTGTCCTTCTCCACACCTGATCTTGAATCCCCCATTCCTCTCCTCATTCACCCTCCCTCCCAGTTTGTCCATCCATCTGCCTCTTATGACTATTTTATTCCCCCTTCTAAGTGAGATTCAAGCTCCCTCTCTTGGGCCTTCCTTCTTGTTTAGCTTCTTTGGGTCCATGGGGTGTAGCATGATACCTGTATTTTATGACTATTCCCCACTTATAAATGAGTACATACCATGCAAGTCCTTTTGGTACTAGGTTACCTCACTCAGGATGATATTCCCAAATTCCCTCCATAGCAAAATATGTCTAAAGCTACCATATCTCACATACAGTAGACTAAGACACTGCCAATTCATAGTATCCAAGTGGCTTATAACAACATATATTTCTGATTTGTGTATCTTAAGGGCCTGGCTCTGGGTCATTGTAATTCTGTTTGGCTTCTTTTTATATTTATCATTTTAGGGCCCAGGGTCATAGAGAACCACAGCTCCTTGGAAGTTGAACATGTAATAGCCTCCTGTATTTAGAGAAGTCAGATTCATTCTCATTCTATAGACCAATAAAAGTTACCTGGACACACATGTCAGTTGGGGTTGAAAACATACTTTATATAAAGGAATATCTGCCAAGGGCTTTGAAGCATAATTCTTTTTTCAGGGAAATATATAAGCCTTGAGAGCCATCATAGCGACCACAACTGTTCTCTTTACATTATGTATTCAATAGATGTCTTGTTATTGGATTTCAAAATGGAACATTAATGCCATGAGCATAAAGAGAGGAGCCATTGCAACACAGGCATAAAATAATGAAACTTGTGCTGTATTTCTTTCTAATAATAAAGGAAATTAGTATGATATGGATTTAGTGTAGGATGCATGTCATGTACACCATGGGGTCTACCCTGAAGCACTAAGGGAGTCTCTGTGAAGGTGATGGTGCACATTTCCCTGTTCACTTACTGCTGCATTTTTATCATATGACAGCTGGGTGGTCAAAGATTCTCTCCAGACTTTTACCCAGGTCATGGTAGATTGCATCTCTAATTCTTTAGGATTCCTGGAGCTATTGGAAATTCTGTTTTATCATGGTAGACCATGAAGCTTTATGCCTCTCAGTTCTCTCATAGTGCATGCTAACACAATGATTCATGTTAGGAGCTCACCATTTCAGAAACAGTGACCGTGTGTTTAAAATGTTGAACCTTAGAGACATGAGATGTTCACCCTGGAAGTGAAGTGATGCTGAAAATTGAGTTCACTCTCATGACCAGTCAACTGCCCATGCCTATATGGTGAACCCCTGTGAATCTGTGAGCATCAGAGCTCAGACGAGAGCCCCTGGTGGGCCTATTCTGTATATTGTCATTCCTTAACATTCTAGGAAAAGGATACATGAGATCAATGGAAGGTCCCTATTTGGGACCCTCCTAGACCTCACCCTAGATGGCTCTCCCTTTAGTTCTGATTTGTATATTTTGGTATAATACAACTGCAATACTCATAGAGCATAATCACTAGTTCAGTGGGTCATTGTAGCAACTTATAAATCCTACAATTATCATGGAATTCTCAAAATCTGCAGAGTTGATTATAAGTAAAGGCATCCTTTAGAACTCCTGAACTTAGGCTTGAGTCTGAACTGAGAACAGTCTTGTAAAGGCATGGCCTGAATTTTAGATTAACTTTAAGTAGTAAATAAGATACTTTTGGTCATAGAATACTAAAACAGCCAAAGAAACATTTGAGGACAACTGATGAGATACAGGCAAGATCACAAATAATTTCAGAAAAAAGTTGTGTGAGAATTGTATTTGGCACTGAAATACTGACTGAACTGTTATGTAGCAAACTAACTCTCAAATGTCCTATCAAATGAACATATCCATGTACAGATATGTATATACATATAAAAATTATCAAAGTATTAACAACCATTAAATATAGACGGGGTAGTTTTATGAGTATTTATACCATTCAGTCAATTTCTGTTTCAAAATATTCATGATAAGAAGTTGAAAAGGCTTCCAGCATGTTAAGCAGCATAGAGGTTCCCATGGGACAGATTGGTCTCCTTAACATCCATTCACAGGGCAAAGTCTGTTCCTATTGCAGCAGGCACCAAGGTGGGACACTAAGAATCACTGGAGGGACTAGGAGAAGGTTATGTCTCCTTAAACTTGCGGTTAATGTAGTTCACCCAGTCCAGGATTAGCCACCCATTAGAGTGACTCAGCAGCCATAAAACATGACACACTAGCCATGGAGACAATGTTCATGTATAGTTCCTGGTAGTGCAGGTATTGGGAGACATGAGAAAATGCTGATGAAAGAGGGCACAAATTGCCAGAGAAAACATGAGTAAGTACTGAAGGTCAAAGTAACAATAGCTAGCAATATCACCCTCTGTATCAGGACTTGCTTAAGACAATCTTAAATGTTCTAAACACATACACACATGCGCGCGCGCACACACACACACACACACACACACACGCACACGCGTGTGCGCACAAGCACACACACCAGGCAACTCTGGTAGGTGGTAGAGGGTGTTGTCAACTTAATTGTAGTAGCCACTCCACAATACATTTCCACATCAAGTCAAAACACTGTAACATAAGTATACATGATTTATTTCTCAATTATACATCAATAAAGCCACAGACAGAGAAAAACAGAGAGAGAGAAGTGGGTAGAAGGACTAAACCATCCAATGCTATTAGCAAATAAGACTTTGGGAATCTAAATGGACAGAAGGGTTTGTTAGTTCCACGTATGCACAAAGAATCTCCTATATAGTCTCTGGTACATGAAAAATTCTCATTATATAAGAGAATGATGAATGACCAAGTAAGTTTACACATGTAATAGTATTATATATATATACATATATATAACCATTGGCTGTGTACCTAAAATTCTGTGGACCTCTCTTCCACATGAAAATCTTTCCAAGTGTCTGTGTCATGGTGGATAACACTGCAATCCCAAGGCCATGGAGGATATGTGCTTCATAAGTATATTTTCTTCACCTGACAAACTGAGTTCTGTTTATGACTGCAAGGAATATCACTCCAACCCCATCCAGTATTCCAATGATGATTTATTATAACACATTGTTCATTGTCGCTGCTGGGCGCATCTTTGTGCCAAAATCTGAAAGGGAGAAAAGAACATTAGAGTGTTTCCTACACTAATGCTTGAAAAGAGAAAGCAAGAAGAAGCGAGCCAGAGGATGAGGTTGGCATTTGTGGAGATCACAGCACTCAGTGTTCTCTTAGCTTGTTACTTAACCCTTCTCCCAGCACACATCCCAGAGGATACTATTTCTTCATCCCTAGGTCTTGGTACCAAGGGACAACCAACCCATGGTGATTATTTATATGGTGAAAACTCTCCTCTTCTTTTCATGTTTTAATAACCCTTTTTTATTTTACAATGTAATTATTTTAGAGACTGGAGAACAAGTTAAAATATCTAGATAACCTATTTATTTCTGTCATCTAGGACTAATAATTTAACAACCTGGATTCCAAGTTTTCTTCTCTGAAAACTGAGAATGACTATAGTATCACTGCACATTTCCTACAACAGACAGCAAAAGGGATTTGGCAACATAGTAATAAATTAAGAGCTTGTAAATGATTACATAAATATGAAAACACAATATCAGATGGAGGGCTTGTGATTCATGAAAAATAATCGGTTACAATCTTGACATGAATTTTTCTTATAAAGATAAAAATGATGGCTGAGGACGTGGCTCAGACATTAAGAGTGTTTGCTGCTTTTCCAGGAAAGTTGAGAGTTCTGTTTCCAGCATTCATATTGGCAAGGTCATATCTCCTGTAATCCCAGCCCCATGGGATCTGACACCCACTTATGAGTTCCATGGACACCCAAATACATGTTGCAGATGCTCAGAGAGATACACATATATACACACAAATAAAAATTAGTTATACCCTATTTTTAAAGATGTAGATGAGAAACTGAAACTATAATAAAATACATCTAAGTGTAAAGACTTTGGTTGGGTACTTATCATTCTATACTCTTCAAACTCAACTCTCTTATCTTGACTGGGAATATCAATAATGTGTGACCCATAGGACTCCTGTGATGAGCACATGGGAGAGTAAAAGGAACTCCATCACCAGCAGTTACACCAGGCGGGAGCTAACTTAGCTTCATAACCCACAGCTGGAACACTCTAAATTCTCTTCATGATATAAGACCCAGGACTTCTCTACATAACTCTAGACTCACGTGGCACTCTCATTGTATGGTGTCTGATCAACCCATCGCCATTTTCCATGACCTAGATCTGAAAGTCCTATAAAATAACCAGCATGAGTGTTCAGGATCCTGGTGATGAAATCCTAAGAGGAAAGAAAGATACAGCTTTCAGCCTGGACTGAGTGCATATTTTTCTGTTATAGAATTTGTATAAGATCTTTTTAAAATGATTTTTTTTTGGTTTTTTCGAGACAGGGTTTCTCTGTATAGCCCTGGTTGTCCTGGAACTCACTCTGTAGACCAGGCTGACCTCGTACTCAGAAATCAGCCTGTCTCTGCCTCCTAATTGCTGGGATTAAAGGTGTGCCCCACCACTGCCCTGCTTAAAATGATTTTAATGATACAAAATTACAGGGTTCAATATGATGCACAAATGCAAATATACAATAATCAAATCCTACTTCATCTCTCTAGGCTTTTAAATATATTTCAAATTTTAGATTAATATCAATAATTTTAGATTTTAGAAGTACACTGTGATATTGTGATTGATTGTTTTCTGATCACACAGAGATTAGAAGACAAAGGATCAAGGAATAGAAGAAACCCCCCAGGAGTGCACATTTTCTCCCCACACCCAGGAGTGCATGTCTCCTCACCCCACCCCTCAGGTATGCACTCAGATGATCAGGACACAGCCAAGTCATCACTCATGTTTTCAAGACTTTAGAGACAATTTCTGACCATGATGATAATTAATCCCCATCTCAAACTGGCTCCCCCTCTTTTCTTCACCAAGACCATTTTTGACAGTTGTGCATGAGAGAATTTTGCACATTTAATCATTCTTCATTCATAAGTTCAGCTATTTCGTTTCTTGTGGTTGTCCATGACCATCCTGATTTGGTCCTGTTTCCCTTTGCCCTGTATTACAAGAAGCATAAAAGTGTGGAAATCACAAACTCATGTTTTGAGCAGAGACATTTCATCCTTCCCTCCAGCCTAATGTGTTGCATTTTTGATGCCACAGTTCCTTGGTGTTTAGTTCCACTGAAGTGAGACCAAGGTGTACAAGGCAAAGATTACAGCAACCATTCCTGCCTATCTGCTGAAAGGCTTTCTGCCACAGCACCAACACCCATGTCAACAAAACTCTCTCTTAGTAGAAACAGGCAGACAGCATGCTGAGACCAGACCCTACTCTCCCAGGATGCACCTGCTCTTCCTGGCTGTGGATCACCACCAGATGAGCACCCATGTGGGAGCAGTTCTCCTTACTCTCGTTCCAAGGTGCCACCAACTCAGTTGAAGTGAAGTAGCAGTGGGAACCAAATGGTTTCCAATCCTTTGGACAACAGCTCCAGACTTTGTCTTTGGGGAAAGAAGGAAAGTAAGTGCAATGTAATAAAGTCATTTTAAAGTTATTTTTATGTAGACACCAGGTAGAAGTTAGGACTCCCAGCTTCTCCCAGGTGCAGCAGGAGCCCCTCATTCCTCAGGCACAAAGAAACCCAAGTCTATCTCCATTATCATTAATGTCAGGGCCCTTTGTCCTACTGGGGTGGTATCCGAAAAAGTCAGAAAAACAGAGTGTAAAGAATACCTAGTTTCTGGGGATATAAGGCTAAATAATCTGGGTCTGCAAAGAATAGAACTTATCATAACAAGAACCAGAAAGCTCTTATATTACATAAATATATATGTTAATATTCAAAAACAATAAATGTCAACAACCAAGGCAGCAAAATTTCAATTATCAGACATATATTTTTATATGTGATGATAAAAATGGTAGTCAATATATCCCAACAAGCAAGATACAAAAGTATAGGTTAATCAGAAAACTTTTTCCATGATAGATGTCTCAAGAAGAAAAATATGTTCTGGAAGCAAGTTTTTAAAATATATAAACCATGGACAAATGAAGACAAAAAGAGCTGAATGGAAATTTTATATCCGAAAAATATGTTTTAAGTATTCTGTGATATGAATTGCATCCTCCTCAGACAACAGAGATATCATGAGCTCTCAAGGGGGAGAAACTGAAATGAAATAGAAAAATAATCTCACATAAAGATCCTAAATGTCAATAGATCAACACAACCCCCATCAGAATTTTAACATTCTTCATAAGATAAATGAATCTCAAAGGGTCTCAGAATTCACACAGAAACACAAAAGGTAGCCAAAGCAATCCTGAGGAAGAGAATAATGTTGGAACTATCACCATCCTTGACTTCAAGCTGGACTACAGAGTGTGGTATCAGCACAAAAGCACACATGTCGCTTGATGGACAGAAATGGGAACCACAAATATACATCAACACAGCTACAGCCACCTGATTACTTGTCAAAAAGTACATGCCAGAGGAAGACAGCCTCTTCAATAAATTGTACTCAGAAAACAAGGTGCCAACATGCAGAAGGATGAAGCAAGATACCTAACCATTCTGTATAAAACTGATTCTAAAATAGAGCATCAATGGATTAACCACCTTACTTATGAGACCTGAAACCCTGAAGTTGATACAGAAAAAGACAAGGAGAACATTTCAAGATGTAGGCACAGGACAGAGACCTGGAATAGGACTGAGAGCTTCTATACAGCGAAGGAGACAGCTAAGCGAAGAGTGAGATCTGCTTGGAAAGGCAGGAGCCCCAGACAAGCTTAAATGTCCTTGGGAAATAAGTGTTTTCCAAAGGAATCTTGCCAAAGACAATAAACTGTGCCTATTTAGGGCCGTATGGTGTATTCCAAAAACACCTCAATTACAGATGCCAACGACAGTAAGAGAAACTGCTTACTCAAGGTCAAAGTGATATATAACTTTAAATACTCTCCTCTCCTAAACCTAAGCAAATATGCCTTCATCAGTCCGCCTTTCCAGATCTGTTCACTAGCAAAAAAATCCTCTGTCAATTCTTGAGAAAATTACACTGCACACGAACACATTGAAAGTGTGTGCTGCTCTTGCAGAAGACTGGAGTGATAACCTGTGGCTCACAACTGCATATAACTTCAGCTCTAGGGGATCTGACGCCCTCTTCTGGCCTCTGCAGGCACTGCACTCACACACAAACCTCATGAGACACATGCATATAACATTTTAAATTAAAAATAAAAATCCTACACACACACACACACACACACACACTTGAACATGACTCCCTGAGATGCTCAAATTCACACACCCCAGGAGCTCCTTTCTGTTGCTAATAAAATTCAACTTCACTCCATATCAACTCTCCCTGAAAGTTTTTTCTTTCTTGCAGCTAGGCAGCCACACATCCCAATCGTGCCTGATTGGAGACCTCTAAAAAAGGACTCCACAGGCAGCTGGTAGTGAGTGCATGGTATAAAGTCATAACCCCATAGTGGATGGAATAGATCTACCTGGAAATGTTGGTTCTGGGCACATTAATTTTTACCTTCCAAGAGTGAGTCCCATTTTGTACACTCCAATTCAGTATAGTTCAGTTCTTTTATAACAGTTTTTTCTTCAAGAAGCTGAGAATATTTTGTAAACAAAGCTGTAAAATACAATAAAAAATATTCATTTTTCTGGCAGTACTATGACTCAACTCCTTCCTTTTTACTTTCTTACATTCTTTATAGAAACAAAATCTATAAATGTCCAATTTCCTGAGTTTAGAGCCTGCCTAGGAAATATTCCCCATCACATAGGCTGAGTGTGGTGGATGTAGTCCTAGTACTTGGGAATTAGAAGAAGAAAGACCAGAAGTTTTGGATCATCCTTTCTTATATAACTTAGAATGGTTAGTTATTTGCTTGGTTGGATGGTTGCTTGGCTTAGTTAGTTTAGTTAGTTGATTAGTTTAGTTGGTTGATTGGTTGGTTGGTTAATTGGTTAGTTAGTTAATGCCTAGCCTGGGCTACATGAGACCCTACCACACACAAAAAAAAAAAAAATCCCATCACCGTATAGTCAATATAACCCTATTTCTGTTGGACCTCAGATATCTTCAGGAAGTGCTGAAAAGAAGAAACAGATCCTCATCCTGGGTATTCATCAACATTTAATGGAGGGCACACTGAAAGTCTACTTCTTAGGTGGTAAATTCTTTTAAGTATGTGCAGAGCCCAGAAAAGATGAGGGAGAAATGAGTCAAGACTAGTTCTGAGTTTCCTAAGAATGGGAGGTATAAAAGAACCTGAGAGTGATCACAAGGACTTTGTTTGCATTCTCTTCTTTCCTTTCCCTCCCTCTACCCCAGCTAGCTCTTCGTTCTCAGTGTCCTCACACTGTCACAGAGTTCCTAACCTGAAACTGACTCACCATTCCTGGAGAAATTGAATTTTATCTCCCACTTATTCCTTGAGTTGCCCCCCACATTCTGACTTTTACTTTTGCTAATTTACCAAACTAGTCTTGAAATGGACTGCCAGTGACTCCTCCTGTACACTAATCAGACCTCTCCTGGAGGGACTTCCCAAATTACCCAAGCCTAGTTCTTTTCCTCCTTAATTCTTGGGGGATGGTGGCTCCCTCCAGTTTTGCTTGCTGCTTGCTGCTCCTTCCTGTGCTCCTTCCCCACCCACCTCTCTTAAAATGAGATGCTACACACAATTCTATCTGTATTTCTCTTTCTCCTTCAAATTCCTCTTCCTAGACACTGCGTTTTCCTGGGTTGGCCAGTCAGAGGTTGGGGGAGTGGGGTTGTTTGTTTGTTTGCTTGTTTGTTTTGGAGGGTTTTGGGGGGCTGTTTGGTTGGTTGTTTTTGTCTGTTTTGGTTATTTGCTGCATATGAGCAAAGGTCTTCTCAAATCTACTCCTCTTTCCTAAAATATGTTAACATGCATCCATCTAAATCTGTGCATCTGAGGTGATCATAAACAAAACTAAAGTCATCACATTTCAACCCAAACCTGCTGCTCGTCTTATTCTTCTTCAAATAACTTCATGACTGTTCACTTTATAGAATCAGAATATTAAAGTCATGCGTTGTTTCTTTGTGTCCCCTAGTTCCAAGCTGTCAATATTAACCAAAATTTTACCACCTTTCTGATTGAAGTTACCTCCTCTCCTGAGCATCTCCGGCATGACCCGTAGATCAAACCTCCATCACTTCTCAAATGGATTCTGAATTCATCTTTTAATTTCTCTTTCCCTTCATTTTTACACCTCTGCAGCAGCACACTTCTATAACTCAATTTTAATTTTAATCATTTCCTACTTCAGATTCTACAGTGGTTCTCCATGTCTGTGGCACATTGGGAAAGTGGACACACTGTTCAACCTTCCCTATACCCACATCCATTTGGACTATGTCTACAGTTCCATAGTCAAGAAACTAGGTCTATTTTATTTCTCTATAACCTGACCTCAGCTGGGTTGCCTGTAACTGATGCACAATTCCATGAGGATGCATACATTCATCTAGGGCCATGAGACTCTCCCAAGACAGATTTGTCTTGGTGAAGCCATGGAGCAGAAATTACATCAATAGTTCAATTAACCTACCAAATTTTAGGATAGATAATGACTCAGCAACAGCTACGAAAAAATAAATAACAGAGAGGAAATAAGTGTATTACAATACGCATCGGTTTTTGATCTGAGTCCTGATAGGTCTGCCCTCGGCCATTTCGTTTCTTAGTTCTTTATGGAGCACTATACACTTCAGTAATGCATGCCTTATTTGCCCGCATCTCCCCTATCCCCACATGTGTGTCACCGTGCCAGCACACACAGGTCATCTCCTCCTGGCTTTTCTTAGCCTCCGAGCTTACTTTGTATTTCTTACCTCCACAGTATTACCCAGATGATTTTTTCAAGCCCTTGACTGTTCTCAAATTTTCTTGAGACTGGGGGCTGGCAATGTGGACTCTCTGACAAGCTGCCCAATATATAGTAAATGGATATTACTATGAATGCTAAATATAACACTTACATTAAATACAGTTTATGGTTTTTAATTTTTGATGAATGTGAAAGCTAATCCATAAATAATCCATCTGCTAAGCTACAGCTAAATCCATTGTTTTCTAAATTAGCTTTCAGGTCTCACACAGGGAAAAACTTATATAATTAAAAGGAACTCCACTGGAGAACTGTCCCTGGAATAACCTTGTGCATGACTTCTCATCCCCTACTCATTCCAAAAGATGAGTGTCTGTGTGTCCAGTGGGGCTGGCTGCTAAATGCTGCTGAGGAAACACAGATTCATCCAGTACTGGAATCTAACAGAAGCTTCAGAACATGCTTCTCTAGCCAGAATGGATTCCATTATTTTTACAGAAGAGTAATTCTGAAACAGATCAAAATTCCCAGTATTATCTATCACCAGAATAGGTTTCTTTTCCAGGTTTCTGGGTAGCTGTCTGTCTAATGGATACTTCTCTTCTCTTTGCTTACTTCTTCCACTGTGTACTTACTGATCAGAGCACTGGAGAATAAGATTGCCAACAGCAGGAAATAGATTACGAGTGAGGTAAAGAGGACCTTGGAGAATTTGTGACAACTTTTCTGAGAGGTGCTCTCCTTTTGGGGATCTGAAAGACAAAATTCATTTCTTGAGTTCTGTTATTTCCTCTTCTTTCTCCTACTGTTTCTGTGCCTGATAAACACTAATAAAGTGATGTTTGAAATAATAAGAAAATGTAAATATGGAACGATCATGTTAATTATAGAAACATCCCCAAACATAAGATAATTCATTCCTGACATTGAAAATAATTGTTGCCAATATTTTGATATTCATCTTCCAACAAGTTTAAAGCTCTCACACATAAATTCATATTTTCCACAATTGGCACACCACAGATACTGATATGTGACTATCATTTTCTTTGACATTAAATCATGAATTCTTTTCCTTTATAATTTTTTTTGTCTTATTTCTGAGACGGGGTCTTGGTATGTACCCAAGGTAGACCTTGAATTCACAATGTAATTCAAGCTGGCCTCAAACTTAGAGCAAACCCCTGTCTCAGCTTCCTGAGTTTTGCTATTACAGGCATGGGGTAACACATCCAACCTTTTTTTTAAAATATCATCATGTCTTCTTTATCAGTTTTATAATGACTGCAGAGTATTTCATTATATACTTTTAAAGTCTTCCAGCTTGCTTCCAACTTCAAAGTATGAGATAGTCAAGAAGTCTTTGTATATCTTTGTATACCTTTATGGTAAAAAATGCTACATTTTTAGTCACTACTTCTAAAAGAGTTAAGATATTTTCCAACCATGTGTAAGGTCCTGTGTTCTGTCTTCATCACTGGGATGAGAAGAGGGAAAGAAGCTACCCAACACTTAGATGCCAAATTATGTTATCTTACCAAACAGAGAGTGAGAATTATTATACTGTGGTCTAACTTTTGAAACAATAGAGTACACATATTTGTGTGTGTTTATATGTAGAAAAGATACACTATACTCATATGGTGTTATTTTTCTCTAGGTGGTAAAAGTAAAGACAACACTTTCTCTTTTCCATTGTACAATTCCATGACCTTTCACCTCTACCTACAGGCAACACGCTTGGCTGAGGCTCCAGGGACCCAGAGACATGTCAGCATCTAAGATCATCTGTCTTTGTCCTTTACTTAATCACTAACTGGGAGCAACAGAAAATGCTTTCTTACCTGGCCGAGAGTCTGTGTTGATGTCTGAGGAGTCAAATTTATTTTTGGAGGTCGTGTTAATATAAATGTTTTCTGAAAACATGTTGAGAAGAAATTTTCCCCTGCCCTCAGAAGATGTGTGTCATCTCATCTTTAAAATATCTCCTGAACAGGAAACAAGCGTGGCAGCAAATTATCCTGATACCAGCTAGCGATGAGAGGCAGCAACAGACAGCTGCCCTCAGCTTGCAGCACGAAGTCCACTCTCCTGGCCTGCAAAGGAAGTATCACAGACAAAAATGCACCCAGTCCAATCATACAATTACAGCGATACCAAGAACTCAGTGGGGGAGAGAAGAAAACAGGAAGGAATGGAAAAGAGGAACTAGGGCATTAGAGAAGAAACTCCCTACGGAGTTGAGATTCTGACAGTCACCCTGAGCCACCCTTCACAATAATGCCTCCTTTACCCAGCAATTTCTGTACCAATTTCTACTGGTGATCTCTGAAGACCAACTGGTCTTCCTGGGACTCTTCTTCCTGGGACTCTAACACCATACTCAAGTCCCTGCCATGGACAGAAGCATTCTTCATCCCAAAGGCACCTAGCACACACCCTAGACTGTGGCACCACACAGGGACAGTGTCTTCACCCTGCTCAGTCTCTGGAACCTGTGCCAGCTCTACCTTATGTATGCATGGATACTCTCTTTAATCTGTCTGGGTTCTGACAACCCAATACCTACACATGCTAGCAAGGATCCTCTCTTTATCTTGAAAGTCATTGAGTTTCCAGCCTGTGTTCTCCACTGCCACACCCTGTGCCTCTCCTGGCTCTTGAAAACCATGCCTGGTTTACCTTCTGTGAGGAAAGTCCTGTCACCTGGCTTAGTCTACGAGTCTCAGCCCGACTTGGAGCCAACACTACACACGGTGCCCATCCTCACCTCCACCAAATGCCAAAGTGTCACCCCACACTGCCCTCCTTGAGGACCCTCTGCTCACTCATTTGGGGTTCTGACTTCCTGTGAGAAGTGCTCTCAAGCATGGATGCCTGCCTCTCACTACTTGAGTTCAGACTCTGCACCTGCCCACTGTCAGACACAGTCCCCCTCCTCACCTCTTAGGTGGCTATTTGTGGACCCACTCCCCAGTCCAGACACTTTCTCATCAGCATGCTGATATTCCCCTCACTGCTTGGACTTCAGTTCTGCTGTCAAGCCAGCTCTCTGCACAGTCAGATCATTGCCATCCTAACTATGGACACCTACCCTGACTGAAATTGAATTATTTAGTAAGGAAAGGGAAAATAGTATTTTTCAAGAATAGAACAAGGGCAAGAAAATTCATAGTTCTCTGTACAAGGTTCAGGGACACAGTGATTCATGGGCACACACACTCCCGCTTGTAAACGCTCATTCCCAGAGTCTCCATCCTTCAAGCTCCTTATGCAAAAGTGAATTCTAAAGTTGCTGATATCCCCCTAGAGAAAGAAATCACATTGTGAACAAACTCCACTGTGTCATCCACAGTCGAAGTACCCAGCTGGTTTACAACATCAAGTACTTATTTCTCAGCCACATTGTATTTGTGCTTAGGATATGCCTAAGGCTGACTGTAATGCTGCTTGGATCCTCTCCATGTATTTCCTCATTCTGGAGCCAAGGCCACAGAGCCATTGAGCGTACATCATACCCCTCTGTTTTAATATGGTGGTCAGGGCCCATGGTATAGTTTGACAAGCATCTTCTACCTTCAAGCCTGGGGTTTGCTAGAAAGCCTGACAGCCTGAGTTCAATCCCCAGATTTCACATAGTAAGAGAGGACCATCTCGTGCATTGTCCTAACTTTCATGTTCGTCTACCTACATACACACACACACACACACTAAGCAAATAAATAAATAAACAAATAAACAAATAAATAGTATGGTGGCCATTATAAAGTCTCTTATAATATTAGTCAATGGCAGGCACAAGCTTATAAATTAGGCAGAGAGACGACCTACATTGTAGGTGCTACAGGAAGACGTGTCAAGAGCACCGAAGTTTAATTCTCCCACAGAGAATTATACAAAGACTTTTGAACAATTATGCAAACCACTTCCCATTTCTTTATATTATCTAGCTAAAGAATCTCTAACGTCATCCTCAAAAATGTGGCATAAACAGCAAAGGAAACAATTAGCAGAGCAGAGAGACAGCTTACAAAAGGAAAGCTTATACCTTAGGGAAAAATCTTTCCCAAATGCACATCCAACAGGACTATGAACAGGGCAGAGAGTTCTTAAGGGAAGAAACACAGATAGCCAATAGACACCTAAAAATGTGTTCAAAATACTTAGCCATAAGAGAAATGAAATTTTAAACACTTTTGAGATTTCATCTCACACCAATCAAAATGGATTCAATCAAAAACACAAATGCTGGTGTGGATGCAGAGAAAGAGGACCTTGCATGCTGATTGTTAAAGCACATAACCCATAGTCACCATAGAAATCAGTACTGAGCTTCTTCAAGAGCTAAAAGTAGGGTTGCCATGCAGCCTGACTGTACCACTTCTGTGTAGAAATCCAAAGAAACCTCAGTCAGCACACCACAGAAACACTTGCTCAACCACATCCATTGCTGTGCTATTTGCAATAAACTACTTATGGAATCAGCCTAGATACCCATCCACACGTGAAGAAAGCATGGTATGTATACTCAACGGAATTTTAACCCAACTGTAAAGAACAAAATTATGGTATTAGTAAGAGAATGGATAGACCTGAACATCATTACATTAAACAAAATAAGCCAGACCCAAAATAAGATGTTAGTGATACATCTTAACCTGCCCATTCCTTCTCTACCTGTTGTGTCATTTTGCTCTTTTCCTGTACAAGAAAGAATTTGTCTGACTTTTTTCCCAGACCCTACTGAGTAGCCTCTAGCTTTTGGAATTTCCTGAGTGGCATTAGTAATTTGTTGTTTCTCATGGGTGCTTAGAAAGTTTATGATAACAAGATGATTGGGCAGGAGTGTGGGGGGAGTCTTCAGGGACTCTATCCTTGTGATTAACTGAGTGCTCGCTCTTTGAGTTATCGGTCCAGGAAGAAAACAGATGCAAGAAGATAAGTTTAGCCTCATGCCTTAGCACAGAAATGGTGACTCCATCTCTCACCATCTACAGAAATTAACTGAAAATGATCAGACACTTAAATGTAAGCCACGAAAGCACTAGGGAAAACACATAGATGATCTATAAAGAAGAATGAAATTGGGGCAGGTGAGATGGCTCAGCAGGTAAACATGCTTGTTAACGAGCCTGATGACCCAAGTTTAATCTTTGGGACTCTAGCGCCTCTGGGATATAATTAATTTCCCTATGTAAGTTGTCTTCTGACTACCCTGTGTTAGGTAAGGCTTTTTGATTTAACGGGAGCTACAGCTCTTTCCCTCACAGCAGCTAATATTTGACAATATCTCTGCAGCTAAGGGTGGATTTTATACCCAACTCCCAGGCCCATGCTGAGATTTGGAATGATTTGGGCTTGTGCTTTCTGTAGCAACCACTGAGTCCATATGTACAGATGCCCTGCTATATCCAAATGATACTGTGTCCACTACCTTTGGCTCTTAAACTTTCTGCTCCCTCTTCTGCAATATTTCCTGAGCTTTGTGGGGAGGGGAGTTGTGGTATATATGTCCCAGGTAAGGCTGAGCATTCTGTAGTCTCTTATTCTCTGCGCTTTGGCCAGTTGTGGGTCTCTGTGTTAATCACCATCTACTGCAAATTGAAGCTTCTCAGAGGAGGGTTGAGAGACGTACTGATCCGTGGGCTCAATCATAAGTCTTTAACAGTTAATATTATCTCCCTTTAGCTAAATACTAGTAATAGATTCTCCCCTCTGGCTTATGCCCAATAATGTTGTCAGGTATGTGCTTTATCTTATGAAGGAAGACTTAATTCTAATCAGAAAGTTGTTGGTTACTGCCATGATGCTGCAGCCACTATTATACCGGTGGACGTTTGCTGCCAGATCAGTCATACATGTAGTTCTCAGGGTTGCTAGCTGGATAAGACTGATGGTTACTTTCTTCTCCAATAGCATGCAGAGCATCTTCCAACACTGTGAAAGCTAGACAGTAGAGATGAAACTTCTAGGTCAATACCAGCTTGATTTTTCCATGTCCTATGACTCAAATATGTGATCTGCTGTAATACAGTCTTATTCTAAAATCTTGGAGAATTACTCACAATAGCTGAGTTGGGGAACCAACCTAGTTGTCCAACAACAGAAGGATGGATAAAGAAAATGTAATATATGTGTATAGGGAAATTTTTTAGTCATGAAAAAGACAAAGTTGTGTCATTTTCAGGAAAATATATACTAGCGGAGATGATTAAGGGGATTTAACCAGTTTCACAGTGAAATATAGCAAATGTTTCTCATTTGTGATGCCTAGATTTCAGACAGATGCATGAACTCGGGCTGCACACCCGGCATGAAAATAGCAGTGAGATCATCTAGAGGAAAGAGAGATGGAGGGATCATAAGAGAGAGAAAGGACAAGGTCAGGGAGTGTGTGGCAAATGAGCTAAGTGTGTGTGATATGGGTATATGAAAACATCCTGTGTACGTGTGGCATGTACAATGAGTAGAACCTTTTAAAAATAAAGTTCTGAAGAGTAAGAAACAATGACGACAATAGCTTAGACTGTTTGGGATTCTACAGGAGCTACAACAGCAGAAGTAATTCATGCCTGCCTGGTGCTGGGGTTTTATCTGCTGCCCTCTGTGTCTAGCGGGGACATGGCTTCCCTATTATAAGATAACTCCATTCTAGCTTGTGTGTATGTGTGTGTGTGTGTGTGTCTGTGTGTGTGTGTGTCTGTGAGAGAGAGAGAGAAGGAGGGAGAGAGATCCTATATACAGTAATGTTTCCATATGACTTTTTCTAAAGATCTTTAGTATTATTTGTCCATCATGTAATATGAGTCATATATTGTATTGCTTCATTTACCCTACCCTTCTCTCCCTGACCCCAGTATAACCCTTCCTGTTCCACTAATCTCTTTTAATCCTCTATAACACTACATTCTATCTCCATTCCTTTAAAAGACCCTCCTCAAGGCATTTTAGTAATTTTCTGAACTCTGTGAGTGTTACAAATAAAACACATATCTGATGATTCAAAGCTAACATCCACAACTGAGGAAATATGTGTAACATTTGTCTTTCTGGGTCTGAATTAATTCATTCAGAATAATTGTTTCCAGTTCCAGTCATTTACCTATAAATTTTTTTCTTTATAGTTGAATACTATTCCACTGTGTAAATATTACCACATTTTCATTATTCATTCATCAGTTGATGGACATAAAGTCTTTTTCCATCTCTTGGCTATTGTGAGTGGAGCATTGGTGAACAGGGATGAACAAGTGTCTCTAGATTAGGATATGGAGTCCTTTGGGTAGATTGCTGGTAGTGTTATGGCTTGAGCATGTGGTATTTTTAGCTTTGAGGAACCTCCACACTGGCATTTACAGTCATTACTCCAGTTTGCACTTCTACTGGCAATAAATAGCTGTTCCTCTTTTTCCATATCCAACCCAGAAGTTGTTGCTGCTTGGTTTCATTCTTGTTTTGTTTGTTTTGTTTTGTTTTGTTTAACATTACCCATTCTGACTGGAGTGAAATTAAGATCTCAAAGAATTTTTAAATTGCATGACTAAGGATTTTTTTAATTGTTTTCTTTCTTTCTTATTGAGTTGTTTGTTTTCTTTCTCTTTTTTGCTGCTGTTCTTTGTATTTTCTAGATATTAACTCTCGGTCTGATGTGTAGCTGGTAAAGAATTTTTTCTCATTCGGTGGGCTGTCTTTGCTGTACAGAAGCCTTTAGTTTCATGAGATCACTTAAGTATACCACCATATCATCTGCAAATAGTGATATTTTGATTTCTTCCTTTCCAATTTGTATCCCTTTGACCTCCTTTTGTTGTCTAATTGCTCTAGCTAGAAGTTCAAGTACTATATTGAATAGATAGGGTGAGAGAGGACAGTCTTGCCTAGTCCTTGATTTTAGTGGGATTGCTTCTAGTTTCTCTCCATTTAGTTTGATGTTGGCCACTGGTTTACTGTATATTGCTTTTACTATGTTTAGGTATGCTCCTTGAATTCCTGACCTTTCCAAGACTTTTATCATGAAGGGATGTTGAACTTTATCAAATACTTTTTCAGCATCTAATGAAATGACCATGTGGTTTTTTTCTTTGAGTTTGTTTATGTAGTGGATTACTTTGATGGATTTCCAAGTATTGAACTGTCCCTGCATCCCTGGAATGAAGCCTACTTGATCATGGTGAATGATCATTTTGATGTGTTCTTGGATTCAGTCTGAAAGAATTTTATTGAGTATTTTTACATCGATATTCATAAGGGAAATTGTTGTGAAGTTTTCTTTAATTGTTGGGTCTTTGTGGGGTTTTGGTATCAGTGTAACCATGGCCTCATAGAATGATTTGAGTAGTGTTCCTTCTGTTTCTATTTTGTGGAATAGATTGAAGAGTATTGGTATTAGGTCTTCTGTAAAGGTCTGATAGAATTTGGCACTGAATCCATTTGGTCCTGGGCTTTTTTTGGTTGGGAAACTTTTAATGACTGCTTCTATTTCATTAGGGGTAATGGGACTGTTTAGATGGTTTATCTGATCCTGATTTAACTTTGGTATTTGGTATCTGTCTAGAAACTTGTTCATTTCCTCCAGATTTTCCAATTTTGTTGCATATAGGCTTTTGTGGTAGGATCTGATGATTTTTTTAATTTCCTCAGAATCTGTTGTTATGTCTCCATTTCCATCTCTAATTTTATTAATTTTCCTACTGTCTCTGTGCCCTCTGGTTAGTCTAGCTAAGGGTTTATCTATCTTGTTGATTTTCTCAAAGAACCAACTCCTGGTTTTGTTGATTCTTTGTATAGTTCTTTTTTTTTTTCTACTTGGTTGATTTCAGCCCTTAATTTGATTATTTCCGGCCTTCTACTCTTCTTCGATGTATTAGCTTTTTTTTGTTCTAGAACTTTCAGATGTGCTATTAAACTGCTAGTATATGCTATCTCCAGTTTCTTTTTGGAGGCATTCAGAGCTTTCATTGTGTCCCATAGGTTTGGGTGTGTTGTACTTTCATTTTCATTAAATTCTAGGAAGTCTTTAATTTCCTTCTTTATTTCTTCCTTGACCAAGTTATCATTGAGCAGAGCATTGTTCAGCTTCCATGTGTATGTGGGCTTTCTGTTGTTCTTGTTACATTGAAGACCAACCTTATTCCGTAGTGATCTGACAGGAGGCATGGTATTATTTCAGTCTTCTTATATCTGTTGAGGTTTGTTTTTTGACCAATTGTATGATCAATTTTGGAGAAGGTACCATGAGGTGCTGAGAAGAAGGTATATTCTTTTGATGTATAATGAAATGTTCTATAGATATCTGTTAAACCCATTTGGTTCATAGCATCTGTTAGTTTCACTATGTCTCTGTTTAGTTTTTGTTTCCAAGATCTGTCCATGGTTGATAGTGGGGAGTTGAAGTCTTCCACTATTATTGTGTGAGGTGCAATGTGTGCTTTGAGCTTTAGTAGAGTTTCTCTTTTGAATGTGGGAGCTCTTGCATTCGGGGCATAGATGTTCAGAATTGAGAGTTCTTCTTGGTACATTTTTCCTTTGATGAGTATGAAGTGTCCTTCCTTATCTTTTTTGATGACTTTTGGTTGAAAGTCAATTTTATCCGATATTAGAGTGGCTACCCCAGCCTCTTTCTTGGGGCCATTTGCCTGGAAAATTGTTTTCCAGCCCTTTACTCTGAGGTAGTGTTTGTCTTTAACATGGAGGTGAGTTTCCTGAATGCAGCAAAATGCTGGGTCCTGTTTATGGATCCAGTCTGTCAGTCTATGTCTTTTTATTGGGGAATTGAGACCATTGATGTTAAGAGATATTAAAGAATAGTGATTGTTATTTCCTGTTATTTTCGATGTTGTTTATATTGTTTGTGTGGCTATCTTCTTTTGAGTTTGCTGAAAGATTACTTTCTTGCTTTTTCTTGGGTGTAGTTTCCCTCCTTGAGTTGGTGTTTTCCATCTATTATTCTTTGTAGGGCTGGGTTTGTGGAAACATACTGTGCAAATTTGGATTTGTCATAGAATATGTTGGTTTCACCATCTATGATTATTGAGAGTTTTGCTGGGTATAGCAGCCTAGGCTGGCATTTGTGTTCTTTTAGAGTCTGTATGAGATCTGCCCAGGATCTTCTGGCTTTCATAGTCTCTGTTGAGAAGCCTGGTGTAATTCTGATAGGTCTGCCTTTATATGTTACTTGCTCCTTTTCCCTTACTGCTTTTAATATTCTTTCCTTGTTTTGTGTATTTGGTGTTTTGACTATAATGTGACAGGAAGAATTTCTTTTCTAGTCCAGTCTATTTGGCGTTCTGTAGGCTTCTTGTATATTTCTGTTCATCTCTTTCTTTAGGTTAGGGAAGTTTTCTTCTATAATTTTGTTGAAGATATTTACTGGTCCTTAAGTTGGGAATCTTCACTCTCTTCTATACCTATTATCTTCAGGTTCTGTCTTCTCATTGTATCCTGGATATTCTGGATGTTTTGGGTTAGGAGTTTTTTGCATTTTGTGTTTTCTTTGACTGTTGTGTCCATGTTTTCTACAGTATCTTCCACACCTGAGATTCTCTCTTCCATCTCTTGTATTCTGTTGGTGATGCCTGCATCTATGACTCCTGATTTCTTTCCTAGGTTCTCTAACTTCAGGGTTGTCTCCCTTTGTGATTTCTTTATTGTTTCTATTTCTGTTTTTAATTCCTGGATGCTTTTGTTCATTTGTTTGATTGTGTTCTCCTGTAATTCTTTAAGGGATTTTTGTGTTTCCTCTTTAAGGGCTTCCAGTTGTTTACCTGTGTTCTCTTGTATTTCTTTAAGGATGTTATTTATTTTCTTCTTAAATTCTTTTATCATCATCATAAGATGTGATTTTCAGTCTGAGTCTTGCTTTTCTGGTGTGTTGGGGTATCCAGGGCTTATTGTGGTGGGAGAGCTGGGTTCTGATGAAGCCAAATAGTCTTGGTTTCTGTTCCTTGTGTTCTTGCCCTTGCCTTTTGCCATCTGGTTATCTCAGGTGTTAGCTGGTCTTACTCTCTCTGACTGTGGCTTGTCTTTCCTGCAAGCCTCAGTGTCAATACTCCTTGGAGACCAGTTCTCTCTGTGCTTAAAGGTGTGTCCCACTCCTGGTATACAGCTCTTTCCTGGCACTATTTGTGTATGGAGCCCTACATCACAGGATCTGCTCTCCAGCCACTGAAAGAAACCAGATCCCCGTTCCTCAGTCCCTGTGACCTGGGTATTCCAGGTGGGTCACTCTGAGCAGTCAGTCTTGCCCCCACTCTTGGGAGGCTAGCTTTCTCCCAGCGCTATATGACTATGGAGCCCTGGTGGCCCAGCCAAAGGTCTCCTGCCACAGATGGAAACCAGCAGGCTCTTACCTCCTGGCTTTTCCTCAGTCTCTGCGTCTGGAGTCCTCCTCCCACTGGCTTTTCCACACACATGGGCAGCTCGATTTCTCCCAGTGCTGTTTGGCTATGGAGCCCTGTTAGCCTAGGTAGAGGTCTCCCGCCACAGATGGAAACCGGAAGCAACCAGAACCATGTGTTAATGTGGGGCAAGCTCAACCAGGGAGACCAGGCCTGGAAAAGAGTGAAATCAAGAAGTGTCTAAAACCCTGAAAATCTCATTTTGAGACCAAATTCTCATTTGATACTGGCAGGAGAAAGATCATTCCTGCCCCATACTCCACCTGCATGCTCCAGGGCACAGTAGTCCCATGCCCCCCACCTCAGTCCTTCTTGGGGAAGTCATGTAGCCTCTTAGCCAAATTACAAGTTTAAATTCCCAGAATCCTTCTTCATTAAAATAAAACATTCCCAGCACCCAAGCCCCAACCAATACCGTGCACTCTCCTTGAGAACCCTGACCCACTTCCCAAGGTTACATAGCCCTTATTTCCCTGCCATTTCATGGACTGTCTTCTAAGAGAGCTGTTTCTCACTCTCAGCCATGCCTCCCCCAACCCCTCAAAGAGCTGTAATACTGAAAACCATCTCTGAGAAGGCTTTCTCCTCTCCAGCACTTACCACCTGACTGAGATCCTGCTAACCCACCCAGTTCCTCACCTCTGAGCAAGCCAGGCTTGAAACAGAATCACCCCCACCTTCTACTTCACAAGACCCCACCTCCTCCCTGTTCTTTCTCCACCAAAAGTTGAGGGAGGCCCTATCTGATTTTATTCTTCGAACTAAAATGAGCTTTAAAAAAAAATCCCTGACCCTGCAGCCAGAGAGACCTCCTTCTTAAGAATCTCATCCAGAAGGGTATGATTTCTGAATCTGGGCTTTCCTGCCAAGGTCTCAAAGATGGATGGTGGCTACCCAAGGTATAGAACAACATCACAGCGGGTCACTTCCTTAACTCCTTAACTTCCTTAACCTTAGCTGCAGCAGCAGCAATAAAAACAGACAGGGTCTGCTTTAAATGTGAATAGAAGGACACTGGAAAAATAAATGCCCAAAAAAAACCACAAAGGACTCCAATGCCACTAAGACAGACTGTCCCCAAGTGTTGCTAAGGTTTCCCCAAGAAAAAAAGTTTGTCTGTCTTAGTATGATAAAGATGACAAGCAAGTAGAGCCTTTAAACTTAACACAGGGCAGTGCTGAGTCCCAACAATAGGAGGGAAAACTTCTTCCATACAGGCACTGGGGGTACCCTGCATCTCAGAGGACTCCCACCCAAAAATAACCATAAAAATCACTTAAATGCCATATTGATACTGGGCAGACAATTTTGAGACAAGAGATCCCACAAGGTTAGCATCTAATTCCTAGGCCTAGTCTTCTAGGCATTGGGGGCTGTTCGTATGCATTTATCATTAAGCAGACCTACAGGTGGGAAGACCCTAATGGAGCTACAGATCTTATATGACCTCTTGTAGCTAACATCCACCAATCTTCTAAGACCTGGATGTGGTTCTTGCCACCCAATCAGATCAGGATAGATGATAATACCTAGAAAGAAAATGATACCCTTAAAAAGTCTTAAAGTCATAAAGTCCCCAATTCCAAGGGCCATTGTTAAATTTAATACTCCTTGACTTGACTGGCTTTCAGATCAAGCCATTTTGGGTTGAACAATGGCCTCTATTGAGGGAGAAACTCTCAAAGCCCTCACAGAACTGGTTAAAGAGCAGCTTCTACTACAGCACATCTGCCATGCCTGCAGTCCATGGAACACCCGTGTGTTCACTATAAAAAGAGCTCGGGGGAATACAGACTAGTACCAGATTTAAGTGCAATTAATAAAACCATGTGAGTCTGGAATTCTACCCCAAATGAGACTGCCCCATGTTTCAACCATCCCTGCCAATGTCCCTCTTTTGGCAATAGATATCAAAAACTGCTCCCCCCCCCATAACTCTACATCCTTCAGACTGTGAACACTTTGAGTTCTCAGTTTCCCCTGTTACCAACTCTGGACTGGCCTTACTCTCCAATGCCTAGTTTGACCCCTTAAAAGGAAATAAAAAACCCTCTTCTCCACATTTTCCCCAGAGGTATCCCAAGCTCTAAATTCCACCAATATGGCCCTAAAAGACATGACATTTGCTCAATATGACCCAACAACGCCCATACAGCTTCTTATTTTTAATTCCTCCCCTATACTTGTGGGAGCCCTACATCAGCCCCAGGGGGTACTAGAATGGCTCCACATCCCAGTGGACAGTTCACCCAGAATTCTAACTGAGGTAGATATGCTAGGTATTATAATTTAAAATGGCAGAAATAGAGCACTACAAACTTTAGGAAAAGAAACTGATGTCCTTGCCAACCCTTTTTTTCTCTCCAATATTTATGGCTACTCAAAAAATCACTCCCACTTTGCTATTAGCTTAATAGGACAAATTGATAACCATTACCCTAATGAAAAAATGGGTTTCTGCCCTCCATCTGTTACAGCTGCCCCCTCCCACTCTTTACAAAGAAGCATATCACCGAATCCCCCTCAATATTTACTGATGGAAGAAAGGAGAGAGCCACAACAATAATATACTACTTCCCTGGATGAACACCCTGTTATTTGATTCAATGAGCTGCCCCATCGCTCCCTCCAATATAAGGAACTATTTAGCCACAAAAGAAGTCAATAGGCCTTTAATCTCTTTTCAGACAGTGTACATGCTGTTGATTTTCTCCCCTGGTTTTCAAAATCCTTTGTTAAATTAGACACAAATCCCCTTTCCCCTCTGGTCATACAGGTCTCCACCCTTTTACAGGGAAGAGCCACTCACCTCTACATCCAGTATGTCAGGTCTCACAGTCCTCATTCAGGTCCAGTATCTGAGGGAAATGCTCTGGCTGACACATAAAAGGGGTTTTACACGCCTTTCCCCCACGTTGCTCTTGCTCAGAGGATAATAAAAACATGTTCCTCTTATGTATCCTTTATTACCACCCCAACTTTACAAATTATGGGCACAAACTCCTGAGGTCTCAAATCCAGTGCCCCATGGCAAATTAATATCACCCACATCCCCCAGTTCCGCAGACAAAAATATGTCTTTGTTGCTGTTGACACATACTCATATTTTATGTGGGCTACAGCCCAAATGAGAGAAAACTCAAAAAGGTAAATTCACCATATGGCCTCTACCTTCCCCGTAATGAGATTTCCCAACACATAAAATCTGACAATGGCCCTGCCTTTACCAGCCCTCAAAACCTTCTGCTCACAATGGGAAATTGCCTGCCACACAGGGATTTTATTTTTACAATCCTCATGGCCAAGGGATAATAGAAAGAGCATGTCAAACCCTAAACATCCAACTCTCATAAAACAAAAGGCAAATGCCTCCCGCTACATACAATTAACAATGGTTCTAACTACCCTATAACATTTACAAGAGCTCCAAACACCCTCCTGTCTCCCTCTATTAGCACACACCAAGTGCTGTGTGCTAATAACTCCTCTCATCCTAGCTCAATGGTGCAGTCCTCAGGTGGGATTTGGAAGAGACCAGACCTCTTCTTTACAATTGGAAGGAATTTTGCTTGCATCTTTACTCAGGACCAGCCTAGGCCTACTTGGGTCCCTACCAGGAATATCTGAACCCAACCCATCAACCAAGATGATGCCTTGCCTCTCGATGTCAGATCAAGGACAGAGGAGGAGGGAGGAAGTGGAGGAGACACCACCCCTGACAAAACAAGTAGATCTCCTAGAAGGACATCCATGACCTGGTGGTCACCACCCAGGCCATGTGCCCTCCAGAGTCTTCCCTTTTCTCTATTTTTCTATTAAGATTAAGCTTATGTGCTTTTTTATTTTATTTTTTTTTCTATTTCATGTACATTGATGTTTTGCTTGCATGGGTGAGGGAGTCATATCCCCTGGAACAGAAGTTACAGACAGTTGTGAGCTGCTATGTGGGTGCCGGGAATTGAACTCAGGTCCTCTAGAAGAACAGCCAGTGCTCTTAACTGCTAAGCCATCCCCACAGCCCTCTTTTTTCTATTCTTAGGGCTGTTTTCATTTTCCTTCATTCTAACTCTGCTACTGCCCAGCCTCTCTCTAATGCTCCCAATAATGACCACTGGAGACTCTTGGCTAGGGAGACATACAGCAGACACTTGAAGGATGCCGACCATTACCTGATGCCATCTGTACTACCCTGAGCCCTTTCCCCCACTTTCCTTACTATAACACAGGTGAGTGCCTCCAGGAGGTCTCCATTGAGGTTGCAGATGACATTGGGGATGCCAAATTGAATCCATCAGCCATGGTGCCACCATGCTCACCAACCTTAAAACTCATTTTCAACTTCCATCAGCAATCCCTGGGAGGAACAATGACAAATGGGAGTCATGGGTAAGCTCTACCCTAATGGATCTACTAATTACCCCATAGCCGACTACATATCTCTCGACAGTTTGCCCTTACCTCCAAATTGGTCTTTACCCACATTAACATTTTGCATTGGGAAATTCAAACTCAGAAGGAACTCCAAGCCACTCTCCTGGCTACAATACATCCAACATACACTGACCTCCTTCCACTAACCACACACCCCAAATGGTCTCAATGCTTCTACTATGCTTCCCTCTCCCTGTGGCGATTGGAGCTGTTCCCATTAACATCTTGCCCTTACCCACGTGGAAGTCACAAGATTGGAGCTGTTCCCATTAACATCTTGCCCTTACCCACGTGGAAGTCACAAAATCGTGCTCTTAGGTCTATCCCCGTTTGCCTTAGAGGACCTCTTTAACATCCCATCCTACATGTACCCATAATTCCACGTCACCAAGACAATGTGTACTAACCACCACGCCCTCTCTGGTGCTATAACACTGCTGGTTCCTGCATTAAACTCCCTTTTCAAGGTTTCTGCACCCCCATAATGGTTGTTCCCCAGGTTTGTCTCTATGAGCCTGAAGCACTTACTTCACAGCTGGGAGGACACTGGAAGAAAAGAGAAATCTTCATCCCTCTGTTCATTTAACGGGGTTTCACAGTCTCACTGAGCACCATAGGAGCCCCTGGAGCAGCCCTTGTCCAAACACACCATCTTGACTTCCAGGACAAGATTGACAAGGCAGTGGCTTCCTGTACGGACAGTCTTAAGTTCCTCCAATGATAGATCGCATTCCTAATGGGGGTTTTCCTCTACATCCGGGGAGCTTTGGGTTTAATGACTGCTGAACAGGCAGGGACTTGCATTGTGTTGAGGGAGTAATGTAGTTCCTATGTCAATGAATCTGGGCTGCTAGAACAGAACATACAAATGTTCAAAGATCTCTGGCAAGATCTTCAAATTCTCTATGTGCCCCACACCCATACTCCATGGCACTCAAACCTTCTGGTAACTTCCTTCTCCCCCTCCTTGGCCCCATACTGGCAATTGGAACCATATTCCTGCTGGTACCCTGCCTCATCCAATTTTTTTTTTGTATATACAATTTTTATATTGTATACTGCCTTGCTGGCTTTAGTTCATTTTACATACATGTTGCAAGAACCATCAGCTTCAAGACAATCGAAATGACAGGGAAAAAATTCACATGTTCTAAATCTGGAGAAATTTCTCTTCTAAGGCTTTGAGATTGAATCAACTGTTTGCTCTGCTCTTCTTTTCACTAATCTTTTAATTTTACTTATATTCTTTTTTTGGATATTTTCTTTATTTACATTTCAAATGTTTCCCCTTTCCAGGTCTCTCCTGGAGAGACCACATATCCCATCCCCCCTCCCTCTGCCTCTATGAAGTGTTCCCCCACCCACCCACCCACTCCCATCTTTCCACCCTGGCATTCCCCTACACTGGGGAATCTAACACCCTCAGGCCCAAGGGCCTTTCCTCCCACTGATGTCCAACAAGGCCCTCCTCTGCCACATATGTGGCCAGCACTATGGGTCCCTCCATGTGTATTCTTTGGTTAGTGGTCCAGTCCCTGGGAGCTCCAGGGGGTCTGACCAGTTGACACTGTTACTCCCTACATGGGACCGCAAACCTCCTCAACTCCTTCAGTCCCTTCTCCAACTCCTTCATCAGGGACCCCTCACTCAGTCCAATAGTTGGCTGGGAGCATCTGCCTCTGTATTTGGTAGGCTCTGGCAGAGCCTCTCAAGAGACAGCCATATCAGGCTCCTGTCAGCATAAACTTCTTGGCATCCACAATAGTGTCCAGGTTTGGTGACTGTATATGGGATGGGTCCCCAGGTGGGAGAGTCTCTAGAAGGTCTTTCCTTCAGTCTCTGCTCCACCCTTTGTTTCCATATTTCCTCCTGTGAGTATTTTGTTCACCCTTCTAAGAAGCACTGAAGCATTCACACTTTGGTCTTTCTCCTCCTTGGCTTCATATGGTCTGTGAATTGAATCTTGGGTATTCCAAACTTTTGGGCTAAAATCCACTTATCAGTGAGTGCTTACAGTGTGTTTTCTTTTGGGACTGAGTTACCTCACTCAGGATATTTTCAAGTTCCATCCATTAGCCTGTGAATTTCATGAAGCCATTGTTTTTAATAGCTGAGTAGTATTCCATTGTGTAAATGTACCACATTTTCTGTATCCATTCCTCTGTTGAGGGACATCTGGGTTGTTTCCAGCTTCTGGCTATTATAAATATGGCTGCTATGAACATAGTGGAGCATGTGTCCTTATTAAATGTTGGAAAATCTTCTGGGTATGTGCCCAGGGGTGGTAAAGCTGGGTCTTTTGGTAGTACTATGTCCAATTTTCTTAGGAACCACCGGACTCATTTCCAGAGAGGTTGTATCAACTTGCATTCCCACCAGCAATGGAGGAGTGTTCCTCTTTCTCCACATCCTCGCCAGCATCTGCTGTCACCTGAGTTTTTGATCTTAGCCATTCTGACTGGTGTGAGGTGGAATCTCAGGGTTGTTTTGATTTGCATTTCCCTGATAACTAAGGATGTTGAACATTTCTTTAGGTGAAATCTCAGGGTTGTTTTGATTTGCATTTCCCTGATGACTAAGGAGGTTGAACATTTCTTTAGGTGCTTCTCAGCCATTCAAGTTTCCTCAGTTGAGAATTCTCTGTAAAACTCTGTTCCCCATTTTTAATTAGGATTATTTGGTTCTCTAGAGTCTAACTTCTTGAGTTCTTTTTATATATTGGATGTTAGCCCTCTATCAGATGTAGGATTGGTTAAGACCTTTTCTTAATCTGTTGGTTGCCATTTTGTACTATTTACAGTGTCCTTTGCCTTACAGAAGCTTTGTAATTTTATGAGGTCCCATTTGTCGATTCTTGATCTTAGAGCATAAGCCATTAGTGTTCTGCTCAGGAACTTTTCCCCTGTGCCCACATGTTCAAGGCTTTTCCCCACTTTCTCTTCTATTAGATTCAGTGTACTTGGTTTTATGTGGAGGTCCTTTATCCACCTGAACTTGAGCCTCATCCAATTTTTAAAAAGGTAGATAAATAACATTGCCATCATCACTGCCAGTTGGGTTCTGGTTCAATACCAAACCATTCCCAACATAAAGACTGAGGACTATGGTGAAACCTCCCCTTTATAAAACAAAACAACAGGAGATGTGGGATGATCACAACCAGGGAAAATGGGCTTGGAATAAGAGCAAGATAGAGAAGTACCCAAAACCCAAAAAAGTCTTATTTGAGACTGACCGGAGTAAGGATCACTCCCTCCCCATTCTCCACCTTCGTGCCCCAGGGCACAGTAGTCATACACCTCACACCTTCATCCTTCTTGAGAAGTCATGTAACCACTTAGTTAAATTACAAGTTTAAGCTCCCAGAATCCCTCTCCATGCAAAGAAAGCATTTTCTGCACCTAAGACCCAGCCAACAATGTACATTCTCCTTGAAAACTCCTACCTATTCCTCAAGGTTTACATAGCCCTTATTACCCCAGATTAAAGAGAGTTTGATGGAATATCATCTAGAAGAGCTGTTACACACACACACACACACACACACACACACACACACACACACACTAAAGAAGAGCTGTACCACAGAAAACCATCTCTGAAGGCTTTCTCCCCTCCGGCACTCACTGCCTGGACCGATATTCCTTCTAACTCACCCTGTTCTAGTTTACCTTCACCCTTTCAAACCCAGTGTGCTCTCCTGACACCCCAAGAGTACAGAGCAGCAGTTAAAGATGCTATCTTTTCTCCAACCTGTAATGTTGGCCTCTTTGTCAGACTAGGGGGTTTTTTTGGTCTGTTTTTATGCCAGAACTGTATTGTCTTTATTACTATAGCTCTGAGGTATGACTTGAAATCTTGGATAATAATGACTCCTACTGGTTTTTTGTTTCATCTTGTTTTGTTTTTCATCATTATTGTTCAGGATTGTTTTGGCTATCTTGGGTCTTTCATATTTCCAGGTGAAACTTAAGATTATTGGTAAAGGGGAGATCTGGAAAGGGGGAAACATTTGAAATGTAAAAAAAATATGAAAAAGAAAAAAAAAAGATGATTTGTTCACTTTCCATGAAAGGTGTGTTAAAATGTAAGGGGTATGCACTGGGTCTGTAGATCGCTTTTGGTAGGCTGGCCATTTTCACAAGATTAACCCTGTTAATCCATAAGCAGGGGAGATCTTTTTTATCTTTGGTGTCTTCCTCAACTTCTTTCTTTGGCATCTTAAAAGTTTTTGAAATGTGCTTTAAGTACAAAATGCTTTAAAGGTCATAACATTTCTGCAATGTCTGCCTTAAGTGCTAGGGTTACTTAGTCACAAAGAGAAAAGGAGAAGTTAACTGTACATGGCCATGTGTTCCTCCTTTCCCTCAGAGAGGAAAAGATGCAAACTGAAGGACTCAGTCATTTGATCCTACAGAGAGAAAATACTCCCTCAGCTGCACTGGCTTCCTTTGCTTCTCCTCATCTGTGTGAGCTGTCTGTGCTGTCTGCTCTGGAGCGCTGGCAACCTGAACTCCACTATCTGCTTCCTTCCACCCTTTCGTCCTGTGTTTCTAAATCATGCTGGCACAACTCTTGATAAAGAGTGATGACATAGTAGAACAAAGTCCAATGGAATAGCCCAGGATAGATTATAATATCAAACAGGACTAGATGGTAAGAAAATGGAAAGCTCAGAGAATGGACAGAATTGTGGGTAAATCCAAGTCAGATGTGCAGATGACTGTAAAACATTTTCGCCTTTCCAGGGAGCTCAATGTAAAACCAAGTTTTCAATGCATGATCCCTCTACATAACTTTGAAACCACATTTGTCCCACTAGCTCAGATGAGGATTGGTGTAGGAAAGACAGGTACTACACAGCTGGAAGAAGAACCACTGGATATGTGATTTTTACATTGTCCTTTGCCCTTATCAGAGGGCTCAAAAGTTGCAGCTATGCAGGTATGGGAAGCTGAAACCAATCTAGGTGACATAAGTAAACCCTCAGGGCCACAGTCCCATTCATTCCAGGTTCTAATGTAAACTCTGAACTCATTGATAGATTTTCTTTCATAAATATTTTAAAACAAAACTTACAAATAATACTTCCTAAATTTTTAGTTCCTTGATATAAATGGTTTGATTTAGTTTGCCCCCCCCAAAAAATTGTCTCTTTTTTAACTTTTCTGAAAATATTAAGATCTTTTGTTAAAGAAAAGAACAATCATTTTGACTTCAAATAATCTCATTTATCAATATTATTTGCACCAGGGTTGAATTGGATCCTTACCGTCTAAACATAAAGACCAACCAGAAATAGACAGGCAATTCCAGATCCAATTTGAATCATCTAAGTCTGTGAGAACGGATTTAGGTGGCTGAAATGAAATAAGTCTGTTCTGATAAAAAATGAACAGGGCACCAAACTTTTCAAGCAATAGTTCATAGTTAATGGAATGCAACCACAACATGAAGAGTTACTCTGTGTGTGTGTGTGTGTGTGTGTGTGTGTGTGTGTGTGTGTGTGTAGAAAGAGAGAGAGAGAGAGAGAGAGAGAGAGGCAGAGATCCAAAGAAATAGTAAGTGCATGGAGCTTAGAATACTTGGAACTGGTTTTGGCTTTGGTTTTTAGATCTATTTTATGTATATGAGTACACATTGTAGCTGTCTTCAGACACACCAGAAGAGGGCATCAGATCCCATTACAGATGGTTGTGAGCCACCATGTGGTTGCTGGGAATTGAACTCAGGACCTCTGAAGGAATAGTCAGTGCTCTTAACTGCTGAGCCACCACTCCAGCTTTGGCTTTGTTTTTGTTTTTGTTCTTGTTTTCAGACTTTCAATTTGAAATAAGTATGTTTAATATGTCATAAGATAAAATCAACACTGAGAATTTCCATAAAGAACTGGAAATTGTATTTTTGTAAAGCAAACAGTGAAAGTTAAGAGCTGAAGAATGCAGTGGCTCAATGGCTGAGTAATGCCACCTGCAGTCATCATAAGATCCTTGGGACACATCTGCTAAGTGTGGAGAAGCCAGAGCCCGCAGGCCTTGCTGACTTCGTGTTCGGAGTGGTGCTTTCCTGTGAACACAGCAGCTGCTGCTGCAAGGCACTAGATTCAGACTTGATGCTCAGACCTAAGCCAGTCTGAGGTCCTTGGAAGAAGAGGCTACCCCTTCCTACACAGGAAAAGCTCTTGAGGTGCCAGTTCAGAGCACTCTGGCTGCTGTGGCCACCTGATCCTACATGGAGCAACAGCAGCCACAACAAGCCCTGAACTAGGTGCAGAAGGCCAGTGTGGTGCGGGGCAGTGTGCACAGTCCCTGAGGCTGTAGCAGGTGCTAGGGCGCTGGTGGCATGAGCTGGCCAGTGCAAGCGCTGCAGGCATGCAGGTGCCAGCTGCCTTCTTTGCCATCCTCTTTCTCAGCATCTCCCTGAAGGCTGCTATACAGACCAGAAGTTCTGGGACCTGCTGAGGGTGACTGCACCCTTCTCCAGATTCACCACTCTCCCAGCCCCCAGTTCCCACACAGCATTGTTGGGTGCCCTCCAGGACAGTGGTCTTCCTGAGGTGCCTGGGGAAGCTGGAATAAATGGTGCCCCTGTGGCTGGTGACGCTACTAGGGTCTCCCCCTCTTTCTCACCGTGTAGACCTTAGATACAAAGGAGCCCAGTGCCCTGCACTTTCCAATCTCCCTGTGCACGCTGCCCATCTGGTCAATGGGTTGAGCAACTTTTGCTTGCTGGGTGCCTTTTCAGGCTTCAAGTCAAGCCGAGGCTATGCAAGAGACAGAAAGCCAGTTTTCAACATCTGATCCCTGATACTCACCGGGACGCTTGGAAATAGTGGCTATTCTGCAAAATGTACAAACCAGCCCCTGAGGAAGGTCACTAGATTGCAGAAGCATACCCAGAGCACAGCAATTAGAGTATTCACACATCAATGCACACCTAAAAACAAGTCTGATCTCAAGTAACTGAAAAGAGAAGCCTGGCCCAGCGTCCCCTGCAGATTTTTCCTCGGTAGTTGTAGAAGGTAAAGGGCTCACCAGCAACACTGTCCTACCCTTCCCGTGGAGACTGCTCTTTCCCTTGGGTTTGCTCCAGCAAGTGTCATGGCTGAAACAAGACATCTTCAATTAAACACAAGCTCTGTATATCTCGGCAGGATGTAGCAGCTCCCCCACCACCACCCCTTCACAAAACAGCTACTGCCCCAGAGTACCGGCTCCAGGTGACATCTCTGGGTTACTGAGATGTGCTCAGATGATCAAAAGCCTCCTGGTTCCTGGGTCCTTGCCTCGAAGAACACAGACAGTTCCTCTCTGGTCCATAGGGAACCTTCTCTGCCCTGGCATTATGGGAATTGTCTGAGAATCACTGGGTTAAAACAGTTCACTGTTACCCCAGTGTGGCTTAAATTACAAACCACAGGTGGCTCTTCACCTGCCACCTCTGCTCCACTTCCTGAACCAAAAGTGATCCATGTTTCCTGTTACTTGGGCAGCCTGCAGTACTGGCCGTGCACTCAAGACCAGAGGAGGGCAGGTCATGACACCAATACTTTAGAAACTGTTCAAATTTGTAAAACTAGGAGATATGAGTGTGTTCTGCTGTTTTGCAGCAATAAAGTTCAAAAAGTGTAACGTCATTAAAAACTCGTTCAGTTGTGGGTGGCTGATACCCAACCCCTAAAGCTTAAAGTAACAGCTGAGTTAGTGTTTCTTACAGGACTGTTCGTGGATTTGGGCTCACTTGGGTAGTTTTTACTTTAATATTGCTCTGTAATCACAGACCTTATTTAATTTTGTGACATATACCTGTTTATTTAAAGATGCTCTGGGGAAAATTAAAGAAGCATTGAAATGTGTCCATAAAAGTCAAAGAAGTAGGAAGCAGTCCAGCACTGAATACTAGGACAGTGCAGGATGATGTTCCGCACACCTTTAATCTCAAGACTCAGGAGGAAGATCTCTGAGCTTGAGGCCAGCTTGGTCGACAGAGCTAGTTCCAGGACAACTAGGACTACACAGAGAAACCCTGTCTTGAAAAAAAAATTTTTAAGTCCTCCCCTGCCCTGGAATTATTGCACAATTTCCTCTCTGGAAAATCAGTTGTAATTCTGACAACACACGCAACCAAAACCTGTATAAAAATAACTTGAATTTGGGTGTGGTCAGGAAATAAGTGGCTAGTGAGAGACTCAGTTGCAGCAACTCCGGAGATCACATAGTGATGGGCGTGTGTGGATAAAGTATGTGTGGAAGCTCTACAAGTAAATTTCACCGGAAGAAACACCATAGCAACTTCAAGGAGCTGGGTATTGGGAGAAATGATGGGGTTATGACGGTAAATTTAAAATTTCAGATTGGAGATAAGCTCCAGAGATCCGTTGTGCATTGATCATGGTGACAGCAGTCAATGATATTATGCTGTGTATATGGATTTGTTTGGGAAGACCTTAAGCTCTCTTGTTACACAACACGAATAAATGGCCACTGTCTTCGGTGACTGTGTTAAGTAACCTGTAATCATTTCCTAGTGTATCTGCACATCAGATCATCACATCAGGCACCTCAAGTATACAAATGTTTATTTGTAGATTCTACATCAACAAAGCCAAAGAGGGAAGGCAAACAGCAGATGGAGGGCAGAACCACATCATCCAATCAGTGACTAAAACCTCTGCAGCCAGACAGACAGTTAGGAGAGAGACTCATGCTTTCTGTGTGTGCACTAAGGGGTCTCTAGCATAGCGTCTGGCATGGGGAAAAGGCTTGCTCTTTGAATGAGGAAATGAGTGGATATGTGCAAAAGTGACCTGATGCTCTCATAAATGTAAAGATCAGTTACCTACCAACCTAAAATTCTGCAGACATCTCTTATACGTAAAGAATTTACTAAGAAGCTTGGTGGTGGAGCGTGCCTTTAATTCCTGCACTTGGGAAACAAAGGCAAGAGGATCTCTGTTAGTTTGGGGCCAAGCTCATCTACATAGTGAGTTCCAGGACAGCCAGAAGTAAAACCCTGGAGAGAGAGAGAGAGAGAGAGAGAGAGAGAGAGAGAGAGAGAGAGAAAATTGCCTAAGAATGTAGCTTGCTGATAGAATTCCGAGTCCCTGTTTGATCCCTGAGGAGCAAATGAAGAACTTCCTAGCTGTCTCTATAACTATGGCTTCCACTGCAATCACATCACAAGTCTGTAGAGAATGCTTCATTCATAAGTAGAGCCTCCTCATCTCACAAACCAACCTATGATCACCATCACAAGGGGCGACACTCCAGCCCCATCCTTTAACATTTGGATGATAACTTAGCACAACACAAAATTCCGTGTTGCCACTGGGTTCATCTGGATGCCAGGATCTGAAAGAGAAAAAGATGAAGGTAACTCTCACAGTGATACTTTGAAAAGGCATAGAGGCACTAGAGGGCTGAAAGCTAGGAGTGGACTTGTGGAAATCAAGGTCATATGTGCCCAAGTCACTTCTCCTCCACTATCCATGCAGTTTCTCCTCCACTTGAATCTCTGGCATTTCCCTTGACAACTGAGGCCACAGCAGGCAAGTATCACAAGCTCATTGTATTACATCTTCACCAGCAAATACCTCAAGTTCACCTCTATATGATCATTCCTACATCCCGTCTAAGGCTTTCTTATCCAATGAAAATATTTCACATTGGTACCGTGAGCCAATTGTTAGATCCTTTTTTTAAAAACAACATTTTTATTTATTATTTGAGAACATAATACGATATATTTTGATCACATTCTTTCCCATCCCCAGCCTTTTCCGGATCCCCCTCAGACTCCTTGCCCACCCAACTTCACATTCTTTCTCTCTCTTTTAAAGCAAAACCAAAAACATGAGGTCTATTTTGGCAACTACTCCTGAGCATGGGGCCTGCCCTGGAGCGTGGTTGATATACCCAGTAACACTGCATTGGAGAAAACTGATTTTCCTTCTTCCAGACGCTATCAATTGGGAATAACTTCTTGGTTAGTGTGCAACTTTGTGCCCACTTCCCCTCCTCCATGCTGGGATTTTATCTAGCTTGAGCTTGTGCAGTTCCTGTGTATGCTGCCTCAGTCTCTGTGCTTCTGCCCTTTTAAGTGAAATGACTTAGAACCTGAGGGACTAATTACAATACACAGATCTCCTATGTATTATACCTTGAGCAAGTAATTGAATTCCTGATATTCTCAGTACCATATATTAAAATTTGGGACTACAGTTACCATTGCCATATATTTCACTCTGTAGATAGAAAGACCAAGATAATAATACACTAAAAAGTAAGTTTTAAAAATACATATATTAAAAGTAAATAAGCTTATCAAAACTAGGGATGCTTTGCTTTTGAGAAATATCACCTTTTAATAGCCAACTATTATTGTAGCATGAAGTTTTTATCAAGATATAAACAGTGAAAGAGCACAGAAAAATTTACCTAGATCTGAGGGCGATGGTAGGGTAACCCTGAATCAATTACTGAGATTCTTCTAATGTAATGTCCTCATCTCTAAAAGAGGAAATGGTAAAGTGTCCCTCACAATATATGGTTAGATACATTAACAAGCCAGGGCATGGTGGCACACACCTTTGATCCCAGCTCTTGGGAGACTGAGGCAGAAGAATCTCTGAGTTTGAGGCCAGCCTGGTCTACCGAGTGAGAGCCAGGGCAGCCAGGGCTATACATAGAAACCTTGTCTCAAGAAAAAACAATACATGCATACATACCTACCTACATACATACATACATACATACATACATACATACACACATACATACATAAAAACAATAATAAAATTATTGAGCCTAGTACAAAGCAACTAAAACAAGAGTGAGCTACTTCAGTCCAACACATTAAATTCCCTGCATGACACAGAGCTCAGGATTCCTCAGCTCTAGACTTACGTGGCATTTTGATTGTATGGTGTCTGGTCAACCCACTGCCATTGTCCGCGGCCCTCTGGATCTGACAGCCCCACATAATAAGCAGCACGAGGGTTCAGAGTATTGGTGATGAAATCCTAAAGGGAAAAAAAAAGAAAGAGAACTCAGCTTGGATTGAGTAGGTTGGTTAGTGAGTTTGCTGGCTGGCTGGCTGGCTGGCTGGCTGGCTGGCTGGCTGGCTTGTTGAGCTATTTTAAATTGATGTCTACTGGAAAAGGGAGAGTCAGCTTCAAGGATGCATCGTCCAAGGATACAGCCCCCTGATACACCCTCCATGTTCCCAAAAATGGCCCTACATTCATGTACATACTGGCAACATGAAGTGGACTCACTGAGTTTAAAACAATTTTTAAGAACACATTGTGTTCTTAAAGGAGAGAATAGAGGTTGGAGATAGGAGACAAGTAGGAAGTGAAGGGAGTGGGAGGGGCTTGATCAAATATTATCTACATCTACATATGCAACAACAAAATGCTTTCTTCTTTAACTGTTCTTTCAGGTATAGAGATGTGTGGGAATAGCATGGTCAGTGATACAGATTTACAACATAGAATGAGCAAATCAGAGCTGCTAGGATTTCAGTGTTTTTAAACATGTTCTTTAAACCTATATTAACATATGATGAATATATTTTTTACAAGTACAGGAAAATGTTCCACCTGAGTTTTTTGTGATTACACAAATATATAGCAGTATACATTAATTAGAAATGGAATAAATGAAAAATGAATAAAAAATAAATAAAATCTGATTTTATTGTAAAAAAAAAAAAAAAGAAAGAAAAGGACAGTATGTAAAATTTGTCACTTGAGGAGTCCCACTCACATTACACATGAAAGCAATCTCTATCCTCAATCCTAAAGAATAATTAGCTGAGCCTCACTTCCTTTCTTCACTATGAGCTGGCATTCCTCAAAGCCGTACCCGGGAGAAAAATCTACAGATGTCATCGTTTTCTTTTCATAGCTTTAAAGATTCTTTAATCCCATTTCTGACTGGCTTTTTAGAATTTAACTTTATTTCCTATTCAGCTTCATAGGCCTTCTCTGATGTGCAGTTAGTGGTGACACATTAGCATATCAAAATCACAAACTGACATTTCAGGCAGAACATGTTATCCTTGAACCTCATGGGTTGAACCTTTATGAGGGCACAATTGTAGGGTTGTTTAGTTCCACTGAAGTGGGACCAAGGTGCCGAAGGCAAAGGCTGAAGCGAACATTCCTGCCTATCTGCTGGAAAGCCTTCTGCCACAGCACCAACACCCATGTCAACAAAACTACCTCTTACAGAAACAGGCAGACAGTATGACAGGCCCAGACCCCACTCTCTCCCAGGATGCACCTGCTCTTCCTGGCTGTGGATCACCAGCAGATAAGCACCTCTGAGGGAGCACTTCTCCTCACTCTCACTCCAGGATGCAGAGTCACTGGAAGTGAAGTAACAGTGGGAACCAAATGGCTTCCAATTCTTTGGACAACAGCTCCAGAGTTTGTCTTTATTGGAAGAAAGGAGATAAAGTACAAAGCATAGTATTAAATAAGGCATAGCACAAAAATATACCAAGGGCTCAGAAGAAAGTAACTCATCATGTCAAGAGCCAGAAGGTTTACAAACTTAAAAAAAAAAAAAAAACAATAATAGATAGCAAGAAGCAAGGTAAACACCCCTCCAAGACTCTGGGAACATCATGGAAGAGGGAGCAGAAAGAATGTAAGAGCCAGAGGATGGGAAGGAGAATTGACTTCTGGACATGACATGGCCGTTGCACATTAGAAACTCATAGTGGTGGTGTACCACACAAGACTGAGCCCATCACCTACCCTTTCTAGAGTTCAGCAGTTAAAGGTTGCAGAATGAGGAAGTTGTGTTCTTCAGTGGTGTAGCCACTGATACTTTGCCCTTATCAAGTAATTAACCACCGCACCCCATCATGCTGGTGTGGTTCACAGGAAGAAAGACGGGAAAATAAGAAGTAGGAAGAGGATTAGGAGCAAAGAAGGGTCTTGGTGGGAAAGCACAGGGGATTAAAGGAAGATAATGAGGGACTTTGATCAAACATTGATCATTGATCATTAAAGTTTGAAGAACATTATATATGTATGAAAATGTGAAAGAATATTTTTAAAGCAAAAAGATAACAATAATGTTAGAATTTTTTGAACAAGCTTTAAAGCACCCATGATAAAAGTGCTTCAGTGAGCATGACAACCTTTGTGGGGTGCAATAGTGGCATGAATACCTTGGTGGTAACCAACACCTCTCTAATTGGACTTAAGATCCACTCAGCAAGAGGGAAATCATGCCTGGCACTAGAAATCTAACTATACAGGGCTAGTAAAGTCACAGACCTTGGAGAAGAATCTACAACTTCCATCTTATTTAAAGCAGCGGAATCCCTAACTACATTCCAAATATTTATCCTTACCCACAGATAAGTGTGGTCCTCACCCCCTAATCTATGCAACACAAGCAGATCATTACAGAAAACCACACCCAATCAAAATGCAGAGTTATAGAGCCCATTCCCAAGGGATGCGTCTACAAAACAACTCCAGCAGCTATGGCTCGGGGTCCTTTCAACAAGAGAGGCGGAAAGAGTGTAAGGCTGAGAGGAACAGGGAGTTTGCTATGAATTGTGTCTTATAAAAATGTCAAAAACTACACCTATAAAGTCACACCAGCATGAGCTGAACAAGGACGACAACAATTGACAAGCTAACACGAATGGGGTGGGAGGCAGGGAGTCTACAACCGCACACAAAGAACGATAGGAAACTAATGAAAACTAAAAGTGGGGGAGACAGTCTTCCTCAAGGAAGAGCACACCCACTGATTATCTAATCCCGATGGTCAGCCCTGAAAACAAGCATACAGTTAATATTATACATAATGAGCAGGTTGTACTTCAAGGAGAGCCTTTGGGAATATATATACATACAACATACATACAAAGTACATACGTACATACATACATACATACATACAACATACATTCATACATACATACAACATACATATATACAACATACATACATACATCACACATACATACAACGTACATACATACATACATACAACATACATACAACATAAATACATACATACATACAACATACATACATACATACAACATACATACATACATGCATGCAACATACATGCATATATACATACATACATACAACATACATACATACAACATACATACATACAAC
>JADRCH010000155.1:5686770-5719869 GCA_019843965.1 Rhynchomys soricoides | reverse complement strand
CAACATACATACATACAACATACATACATACAACATACATACATACATACATACAACATACATACATACATACAACATACGTACATACAGAATAGATAGATAGATAATATACATGTAACCATTACATATGTAACAACAAATTAATAAAAAAAAGAGTCTATGAATTTGAAAGAGCACGAAGGGGTCTATGGGAGGGTTTGGAGGGAAAGAAGAAGAAATTATGTAATTATATTTAAATCTCAAAAAAATAAAAGAAATAACTTTAAGTGCTTCAATGAGAAGATACCAACATCTTGGAAAAAATAAAAGCCAGAAAAGATGCAGATGTCAATAAGAATCAAAATGAAATTTTTTTTACTTGAAAAATGCAGAGGATGTGCCTAATCCTGCAGAAACTTGATCTCCAAGGGTGGGGGATATGGGGGAGCCACCCTCTCAGAGATGAGGGGAGGAGGAGGAGTACTGGGATAGGGCACTTGGAGGGAGCAGCATACGGAATGTAAACACATAAATGTTTTAAAAATCTGTATTAAAAAATGTAATAACCTTTTCCATTTACAATAGACTGTACTGATAGCAGAATGGAGGGGACATGCAAACCAATGAATTGTCAAATAAAATAATAAAAAAATACCAACTTAACAAAAATGAAATACACAGATAAAGAAACCACAGCCTTATATCATAATCCCAAATGTGTACACAGCAGGTAACACAGGACCAAGATGTGGGCGGTGAAAACTGACACATGGGGAAAGAAAAATGAGACACTCTGAGGCACAAAAAACCACTCAGAAAAACAGCAAAAGTATAAAAGGGCATTTCCCAACACGTTGAAAATAATTCATAAGTCAGTAAATAAGATAAAACAGGAAAAAATCCTAGAACTCATGAATACACTTCTAAATAACTATGTATCAAACATCAAGGTCTATTTTTACAACAAATTTAACTGGGCTGGGAATGTAGCTCAGTTAGGGCATTCACCTAATGAGCAAGAAGTCCTGGGTTCCATGCACAGTACATCATAAAAACAAATGTGATCGTGAATATTTGCAATCACAGGACTAGGGAGGTGGAGGCAGGAGGACCCAAAGTTTAATGCCATCTTCAGCTACATAATACATTTGAGACCAGCCTAAGTGGCATGGGACTCTATCTCAAAATAAAATTGAACTGAACAAAAATGAAAACATGTAGTCACTATTCTTCAATAAGAGGATCCAGTACTCCATAGGGTAATGGCTGAGAGGAGACTGACGGAAGAGTCTGTCCATTGTGAGTCTAGGGTAGAGCCTTTTTAAATCCCAGAAAGAACAAAACAGACTGTTGAAATTGAAATGTCGAAGGGCAGAAGGACCAACAAGATGTGTGTCAAATTCTAACACAAAATAAATGTCCTCAGGTACATGTAGATACCACTGACTAAGTACAGTAATGGATAGAAAAGACAAATCTCGTATGCATAAGAATTGCGAAATATTGCATTGCTAGGTCTGATGGTTAACAATCCACTTCTTAGTACGGTGTCCTGGAGATACTTGTGCACGGTGCTTACACTCGACCTTTGACAAACAGATTCCAGGCACATTAAGTTTTACCTTCCACATCCGAGTGGTTTTTTATACAATGCAATTTTGTATGATTCAGTTGGTTTCGAGTATTTTTTTCTTCAAGGAGATCAGAATACATTTGAAACAAAACTGGGGGGAAAAAAGAATAAAAGATACTCATTTTCCTGGTAGCATTATAATTTTACTCTTTACTCATGTCTTCTCCCCCACCTCCACCTCCACCCCCACCCTCCCACCTTTTCTTGTTGTTACTTGTTTCTTTGAGGCAAGATCTAGCCATGTATCCCAGACTAGTCTCACACAGGTTCCTGACTCCCCATCCAGAGAACTAGGAGGCACGGGCCGCACTGGCTCTTAGTGAACTAAGACTGTCATGGTAATCCCAACTTAAAACTAACTCACAGACACAAATTGGGCAGATAGGGAACTGGGGGGTGGGTCTGGGAAGAATTAGGGGAAATAATGTGAGTGAATATAATCAAAACACATTGTATGAAATCCTCAAGCAATTAATAGAAATATATTTTTAAAATAAAAAAGAAGGAAATACACATCTGTGATTTGTAATGAACATGTTTTGTTTTGTTCTGTTCTGTGCTGTTTTGTGCCTGATCTATCCCTTTAGAATTGGGGGCTTTTCTCTTTCCCCATTGTGTCCTATGTGCTCCTTGACCCACCGCATCCTGGCTTCTATTCCATCGAAATCATCCTTACACGATGGTGCCTGCCTATAATCTTAAAACTGGGGTGGTGGAGGCAGGAGGATTGCCAACTCCAAGCCAGCTTGGACTAGGTAGGTATCAAGTTCAAATCCAGTCTGAGCTACAAAGTGGGACAGTGATTTTTTAAAAATCACTGAAATAGATTATCAGGGCATTTATTGTCTGCTCTTGGATTGACCACAGTTGCTTCCTTCTCAGCTCCCAGGACACTGCTGTTTGGACTCACCTTTCTTGACATCACTTCTTATCTCCTTTCACAACCTCTCCCTCCATCCACCCCTCTAGAAATGCAACACTCTTTCCAAGTGCTGGGCATGGAACCATGGTCTCACCTGCTGCCGGAATGTGAAGGACTGGAAACCCTCAGATCTTCCCTCCTGACATGCAGATAAGTATGTGCTCACAGAGCGTGACAGTTGAGGATAAACTCAACACACTCAAAACCCAAATCAGTATCGTCTATCTTCACCCTGTTTTGTCCACCTGTGTGAACACCTTCATCAAAGCCAAGTCGGCCAAGTCTGGGTGTTGGAGTGGCTTCACTTCTCTGGTCCCTTCATCCCCAGATCTTGATGTTCATCAAACCTCTTCTATCTTCTGTACCATCCTTCACAGACACTATCCTTGGGCCAGTCTCTGATGAGTGTTAGGTTCACTTTCTAGCTTTTCTTTTGTCCTCTAGTTTTCTCTAGTCCATTGACACACTGGTTTGACAATGCACTTCTTCGGGTCTAATTTGACTGTTTCAATTCCCTGCCTAAAATTTGTCAGTGGCTTCTCCTGACTGTGACACACTATAAACATGCTAACAATTTTTAATATTCCTATATCCACGCTTCATCTTGCCATTCACTCATTCAAAAGCAACTCTGACTACTTCCAAGTTGAGACTTTGAGAGGCATGACTGACTCTCACGCTCCGTCTCTTGCTCTAACATGTTGGGTGAACAAAGATGGTCTACCCTGATGAATAGGAGAACTGTGGCCATATTGCTCCTGTAATCCCAGGTGATAGTCTCTTCCTTGGAAGCTATGCTGCATGTGCCTGGTCACAAGCATATGAATGGCTGAGTTCCCAGGGCTTCAGGAGCCTCCTAGCTGACGTCAATATAATCCACCAAGCCACAGAAGCATGAAACAAACAAATAGCAGAAGACTGCTATAAAACTTTCGAGAAGTTTGTTAAGCAAGAGATACTTGAAAAAACGTTTAGTGGAAAAATGTAAATCCTTTTTAGTTACAACATAGCCAGGCTGGCCTAGAATTTGCAAACCTCCTGCCTCAGTTTCCCAAGTGCTAAAATTATAGGCATGCAGCACCATGCCCAGCCCAGACTTCTTTTTTAATGCTAACATAACACTCTCCCCATTCTGAGTCCTGTTTGTGTCTACCGCCTATGACTTCATTGCTTCTTCACTTGATGTTGTGTGTTCCAGACAGGTTAGCTTACTCTTTCCCATATCTATCAGGTTCTCCTACTTCTGGGACACTGCTGGCCCACGCAGGCCTAGATATCACCTCCTCCAACCCCACTTCAGCCCCCTATGCTCACACTCTACCTGCACAACACTTCCTATACAATTTTGTAGGTGTCACTTCACTTGGCTACTCTCTAAACTGCTGTCCCAGGAATAGCCTGGCTTATGTCATCTCATCCCATACTCATTCTAAAAGATGAGATTGTCTGTGTGCCCAATGGGTCTGGCTTCTAAATGCTGCCAAGGAGATACAGCTTCATCCTCGGTACTGGAATCCAATGTAGATGCCCCAGTATGTCACTTTATGATACCAACAAACATGCACATGCTTCTCTAGTAAGAATGAATAGTTTGTACAGAAAAGTCATTCTGTAACTAATTAAAAATTCCCAGTGTCTCCCCAAGGAAAGTTTCTTTTTCAGGTTTCTTGGGAAAACCACCGGTAATTCTGTGCTTCTAATGGATGTCTCTCTTCGTGCGAGACAAGACATTGCTTACTTAACTTATTCTGTAGGCATACTTACTGATCAGAGCAACAGAGAATAAGATTGCCAACAGCAGGAAAAATATCAACAAGGCAAGAAGCAGCCTGGGAAAGCCAGGATGATTTTTGTGAAGAGTGGTCTTCTTTGGGAGAGCTAAAGGAAAAAACACTAATTTTAAGTCAGCAATGAATTCTAGCGTTTCTTCTTTCTCGTCTTCTACCGTAGTACATCCATAGTACAGACTCTTGTACTATACTTAGTTGTCTACTTACTTAACAATATATGGCAACTTTTAGAAATTAGCTTGTATTTTGAAGGCAGTTTTATTCTGAAGGGGAGTTTGAGTGACATATCTCTACTTCTACACACACACACACATACACACACACATACACATACGCATATACACAGACATGCACATCCACACCCACATAAACAAATATGTGCACACACACATACACACATGCATGCATATACACACCAGCATACACATACATGAATATACACACATACATACATACACACATACACATACAAACGCACACACACATGCACACACTCTCACACTCGTGTCTCTCAAATACCAATATTAATGAGTTATTGTCAGTGATAGAAAGTTGTGCTTGCATGTTTATCCAATGGACATCGCCGCTTCCTTCCTATCCAATTTTTTTTTTAATTTATATTTTTACTTATTCACTTCACATCCTACTCACTGCCCACCTCTTGGTCACCCCCTCCTACAGTCCTTCTCCTGTCCCTCTCCCCTTCTTCTCTGAGTGGGTGGGAACCCCCCAGGGTATCACCCCCCCCAACCTTGGCACTTCAAGTCTCTGCGTGGCTAGGCGCTTTCTCTCCCACTGAAGCCAGACAAGGCAGCCCAGCTAGAGGAACACATCCCATCTACAGGCAACAGCATTTGGGATAGCCCCCTGCTCCAGTTGTTTGGGACCTGAAGGCCAAGCTGCACATCTGCTACATATGAGTGGGGAGGCCCAGCCTGTGTATGTTCTTTGGTTGATGGTTCAGACTCTGAGAGTCCCAAGGGTCCATGTTAGTTGACTCTGTTGGTCTTCCTGTGGAGTTCTTATCCCCTTCAGGCCCCACAATCCTTCCTCCTGTTCTTCCATAAGAGTCCCCAAACTCCATCCAGTGTTTGGCTTAAATATCCAAATAATTTTTAAAAAATAAAATTCTCTCAGAAATCATATAGACCCGTGTAACTCTAGTAACAGAGCTTGCATCCAGCAAGTGTGAGGTCCTGCTTCCTGTCTCCAGTGTGGGTGGAGAAAGGGACACTCCAACTCCCTTTCAGGATTAAACTGTTCCCCAAATACAAACTAAAATCTTAAAGTTATGACATGCTGTTAAGTAAATAGAAAACTAAGTAATAGATAACATTATCTTCACAGGTAAAGTATTGTTTTACATACGTCAAAAAAATATACAGTAGAACTCTCTAAGAGAAAGTAGACTTTCTCTAAAGACAGTATTCTGAACTCATTGCTTTGCCCGGTACAAGGCAAAGCCCTTTAAAGCTACTTTTCAGACAATTCAACCTGCTGAATCGTCTCCTGTCTCACACCACAGCCTCTCAGGCAGCCAGCACCAACATCCCCCAGACCTTGTTCATGGGCACCTTCTTTCATCTCCCCATTAGCTTAGACCACCAGAAAATGGAGTTGGATTGTTCTGGGTGTGCAGGAAGGTTTACCTGAAGATGAGCCTGAGACAGTACATGAAGAGGAGTCTGGGACGGTACCTGAGAAAACAGGTTGATTTTTGAAGTTCACTTCAGTATAAATGTTTGGTAACGCCATATTGAGAAGAGTCCAGCTTTCTTCAGAACACCTGTCCATCTTAATATATCTTATATAAACAAGAAATAAACATGGTAAGGATTAATCCAGCGTCAAGGAGAAGGTACAGAGGCACTAAATGGGCAAGTACTTGTGGGAGTACAGCATGAAAATTTAAAACCACAGGGTGGAACTCTCTGGGCCACAGAGGTCCGATCCCCACAACCAGAAAAAAAAAAGAATCGCAAGCTTCAAACGCGTTCAGCATGGATATGCAAACATTATGAAAAGTGGCCTGAACAGGGAAGAGGAAGAAATAGGAAGGAAAAGAAATAGAGGAACCAGGCATTAGAGAAGTCTGCCCTGAAACCCGTGCTCTCAACACTCTGTAGCAGAGTTCGGGCACTTCCACGTACAAATGAGATTTCTGCAGCCAACATGAGCTAAAGCTGCCTTTATGTAGACACAGCATTCACTTTAGCCAACAGCCGAGTTCTGAGGATCACATTCAAAGAGGCCCCTAGACCTCCGCATCTTTCTGGCTCTATAGAATGTGCACCACTGTAAGACAGGGCAGATTTCCTAAGTCTCTCGGGCTCCCCAAGTCTACAATCAGTGTTCTCTTGGGAGTGAAGAGCTCCTAAAAATCAAATCAAAGCCCTGGGTTGTCTCTGGACTTTCTCCTCTGCTGTGTCAAGTATTCACCTCTTCCAGCAGTTCTTCTGCTTTCTCCAGATTATTCCCTGGGAGACTGGAGACTGGCAGACTGTGCCTGGCTATCAGCTACTATATTTACTCACGCTATGTGCTGCTTTTTAGAGTACCCTCGCCCCTACACACACACACACACACACACACACACACACACACACACACACACACGGCTGCCGCCGCCCCTGGTGCATGCGCCCCACACAGAGCCTAAAATCAGTTCTCCCCAGTTTGCAAAGTTTGTTCTGCATCTTCTCAAGAACATGAGGAGCTCAAGGCACTGGGAGATTAAACCTTATGTGTCTTCCCTGCAGAGTCAATACAGTTCTTTACAACTCAGGAATAGGAGGATATGCTTCATCAAGCTTGGCTGTGAAGCACGGGTACATACACACAAACACACGCACGCACATGCATGCAATGCACATACTACAACATGGAGACGCCATGGGGCTGGAGGGACCAGGCCCACCTTTAGTAATGCGGCAAAGTTTCAAAAAACAAGAGAAGTCACAGAAAATCTCAGAATCAGATACCTGAGGAGTGGCAGAAGAAAAAGGCCAAATGTTAGGAAATCAGCCGCGTTCTTAGAATAGCTAAAGGATCAGAAACAAACATTAGGTAACTTAAACTGAGTGCTGAGAAATATTTTAAAAGATTTCCAAATAACTAGCTCAAAATAAACCAATGAACAACCCACCAATCCAAGGGAGGCCCAGCCCCAGGAGGAGCTCACCAGCAGCCACCCAAGAAGACAGTGATGGATGATTAGGCACAAGGGGCCTACGGAGGTACCCGGTGCCAATATGTGGAATTTCTCCAGCAAAAAAGAACCATCCTGGGATCCCACATTCAAGCACCCAAAACCATCAACCCAAAATCACAGCTCTCACCACAAGGGAAGTAAGTGACAGTTTATTCTGGAGTCAAATATAAGTGACACTGATGCCAGGACACAGAGTTGTTCTCTTCCCATTGCCAGGTTCTAGTGTGCTGCTGGCATTCATAAAGTCTTTATAGCTGTGGAATGAAGCAAAGGCAGTAATTGACCCCAATGAGAGTGACGTAGAAGAGATGTAAGAATGTTTCAAACGTGAATTCAAACAATTCAAAAGAACGATAATGAATATGCTCAGATAAGTCAAAGAGAGCACAAACTCCCAGATGAATTCCAACATACAAGACAGACATCTGAAGGAAACAAGAAAGTCAGTACAGGACATGAACATGTAATTCGATAAGGAAAAAGAAATGCTGAAGGAAAACACACTCAGATGATGCTGAAAATGAAAACTTCAGTAAGTCAAGTCAAAAGCTCACCAGAAAGACTTTGTAGTAAAATGGAACACCATAAAGATCAGGGCTTGAAGACACAGCAAAGGAATTGCATTCAGTCAATATTTTTTTTCTTAAGTTATTTATTTACAGGCTGGAGAGATGGCTCAGTGGTTAAGAGCACCGACTGCTCTTCCAGAGGTCCTGAGTTCAATTCCCAGCAACCACATGGTGGCTCACGACCATCTGCAATATGATCTGATGCCCTCTTCTGGTGTGTCTGAACACAGCTACAGTGTACTCAGATACATAAAATAAATCTTTTTTTTAAAAAAAAAAAGTAATTTATTTACTCACTTTACATCCTTATCGAAGCCCCCCTACCTTCTCTCTCCCCCAAGTTCTATCTTCACACCCCCAATTCCCCCTTCCCCTAGGAGAAGAGGATGCCCCCCATGGGTACCAACCCCACTCCCAACCCCCAGCACATCAGCAGGACTAAGCACATCCTTTCCCACTGAGGCCAGAGAAGACAGCCCAGCTAGGGGGAAGGGATCCAAAGGCAGGCAACAGAGTCAGAGACAGTTCCTACTCCAATTGTGAGGGGATCCACATGAAGACTGAGATGCACATCTACTACATATGTGTAGGGGCCCTAGGTCCAGCACCTGCATGCTCTTTGGTTGGTGGTTCAGTATCTGTGAGCCCCCATGGGCCCAGGTTAATTTACTCTGTAGGTCTTCTTGTAGTGTTCTTGACCCTTCTGGATCCCTCAGCCCTACCCCGACTCTTCCACAAGGCTCCCTAAGCCCTGTCTATTGTTTGGCTATGAGTCTCTGCATCTGTTTCTATCTGCTTCTGGATGAAGCCTCTCAGAAGACAGTTATGCTAGGCTCCTGTCGGCAAGCATAGCAGAGTATCGGTAATAGTGTCAGGGGTTGGCTCTCTTCCATGGATTGGGTCTCAAGTTGATCCAGTAATTGTTTAGCCATTCCCTCAATCTCTGTTCCATCTTTATCCCTGCACATATTGTAGGCAGGACAAATTTGGGGTTAAAGGTTTTGTGGCTGAGCTGGTGTCCTCCTCCCTCCACTGGTAGTCTCTCCTGGTTACAGGAAGTGGGCACTTCAGGTGCCATACACCCTGCTGCTAGGAGTCTTCATAACCCCGTAGATTCCCAGGAGCCTCCCTATTCTAAGTCTTCAGCTGATCTCAGAGATGCTCCCCACATATTTCTGTTCTCTCTCCCAGCCCCCAATCCCATACACACCTGATCTGCAATCCCATTTTCTCCCTACCCTGTCTCCCATCCAGTTCCCTCGCTCCACCACACCAGATGTCTATTTTATTTCCAAAGTGGTTATAAAAGTTTGCATTCCCACCAGCAATGGAGAAGTGTTCCCCTTGCTCCACATCCTTGCCAGCATGTGCTATCACTTGAGTCCTTGATATTAGCCATTCTGTGGGGTATAAGACGGAATCTCAGAGTCATATTGATGACTGAAGACTTGAACATTTCTTTACGTGCTTCTTGACCATTAGAGATTCCTGTTGAAAATTCTGGTTTGCTCTGTACTGAATTTTTAAATTGGGTTATTTGGGTTGTTGGTGTTTAATTTCTTGAGATATTTTAATATATTTTGGATATTAATGTTCTGTTGGATATAGAATTGATGAAGATCTTTTCCCAATCTGTAGGCTGCCATTTGCCCTATCGATGGTATCCTTTGCCTTACAGAAGCTTTTCAGTTTCATGAGGTCTCATTTATTAAGTGTTGATCTTAGTGTCTGGGCTGTTAGTGTCCTGTTTAGGAAGTTGTCTCCTGTATCAATGCATTCAAAGCTATTCCCCACTTTCTCTTGTATTAGATATAGTATATCTGGTTTTATGTTGCGGCCTTTGATCCACTTAAAATTGCATTTTGTGCAGGGTCATAGATATGGGTCTATTGGCATTCTTCAACATGCAGACATCCAGTTAGACCTGCACCATTTTTTGAAGATGCTTTCTTTTTTTCATTGTATGATTTTGACCTCATTGTCAAAAATCAAGTGTCTGTACATGTGTGGATTTATTTCTGGGTCCTAGATCCAATTCCATTGACCAACCTGTCTTTATGCCAATATTGTGCTATTTTTAGTATTGTTGCTTTATGGTACAGCTTGAAATGAGGAATGGTGATACCTCCAAAAGTTCTTTCATTGTACAAGATTTTTAGCTATCCTGGGGTTGGTTTTTTCCCATATGAGGTTAAGAATCGCTCTTTCAAGGTCTGTAAAGAATTGTGTGGGGATTTTGATGGGAATTATGTTGAATCTATAGATGATTTCGGTAAAATGTCTATATTTACTATTTTATCCTACCAATCCATGAGCATAGGAGATCTTTCCATCTTCTGGTATTTCCTTCAATTTCCTTCTTCATAGACATGAAGTTCATGTCTCACATATCTTTGACTTGCTTGGTCAGAGTTACACCCAGATATCTTATACTATTTGTGAAAGGTTTGTTTCCCTAATTTCTTTCTCAGCCCATTCATCATTTGTATAAAGGAAGGCTACGATGCGAGGGGGGAGGAGGGAGGGGGCGTGCCCCATCCTCTGCCTTCTGATTGCTGTTTCAGATGTGAGATCTCAGCTGTTTCTGCTGCCATGCCTTTACTTGGCTAAGTGGACTCTAACTCTCCAAAACTATAAACCCAACTTACGCTTCCTTTTATATGTTTCTTTGACTGTGGTGTTTTACCACAGCAATAGAAAAGTCACTGATATACACAGGACAACACTGGCTTTGTACGACAAGTTTAGTAATGTTAGTACCTTTATATTTTGTGGGACACTTTGGGAAGTGCTCACATTAAATCATCTGGGACACTTCAAGAAGTGCCCATAAAGGTCTGGTGGTATTCATCAATGACCCCACCTGCTTCTGTGATTTTCTTTGGGGAAAATGCTAATTTCTGTTTCAGTCTCCTTGCTTGTTATAGGTCTGTTTAAATTGTTTTATCTCCTCTTGATTTCATTCTGGTGGGTTAGGTACATTCAGAAGTTTATACATTTCTTATTGGTTTTCTAGCTTTTTGAAATATACATTTGCAAAGCATTCCCAGATAGGCTTCTGGATTTCACTGGCATCTATTGCAAAAACTCCCTTTTATCCCTAATTTCTTCTTCTTCTTCTTTTTACTGACTTTAAATTTATTTAAATGGAAAAGCAATGAGCTCCTTATCTGATAATATAAACAACATTTTAGGGATTGTAACTATAGTTTCCAAAAAGTGTTTAGCAGTAACAGTAGCCAGATTTTACTGTTTCCGATCTCTGTAATGTCTGTTTAGGAGAAAATGGTAGGTCCCTCATAGCTGCTCTCTATTTGTTCTTTTGTAGTACATCCTTTCCATCAAGTATCTGAAGAAAAAGTGGCTTCAGGGAGATAGGTAGTGAACAAACAAAGAAGTTGTGGTAACTTTTCTTTAATCCTAAAACAATTCAGCAAATAATACTGTCTTAAAGTTTGGCTGCAGTGCAAAGTCTGAGTCCGCATAAGATTCTCTACACATGTTTCATATTAAAATCCATTGGTTTATTCTGTGATTTTTTTTTTCTTCAGAGAATACCTTTATTGAGTTCAGGTGAAAACTATCCATTAGATTTAGCAAAAACAAAACAAAAACAAAAAGAACAACCAAACAAAAAACTCAGAGCAACAACAGTAAACCTGTCAGTGATCTTTGAACTAGATCTCAGCTTATTGTGAAAGTTTTTTTCTTCATCTAGTTGTCTGAGGTTAGAATATAATCTGTTAAACATAAAATACTTAAATTTTTTTGCTTAATGCATTCTAATGGTAATTACATTCCTGTTGACAACTTGATAACTTTTACTGATTGATACTCTCTAGCCAAAGGTTGGGAAACTCTCCGTTGTCTTTGTGAGTACAGAGTATCAATGGAAGAGCTGAAGTTATGAGTAAGGTTGGTAAGCTTATCAATTTTTTTAAAATTGTGCATAAAATTTTATCTAGTAAACTTATTTCTAGGAATTTATGTTGACAAAAATATGTATGTACTGTGGGATAGCTATCACAGTATTATATTCAATGGTGAATTATGAGAAACACGTCAAAATTAAATACAGAGGTAACAAATTATAAAATTACTTGTACACATTTCTATAATAATTAAAATGCTATTTTCTAGGCTAAAACTTTAGAAGCCAATATTATCATCATCTTATTTCACATTATAAATATGATGAAAATAAATGAAATCACTTTGTTAAAACATTATGCAATTGGAAATTATTTCTGACAGATCAACTCTTACAGTTTTATAGGCCATTCATTTTTCTCCTTTGAAATGACAAAGGAAAGTTGACTTCAGTCAAAATAGCACACAACCTAATCTCATAAATCACACGTTTAATGTTACTTGTTTTCAGTAGTCTTTGAAAACCTTACTACTGTCACACTCAACTAGAAATAAGTTGACAACTCCTGACTAAATTCAGAGAAAATAGATATTAGTCTTCTGAAATGTACAGGACTCACCTCCCTAATGTGATCATAAAATTCAAATACCTCCAATTTTCTCCCTTGAACCTATGTTAGCTTCACTCTGAGCAAAGAGCAGCTTTCGTTTGCGTTTCCCAAGGCCATTACACTGAGACTCATCGGATACGTAAAACACTTGCTGAAGTTACCCCTTAAATACTTCTATTTGACCAGCATGAAATGTCCTTCCTTATCATTTTTGATAACTTTTGGTTGAAAGTTTATTTTATTCGATATTAGAATGGCTACTCCAGCTTGTTTCTTAGGACCATTTGCTTGGAAAATTGTTTTCCAACCTTTTACTCTGAGGTAGTTAAATGTCTCTTTGTCACTGAGGTGCATTTCCTGTATGCAGCAAAATGCTGGGTCCTGTTAACATATCCAGTCTCTTTTGTTTGTTTGTTTGTTTGTTTTGTTTTTGTTTTTTCGAGACAGGGTTTCTCTGTGTAGCCCTGGCTGTCCTGGAACTCACTCTGTAGACCAGGCTGGCCTCGAACTCAGAAATCTGCCTGCCTCTGCCTCCCAAGTTTGCACTGGGATTAAAGGCATGTGCCACCACTGCCTGACTGCATATCCAGTCTCTTAATCTATGGCTTTTTATTGGGGAACTGAGCCCATTGATGTTAAGAGATATTAAGGAAAAGTGATTGTTGCTTCCTGTTATTTTTGATGTTATTTTTATGTTTGTGGCTATCTTCTTTTGGGTTTGTTGAAAGATTACTTTCTTGCTTTTTCTAGGGTGTAGTTTCCCTCCTTGTGTTGGTGTTTTCCATCTATTATCCTTTGTAGGTTGGATTTGTGGAAAGATATTGTGTAAATTTGGTTTGGTCATAGAGTATCTTGTTTTCTCTGTCTATGGTAACTGAGAGTTTTGTTGGGTATAGCAGCCTGGGCTGGCATTTGTATTCTCTTAGGGTCTGTATGACATCTGCCCAGGATCTTCTAGCTCTCATAGTCTCAGGTGAGAAGTCTGGTGTAATTCTGATAGGTCTGCCTTTATATGTTACTTGACCTTTTTCCCTTACTGCTTTTAATATTCTTTCTTTGTTTAGTGCATTTGGTGTTTTGATTATCATGTGACGGAAGGAATTTCTTTTCTGGTCCAGTCTATTCCTAGTTCTGTAGGTTTCTTGTATGTTCATGGACATCTCTTTCTTTAAGTTAGGGAAGTTTTCTTCTATAATTTTGTTGAGGATATTTACTGGCCCTTCTATACCTATTATCCTTAGGTTTGGTTTTTTTCATTGTGTCCTGGATTTCCTGGATGTTTTGTATTAGGAGCATTTTGCATTTTGCATTTTCTTTGAGTGTGTGTCAATGTGTTCTATGGTATCTTCTGCACCTAAGATTCTGTCCTCTATCTCCTGTATTCTGTTAGTGATACTTGCATCTATGACTCCTGATCTCTTTCCTAGGTTTTCAATCTCCTGGGTTGTCTCCCTTTGTGATTTCTTTATTGTTTCTGTTTCCATTTTTAGATACTGGGTGGTTTTATTCAATAATTTTTCTTACATTTCTTTAAGGGATTTTTGTGTTTCCTCTTTAAGGGATTCTAGCTGATTACCTGTGTTCTCCTGTGTGTAAGAGAGTTATTTATGTTCTTTTTAAAGAACATAATGAGAAGAGATTTTTAGATCCGAATCTTGCTTTTCCAATGTGATGGTGTATCCAGGATTTGCTATGGTGGGAGAATTGGGTTCTGATGACGCCAGGTAACCTTGGTTTCTGTCACTTATGTTCTTGTGCTTGCCTCCTGCCATCTGGTTATCTCTAGTGCTACCTGCCCTCCCTTTATCTGACTGAAGCCTGTCCTTCCTATAATCCTGGTTGTGTCGGAACTCCTCAGAGACCAGCTGTCTCTGGGATCCTGTGATTCTGAGATCCTGTGATCCTGTGATCCTGAGATCCTGGTATGACTAAGCTCTTGTAATCCTGTGATCCTGTGATCCTATGATCCTGGGAGTGTTAGAGCACCTGGGAGTTGAGCTTCCTCTGGGTGTTGTGGGACTGGCTGAGGAGTTCGCACCCAAGGTCTTCTCAGGGCACCGGCCCAGACTGGAAGGAGACCATGCCACTGGTCTGGCAGGGTTCCTAGGTCCCTGGATCTCGCTGGTCTCAGTTACTCCTGGTGTTGGGACAGATGTTGTGTCCTCTACCTCTGATCCTATGATCCTGGGCATGTTAGAGTGCTGGGAGTTGAACTTCCTCTGGGTATTGTGGTTCAAGCCCAAAATCTGCTCAAGGCATCGGCCTAGACCAGAAGAACTCTATAATTTCTTTTGGTCAATTCAACTAGGGGTTTCTTGATCTTGCTAACTTTTTGAAGAACAAGCTTTTTGTTTAATTCTATGTAATTTATTGTCTTCGTCTATCTCATTAATTTCAGCCCTAAATTTTATGATTTCTTGTGATTTTTTTTCATTTGGGTTTGGCTTCTTGTTTTTCTACAGCCTTGAAGTACATCACTAGGTTACTATTTGCAGTCTCTTGAATTTTTAATGCAAGCTTGTTTACTCTTATGGCTGCCTTGGCTGTTTCTCAGGGAACATATAGATTATGCTCTCTTTTTCATTGGTTTCCAGGAACATTTATCTATGTATTTCTATCTCTCCATTTCTCTGTATGTGTGTGTGATGCATGTTTATGTGTGTACATGGAGGGTGGTCCATGCACATATGAAAATGTGTATGGCAGCCAGAGATCACCATCCAGCTTCCTCTATTATTCTCTGCCTTATGTTTTGAGACAGCATCTCTCATTAAACCTGAAGCTCATCAACTCAAAACTATCTGGCCAAGAAGACACCAGGAACCTCCTATCTTCCTATTCTTAGTGGTAGAGTCATAGACACATACCACCACACCAAGCTTTCTTGTGGAATCAAAAGTCAGATCTTCATGATGGCATAGCAAACATTTTACCAACTGAACCATCTCCAAAGTCCCTTGTGCTGGCTAGTTTTTTGACAGCTTGACACAGGAGACATCTAAGAAGGAACCTTAGTTGAGAAAATGCTTCCATAAGATCAACCTATAGGCAAGACTACAGACCATTTTCTTGATTGATGTAGCTCTTGGTGTGGTGGTACCACCCCTAAGCAAATGGTCCTGGAGTATACAAGAAAACAATCTGAGCAAGCAAGGAGAGTCAAGCCTGTAAGAAGCACTCCTCCATGGTTTCTGCATCAGCTCCTGCTTCTAGGTTCCTGACTTGAGTTCCTGCTCTGACTTCCCTGAATGATGGACTACAGATGTGTGATCAAATAAATCCTTACCTGACTAATTTGGTTTTGGTCATGGTGTTTTATCACAGCATTTGAACCCCTAATTTTGACATTTATATTTCATTGTTTGTTTGTTTGTTTGTTTGTTTTTCAAGATAGGGTTTCTCTGTGTAGCCCTGGCTGTCCTGGAATTTACTCTGTAGACCAGGCTGGCCTTGAACACAGAAATCTGCCTGCCTCTGCCTCCCAAGTGCTGGGATTAAAGGTGTGCTCCACCACTGCCCGGCGACATTCATATTTCTATGAGAGGATTCTTTTTCCATTTCTAGTTTCATCAGTTGCTTACTGTTCATTCAAAAGTATGTTGTTCAATCTCCAAGTATTTGTGTGCTATTGATTTCTAACTTTATTTCTTTGTTATCTAGTAAGATACAAGGAATTATCATAAGGGTTGTAATTTTTTTCACTTTTATTTTTTTACAGTCCAGTCATTGCTCCCCTCCCAGTCTGCCCTCCCACAGTTCCTCATCCCATCCCTCCTCTTCCCTATCTTCACAAGGATACCCCCAAAATTTTTATATTTTTAAGGCTCATTTTATGACCTATAATGGGATCAGTGTCTAAGACAGTTCCATGGGCTGCTGAGAAGAATTATTTTTTATCTTTTCATAGAATCATTTGTAGATAGCTATTAAACTCTGTTGATCTTTGCTATGTTTAGTTCTGAGGTTCCTCTGCTGAATTTTAGTTTTAAAGACCTACCTAACTATGAGAGTAGAGCATTGAAGTCTCCCTATTGTATCAGGACGCTTTGTAGGTTTTGCTGTTTGCTTGATGAACTTGAGAGCCACAAAAATTTACAACTATTAAACCTTCCTAATGAATTGTCCCCAATCTGAACCCACAAGGCATTCTTCAGCCACAGGTCCCTGAGAGGGAAGACCAGAGGATAAAAAAATAATAAAGAAGATAGGGGCACTTGGGATCAGGAGGCCTTGCACAAGCTGATGGCTCATGCAAGCAAATGTGTTAAGTACAGCATCTTTTATATAGTTTATAGGGGTAAAATGGGACAGAGCCAACAGAAAGCTATCATACAATGAGACAAAGTGAGTTGGAGGTAGCTAATCAATGTTGTGCAAAGAGAACACAGGCTATCTCAAATGCAGCACAGACCAAGCACACAGTGGCCTTGGAACTGATAACCATAGTCCCAGAGTCCAAAGTCAGAACGCCCCTAAGGCCCTGGTCCCAGGGCAATACTGGCCTTGCCAACATGTTCATGGTTTTAGACAAGGAGCTATGTTCAGACAAGAAAACCTCAAATCATCCTGGCTTCCAGCAGTTTCCTTTGATAATGTGTAGTGACTACCTTTATCTCTTTTAATTGTTTTGAAGACTACTTTACCATATATTACAATTGCTATACATACTCATGGTTTTACTTTGGTAGATTAATTTCTATCATTTGAACATGGTATTTACTCACTGTTAAGTGGTTATTAGCCCAAAAGTTCAAAATACCCAAGAGTCACTTTGCGGCAACAGTAGGGCTGAATGTGAGGTCCCAGATGGAGGACTTGGAGAAGGGACTGAAGGAGCTGAGGGAGTTTGCATCCCCAGGGAGGGAGCAACAGTGGTAACTGGCCTGACCCCCCGATACTCTTGGAGACAGATCCACCAACCAAAGAATACACATGGAGGGACCCATGGTGCTGGCCACATATGTGGCAGAGGAGGGTCTTGTTAGACATCAGGGGGAGCAGAGACCCTTGGGCCTGAGGGTGTTAGATCCCCCAGTAGAGGAGAATGCCAAGGAGGGAAGATGAGAGTGGATGGGTGGGTAGGTAAGGGAATACCCCTGTAGTGGCAGGGGGAAGGAGGAGAAAACAGGGAGGTTCCAAAGAGGAGATCTGGAAGGAGGAAACATTCAAAATGTAAATAAAGTATGAATAAACTTATAAGAAAAAAGAAAAAAAGGGGGGGAAAAAGAAATACAGGTGAAGGAATTGAACAAAGCGGTCCGAGACCAAAAAATGGAAGTAGAAACAATAAAGAAAACACAAATGGAGGCAGCCCTGGAAATGGAACACCTAGGAAAGAAGTCAGGAGCTACAGATGCAAGCATCAACAACAGAATGCAAGAGAAAGAAGAGAGAATCTCAGGCGTAAACAATACCTTAGAAGATATTGACACAATGGTCAAAGAAAATACAAAAAATTTAAAAAAAAAAAATTAACCCAAAACATCCAGGAAATCCAGGACAAAATGAAAAAGAACAAACCTAAGAATAATAGGAATAGAAGATAGTGAAGATTCCCAGCTCAATGGACCAGAAAACATCTTCAACAAAATCATAGAAGAAAACTTCCCCAACCTAAAGAAAGAGATGGCCATAAATGTACAGGAAGCCTATAGAACACCAAATAGATTGGACCATAAAAGAAAATCCTCTTGTCACATAATAATCAAAACACTAAATTCACAGAACAAAGAAAGAACATTAAAAGCTGTAAGGGGAAAAGGCCATATAAAGACACACCTATCAGAATTACACCAGACTTCTCAACAGAAACACTAAAAGCCAGAAGAGCCTGGACAGAGGTCAGGCAGACCCTAAGGGAACACAAATGCCAGCCCAGGCTACTATATTCTTTAAAATTCTCAATCATCATAGATGGAAAAATCAAAATATTCAAGGACTAAACCAAATTTAAACAATATCTATCTACCAATCCATCCCTACAGAAGATTCTAGAAGGAAAACTCTAACACAAGGAGGGTACCTACACCAAACTAAAAACAAGGAATTAATCATCTAACAACAAAACCAAAAGGTGAGAATCACATACAGATAATGCTACCTATAACAACAAATAAAACAGGAACTAACAATCATCTATCTTTAATATATCTCAACATCAATGGACTAAATTCCCTGATTAAAAGCCATAAACTAACATACTGAATACAAAAATAGTATCCAGCATTTTGCTGCATACAAGAAACACGCATAAATGACAAAGACAGACACTAACTCAGAGGAAAAGGCTGGAAAAATGCCTTCCAAGCAAACGGTTCCAAGAAACAAGCGGGAGTTGCGATCCTAAATATCCAATAAAATAGACTTTCAACTCAAAGTTGTCAAGTAAGATGAGGAAGGACACTTCATATTCACCAAAGGAAAAATACACCAGAAGAAAGTCTCAATTCTGAACATCTATGCCCCAAATGCAAGGGCACCCACATTCATAAAAGAAACTTTATTAAAGCTCAAACATACATTGAACCACACACAATAATAGTGGGAGACTTCAATACCATACTCTCACCAATGGACAGGTCATTGAAACAGAAACTAAACAGAGACACAGTGAAACTAATAGAGGTTATGAAACAAATGGATTTAACAGATATATACAGAACATTTCACCCTAAAACAAAAGAATATCCATTCTTCTCAGCACCTCATGGTACCTTCCCCAAAACTGACCATACAATTGGTCACCAAACAAACCTCAACAGATACAAGAAGACTGAAATAATCCCACGCATCCCATCAGATTGCCACAGACTAAGGCTGGTCTTCAATAACAACAAAAACAACAGAAAGCCCACATACTCATGGAAACGGAACAACTCTCTACTCGATGATAACTCGGGAGGAAATAAAAAAAGAAATTAAAGACTTCTTGGATTCAATGAAAATGATGACACAGCACGCCCAAATTTAAGGGACAAAATGAAAGCAGTGCTAAGAGGGAAATTCATAGCACTAAGTGCCCTGGTAAAGAAACTGGAGAGATCTTACACTAACAACTTAACAGCACACCTGAAAGCCCTAGGGAAAAAAAGAAGCAAACACATCCAAGAGGAGTAGACTGCAGGAAATAGTCAAACTCAGGGCTAAAATCACCAAATAGAAACAAAGAGAACAATACAAAGAATCAACAAAACCAAAAGCTGCCTCTTTGAGATAACCAACAAGATAGATAAACTCTTAGCTAAACTAACTAAAGGGCACAGAGATAATATCCAAATTAACAAAATCAGAAATGAAAAGGGAAATACAACCACAGAAACTGAAGAAATTCAAAAAATCATCAGATCCTACTACAAAAGCCTATACTCAATAGAACCAGAAAATCTAGATGAAATGGGTAATTTTCTGGACGGATACCATGTACCAAAGTTAAATCACGAGAGGTAAACTCTCTAAACAGTCTCATATTCCCTAAGGAAATAGAAGTCATTAAAAACCTCCCAACCAAAAAAAGCCCAGGGCCAGATGGCTTTAGTGAAGAATTCTACCAGACCTTCAAAGAAGAGCTAATACCAACACTTCTCAAACTATTCCACAAAATGGAAGGAACACTACCTAACTCGTTCTATGAAGCCACAATTACTCTGATTTCTAAACCACACAAAGATCCAACAAAGAAAGAGAACTTCAGACCAATTTTGCTTATGAATATCAATGCAAAAATACTCAATAAAATTCTTTTTTGTTGTTGTTGGTTTTTTGTTTGTTTTTGTTTTTTGTTTTTTGTTTTTTGAGACAGGGTTTCTCTGTATAGCCCTGGCTGTCCTGGAACTCACTCTGTAGACCAGGCTGGCCTCGAACTCAGAAATCCACGCCTCTGCCTCCCAAGTGCTGGGATTAAAGGTGTGTGCCACCACTGCCCACCTCAATAAAATTCTTGCAAACCAAATCCAAGAACACATCAAAACAATCATTCACCACGATCAACTAGGCTTCACCCCAGGGATTCAAGGATGGTTCAATATATGAAAATCTATTAACATAATCCACTAACATAAACGCAAAGAAAAAATCACATGACCATTACCTTAGATGCTGAAAAAGCATTTGACAAAATAAAATAATCCTTCATGTTAAAAGTATTGGAGAGATCAGGAATTGAAGGAATACAGCAAACCAACAGCCAATATCTAATAAAATGGAGAGAAACTTGAAGCAATTCCACTAAAATCAGGGACAAGGGTGCCCACTCTCACTATATCTATTCAATATAGTACTCGAACTTCTAGCTAGAACAATAATACAACAAATGGAGATCAAGGGGATACAAATTGGTAAAGAAGAAGTCAAGGTATCGCTATTAGAAGATGATATGATAGTATACATAAACAACCCCCAAAATTCTACCAGAGAACTCCTACAGCTGATAAACAACTTCAGCAAAGTGGCTGGATATAACTCAAATTAAATAGTAACTTTCCTTTATACAAATGATAAACAGACTGAGAAAGAAATTAGGGAAACAACTTCACAATAGCCACAAATAATATAAAATATCTTAGGGTAACTCTAACCAAATAAGTGAAAGATCTGTATGACAAGAACTTCAAGTCTCTCAAGAAAGAAATTGAAGAAGATCTCAGAAAATGGAGAGATCAACGCAATCCCCTTCAAAATCCCAACACAATTCTTCAAAGACATGGACAGAGCAATTCTCAAATTCATCTGGAAAAGCAAAGAACCCAGAATAGCAAAAACAATTCTTAACAATAAAAGAACTTCTGTGGGAATCACCATCCATGACCTCAAGCTATACTACAGAGCAATAGTGATAAAAAACTGCATGGTATTGGTACAGAGACAGGCAGGAAGATGAATGGAATAGAACTGAAGACCCAGAAATAAAACCACACACTTAAAGACACGTGATCTTTGACAAAGAAGCTAAAAATATACAATGGAAAAAAGAAAGCATCTTCAATAAATGGTTCTGGTCTAACTGGCTGTCTGTATGTAAAAAAAAAAAAAAATGAAAATAGACCCATATTTGTCACCTTGCACAAAGCTCAAGTCCAAATGGATCAAGGATCTCAACATAAAACCAGATAAACTGAATCTAATAGAAGAGAAAGTGGGAAAGAGCCTTGAACTCATTGGCACGGGGGGACATTTTCTAAACAGAACTCCAATGGCTCATGCTCTAAGATCAAGAATTGATAAATGGGACCTCATAAACTGGAAAGCTTCTGTAAAGCAAAGGACATAGTCAATAGGACAAATTGGCAACCTACATATTGGGGGGAAAAAATCTTCATTAACCCCACATCCAATAGAGAGCTAATATCCAAAATATATAAAGAACTCAAACAGCCAAGCACCTAAAAACCAAAATCAAACAACCTAATCAAAAAATGGGGTATAGAACTAAACAGAGAATTCACAACAGAGGAATCTTGAATGGCTGAGAAGCACTTAAAGAAATGTTCAAAGTCCTTAGTGATCAGGGAAGTGCAAATCAAAATGACCCTGAGATTCCACCTTATGCCAATCAGAATGGCGAAGGTCAAAACTTCAGGTGACAACACATGTTGGCAAGAATGTGGAGAAAAAGGAATATTCCTCCATTGCAGGAGAGATTGCAAACTGGTACAATCACTCCGGAAATCACATTTCTGTATCCATTCTTCTGTTGTGGGACATCTGGGTTGTTTCCAGCTTCTGGCTATCACAAACAAGGCCACTATGAACATAGTGGAATATGTGCCACTGTGGCATGGTGGGGCATCTTTTGGGTATAAGATTTACACAATGGAATACTGCTCAGCTATTAGGAATGAGGACATCCTGAGTTTTGCAGGCAAATGGATGGAACTAGAGAATATCATCCTGAGTGAGGAAACTCAGACTCAAAAGGACATGCATAGTATGTACACACTAATAAGTGGATATTAGTCAAAAAAGTACAGAATACCCAGGATACAATCCACACAACTCAAAAAGATTAACAAGCCAAAGGTCCCAAGTGAGGACATCTCAATCCCACTTGGGAAGAAAGCAATCACAGGAGGGGGGGAGGAAAGGAGGGACCTGGGTAGGAAAGGGGACAGGGTGGGGAAGAGGGGAACATGATCAGGTATTCGGTCGGGACTGAAGCCCTGAGGGCCACTAGAAAGAATGGAAACAGGCAACTTCGGGGGGCGGGGCCTCCAGAATGTGCCAGAGACCTAGGAGGTGAGAGACTGTCAGGACTCAAAGGGAGGCACCTTAGATGAAATGCCCGACAGTGGGGAAAGGGAACTTGTAGAGCCCACCTCCAGCAGGAAGACAGGGCATCAAGGGAGGGAGGGGGTTGCCATCCCACAGTCAAAAACTCTGACCCAGAATTGTTCCTGTCTGAAAGAACTGCAGGGAAGGAAATGGAGAGAAGCCTGAGGAAAAGGAGGTCCAGCGACAGGCTCAAAGTGGGATCCAGCTCTAGGGGAGGCCCAAGGCCTGACACTATTACTGAGGCTCTGGTGTCCTCACACAAAGGGGCCTATCATGACTGCCCTCTGAAAGACCCAACTGAAAGAGTCAGATGCAGATATTTACACCCAACCAATGTCCAGAAGCTGCTGACCCCTGTGGTTGAATTAGGGAAAAGCTGGAAGAAACTGAGGAGGGTGACCCTGTAGCAGGATCAGAAGTCTCAACTAATCTGGACCCCCAAGATCTCTCAGACACTGGGCTACCAACCAAGCAGCATACACCGGCTGATATGAGGCCCCCCAACACACATACAGCAGAGGACTGCCAGGTCTGGACTCAGTCAGAGATGCACCTAACCCTCAAGAAACTGGAGGCCCCAGGGAGTGGAGAGGTCTGGTGGGGTAGGTATGGGATGTGGAACAGTCAGGGGTGGACTGGGAAGGGGATAAAATCAGAACTGTAAAAGAAGATTAAATAAAATTTTAAAAGAAAACATAAAGCAGACAGTATTATGCTCTTTTGAGTGTGAGGGGGTTATGGGTTGGTTTTGTTTTGTTTTGTTTTGTTTAGACAGGATTTATATAATCCTGATTACCCTGGAACCCACTAGGTAGATCAGGATGACCTTGAACTCACAGAGATCCACAAAGATGCCCCTGCCTTTGCTTCCCCGGTGCTGGGATCTAGGGCATGTGCTACCAGGCCCGACTAGTATTATGTTCTTACTCCAAATTTCTCCCTCAGTGAGATGATGCGAAGTCTCCCTCCGCTAGGATCAACTGTGTCAGTATCCACAGGAATGAGAGGGGTCTACTAGTCTCAGTAGTTCAGAGAGTATGTGTGGTCTTCCAGATGAGGACTGAGAACACAGATAACTCTCTCAGAATTTCTCAGCTGGAGCTCTCCCCATTCACCCTCCCCGACTCCCAGGAAGTTACAGTGTTGCCCACGTATTAAGAGACCAAGCCTTCCAAGGGCAGACTGTTATGTGATGCGGGCTCTGACTACATAGAAGACCCACCGTCCTGAATATCTTTTCGTGCCAGCAGCGTGCCGGGTTCCACCGCACAGCTCGCCCTTGGAGTCATTTTCTCCAGCTGGCAATCTCAGGTTTCCTGGCCATGCTTCAGGTATTCACCCCCTTGCACTGAGTCTGTTCCTGTTTCACTCTGTATTTTTTTAACTGTTCTATCTGAAATTCCTGAGGCCACTTCTGCATGAAGCTCATTGGTCGAGACGATTAACGCTCATCTGCATAGTGCCTAAGCAGCAGCAGCAGCAGCAACAGGGGCTCAAGGAGTCCCTTGGAAGCAGAAGTTCACTAATGATGCTGTTCCTCAAAGGCAATTCACTGGCAGCAGAATTTGGGGCTGATTCAGTGTGGTGATGGCAGCCATGGCCCAAAGACTGCATTAGAGGGAGCAATGGTGGCGGGCACACAGGCCCATTGGTGGAAATGTTTGCTGGCATGTAGAGCAACCGCTGGTGTGGGTTAGGGAGCCAGCAGGAGCCCCTTAGCCCAGTGGTAACAGCAGCCCTGGCCCTTCCCTTTATAATCACACACTCACTCGGGCACGGCTTCTCACAAGTCTTGCTCATCTTGCCCTAAATGTATTGATTAAATATCTTTGGTGTTCTGCCAAGAAACAAACACTCTCAGGATTTAAACTGAGTATATGTATTAGGCAGAACATAACAAAAGTCTATCAAATTAAAAGGGGTCTGGAGATGCAGCTCAGTTGGTAGAATATTTCCCTAACATGTACAAAAGCCTGACTGAGTTCAATCCCAACACTACATATATTGAGCGACCTAGGATACACCTACAATCCCATCATGCAGAAGGCAGAGGCAAGAGAATCAGGAGCTCAATGTTAGCCTTGACTATCTAGTTCTGGGCTATCCTGGTCTACATGACACCCTGTCTCAAAATAAAAATATAAATAAAAATGGAACCCCTTTTTAAACTGTGTGATGTGTGTGTGTGTGTGTGTGTGTGTGTGTTTGTCTGCATGTATGCACATGTACCACATGCATGCCAGAAGAGGGAGCAATATGGCCTAGAACTGGAGTCCCAAATGGTGAACTGCCATGTTGGGTGTTGGGAATTGAACCTTGGTAGTGTGCAAGATCAACAAGTGCTCTTAAGCACTGAGCCATCTTTCTAGCCCCAAACTCTTTTACTTTTTATATATCAATTTTATCTTAGAAAATATATGCCTTAAATGTTTTCACTTAGCTATACGTGGAACTTAAAGAAAACATTTAGTGATTTTTTTTTTTTAATCAAAAATGTAGAAGGGGCTGGAGAGATGGTTCAGCAGTTAAAAGCACTGGCTGTTCTTCCAGAGGATCCAGGTTCAATTCCCAGCACACACTTGGCAGCTCACAGCTGTCTGTAACTTCAGTTCCAGGGGATCCAAAACCCTCACACAGATATACAGGCAAAACACCAAAGTACATAAAATAAAATAAAATGTAGAAAATGGGTCTAGGGACATAGCTCAGTAGTAGAGTGTCTAACCTATGTGAGGCCCTGGAGTCAATCCTCAACAACCACAAAGAGAGAGCTGGTGGCTGACACAGTCAACACAAGCAGTGGTTAAGTAAATTACAGCACATCCATCTGAAGGTCTGAGGACCTTTTTAGATGTTGAAAAGAATCATCTACGCACTAAAAACCTATATAGAGCTGATGGCATTGCCCAGCAGAGGATTTGCTACAGAAGCTTGAGGACCTGAGCTGGGATTCCCCAACACCATCTGAAAAGCCAGGTGTGATGGTGAGTGCTTGGAATTCCAGCTGGGCAAGCAGAGACAGGAGGATTCCTGGGATTTGCTGGGCAGCCAGTCAACCCTGGTCAGTCAGCTCCGGCTGGATGCAATGAGAGACCCTGTCTCAAAAGTAAGGTGGAAAGCGATTGAGCGAGACACTCTGCATGAGCCTCTGTTCTCCACGAGTACATGCATACATATGACCCACATACACACAGAAACAAGTACATACACACACAGCAAAGTAAACAAATGCTTACATATATGTAAGCATAGAAAAGAGTTTAAAACATTACAAATTTTAAAGTCAAACTTTATAGCATAAATTTTCTTTAAGAATATTTACACGGGAAGTTACACACAAGCACACAATTCCTTAAGAATACTTACATGGGCAGTCCACAAGCACACAGAATCTGTTTTAGAAAGGGTATGGAGATTTTGCAGTAGTCAGCAGTCACTGAAGAGACTCCTCCTAACTGGTCAAAGTGCTAAGAATGACGGTTGCTCCCCGATACTCCTGGAGACTGATCCACCAACCAAAAAATACACATGGAGGGACCCATGGTGCTGGCCACATATGTGGCAGAGGAGGGTCTTGTTAGCCATCAGGGGGAGGAGAGGCCCTTGGGCCTGAGAATGTTAGATCCCCCAGTATAGGAGAATGCCAAGGAAGGAAGACGGGAGTGGGTGGGTGGTTGGAGGAATACTCCCATAGTGGCAGGGGGAGGGGGGAGGGAATGGGGAGGTTCCAAAGGGGAGATCTGGAAAGGGGGAAACATTTGAAATGTAAATAAAGTAGGAAAAATAAAAAAAAATAAATTAAAAATAATAATAATAATGATGATGATGGCTGCTGAATCTTCCATTGTAAATGGGACATCCATGTCGACCCCTCAAAGGTTCAGGGAACATCTCAGAAAAGGGTGGGGGAAGAATCTAACAGCCAGAGGAGCAGGTGTATGGAGGGTGAGGTGACACTGACTTCTGCACCCTTGAATTCAGAGCAACTGGGACCACCTGTAGAAGACTGGGTCTATAGACATAGACAGTAGGGAGAGACTCCTGGGGCCTTACCCCTCCTGAGGGCTTATGCAGCCAATGGTTAGTGGGAGAGTGAGGGACAGATTCTTCATATTCTTCCAGTGGTGGAGCCACAAGTAAGGTGCCCAAGCTCCTACAGACAAACCTCACCCCTGCTGCTGTAAGCATCCCTTAGGAATGCACAAGTATGGAATTATCATAATGAAACACATTATTATATTAATTAGTATGTTAGCAAAAAGACATTTTAAAGGTATGAAGACCACATCTCAAATTATTGCTACCAATTGACTTCGTAACTAAATTATAAACCCATTAGTGAATCGAGCACTGTTGAGAACATGGATCTGGGGACAAAGCCTTCAACACATGAGCCTTTTGCAGGGCACACTTCACATCTGAACCCTAATACCAACACAGTTGCTTGGGGCAGAAAGAGCAGACAATGCGAGGCCACCGACAGACGAAACAGAGCCGCACGTAACTAATCAGATGGCTGCAGTGTGCAGATGAGTCTGGGTGTTTCTTTTTTAAATTCAAGTACATACAATCGGCAGAGTCCCTTGCCACACAGCAGCACGTCACTTTAGGTACACACTGGTAAAGGTGCATTTTACTTCTCTGTGCTTAGGAATCTTCATATGTGAAATGTAGATAGCCATACGATGCCTTAGAGACTCTGATACATTTCTCTCTGCGATGTAAAGCACTTAGCAAGGGCCAAACCAAGGATCCAGTGATGGGGCTGCACTTGGTTTGGCGTTTCTGACTCTCTGAAAGGCTTTATTAGACCGAGGCTGCAGAAGAGGCTATGTGGAATCACAGAAGGAAGAGTGGGGGCCTCGGGGTTCACTCAGCCTCCCTACGCTCATCTCCACCCCAGCATCTCTTACCCTCCATTTCAACCTTACCCAATGGTTCCTCCACTCCACAGCCCAGAGGGTACCTATCCCAGGTATGGGACAGTGCCATGCTCTAACACGTCCATTTCCCACTACGGTAGCCTGGATGAGACCAGCCAGCTAGGTGCACGCATGGGGGCAGCAGTGAGCTGCATGGTTAGTAGTAGTGGTGCGCACTTATGTGGAGCTTTCCACATTCCAGGCCCATGCACTTCAGTTATTTCAGTTGGTGATGAGTCCTACAGAAACTAGTCACAGACTCTTTGATTATTCAGGTCACTTTACAGTCACAGTAGCTCTATGATGTACTATTGCCATCATTTTGCCTACAAGGAAGCTGAAACAAACTTGAATAATTTGCCTGGAAGTCAGTGACAGAAAAATTTATATAAAAGGTTATAATAGCTCATCCCAAACCCATGATCCTGGCCACGAGTCTTTACTGGCCACTAAAAATCTATTATACGTGACCTGTGACAGAGGTCATTAATAAGCATATCCCCCATCAAATGTTTACTTAAGGAATAAAGTCTGAAAACTGTCATTCTGGTCCTTACTTTCAATCTGACTAAGGATCTGTTATTTCCACAGTCTCAGCAAACTCTGGCTTGGGTTAAGACTCCAACTCTGAGGTAAAGGGCCCCAGGCAGCCAAGTGTGGTGGTGCACACCTGTAAGCCCAGCACTCAGGAGGCAGAAGCAGGTAGATCAAGGGCAGTCTGGTCTACGATTGAGTTCCACGATAGCCAGGGCTGCAAAAAGAAACCCTGTCTCTAAAACCAAAACAAGCCTGGTGGTGGTGGCACACTCGGGGGCAGAAGGCCAGCCTAGTCTACATAGTGAGTTCCAGGATAGTCAGGGCTATGTAGAGAGATTGTCTTAAAACACGCACATGCGCGCACACACACACACACACACACACACACACACACACACAAATAATCTAATAAATAAACAAAAAAAGACCTCAGATGATCTTCATGTCTTTCTAAAGTTCCCTTCATCAGCAAGTCTAAGAAACAAGTCCTATTTCAAACTAAGAGTCACTTCGCAGCAACAGTAGTTCTGAGTGTGACGTCCCAAATGGAGGGCTTGGAGAAGGGACTGAAGGAGCTGAGGGAGTGTGCAGCCCCAGGGAGGTAGCAACAGTGGCAACTGGCCTGACCCCCCGATACTTCTGGAGACTGATCCACCAACTAAACAATACACATGGAGAGACCCATGGTGCTGGCCACATATGTGGCAGAGGAGGGTCTTGTTATCCATCAGGGGAGAAGAGGCCCTTGGGTCTGAGGGTGTTAGATCCCCCAGTATAGGAGAATGACAAGGAGGAAAGACGAGAGTGGGTGGGTGGGTAGGAGGGTGGGTTGGAGAGTATCCCCATATTATCAGGGGAAAGGCGGAGGGAATGGGGAGGTTCCAAAGGGGAGATCTGAAACATTTAAAATGTAAATAAAATATGAAAAGAAAAAAAAAAAAGAAACAAATCCTACAATTGTCCCAGTGGCTAGAGAGAGGATGCCCTCTAGTGGTCACACAGCGACAGACACATAGTCAGATCTAACATCCATATGAAATGTTGCCATGACAGCTCTTTCTGGCTATAGCATAGCATCAGAACATACAAGGAAAAAATAAAACTTGAAAAGCAAACAAAAAACACTCAGTAGGAGGTCCTTTTACAACACTTCTGAGAATTTGATATTGTTATTAGATTCATGAGCCAAAACCATGAGTTGGACAATCATTTTACTTCAGGCTCAAATGCAAACAAAACAGGCTCACTCCAGTTTTATAAATATGTGCTGTCCTCATCTTGTATCTTTCAAAAGGAAACTAGGAAAGGGAGGAGGAAATGAAGGAATGGGGGAGGGAAGAATGGAGGAAGGGAGAGACTGAGGGAGGGACCACAAGCCTATATAGACCCCAGGCTTCAAGGAGCAACAAGTAGCAGGTCAAGGTGGAACAAACTTTGATTCCCAGGCTTTAATCCTCAAACTCTTATGAATTTGAGGTCAGCTCTGCCTACACAGTGAGTCTCACAACAGCCAAGACTATTTCTAGAGACCCTGTCTCAAAAACAAACTAACAAACAAAAGCAACAAAGTAAATAAACTTCACCCTCTTTCTCTCCAATCTTGTCATCTCTGGGCCGGGGTCATGGTTCAGTAGGAAGAGCACTGACTGTACAGCATGAATATGGATCACCAACATCCACAAAGTACTCACCTATAACTGCAGCATGGAGGAGAAAGGAGACAGAAGGCAGGCTAGAACTGTTTATGTTCGTGCTCCATGTTCACTGACAGACCCTGTCTCAAGGGGATAAGCCTGAGGGTGGCAGAGCAGGACACCCCAAATCTTCCTTTAACCTCTATGCTCTCACACACAAGTGCGCGTGCGTGTGCACACACATACACACACACACACTCACACACACACATAACAGACCCCGACCTTGATAGGCTCCCAGACCTTAGCACCTTAGCATAACTGACTCCATGATGGAAGTACCATTTAGGCCTTGGAACCCAGCACACAGCACACCACCAGCCAAGATAAAACAAAGACCTAATCCTTCGAAGTCCATAGTTCTGGGAAAGTCTCTAGATGTACTACCCTTGATTTTTGGCTTCTGTAGTTCCACTTCTGGCTAACTGTTCTTGGTAACTGAAGTATGTCAGCCCAGAATGTGGTTTTACTCTGAACATCCAGTGTAGTTGCCAGCTGGCTAACAAAAGACCCTTAAGTGAGTAGTCTTCTCTGATGAATACTCCCAACATCACATGTCAAAAAGAATACTATTGTAGTCAAAGTTCTTTAAAAGGGCTGGAATGATGGTTTGGCAGTTAAGAGTGCTCACTGCTTTTACAGAACCTGAGATTAATTCCTAGCATCCATGTCAGGGACTTCACAGGCATCTGTAACTCCAACTCCAAGAGGCCTGAAGTTTTCTTCTGACCTATGCGTGCACGCACACACACACACACACGCACAATAATAATAATAATAATAATAATAATAATAATAATCTTTAAATAGTTATAAATAATATAAATTATAAAATTTTCAGGTAGGTAGGTAATCTATTTACCCAGAAGACAAGAGTCCTGGATCATATAGTATTTATTTGCTTAAGATTCATTTAGCATGTATGTGTGCTTGTGTACCATGTAGGTGCTTACAGAGGTCAGAAGACATCAGATCCCCCAGAGTTGGAGTTACAGATGGCTCTGAGCTGCCTGACATGGAGACTAGGAAACTTCATCCAGGTCCTTTTCAAGAACAGCAAATGCTCTTAACCTCTGAGCCATCTCTCCAGCCTGTTTTTTTTGTTTTGTTTTGTTTTGTTTTGTTTTGTTTTTTAATGTTAGCATTTAATTAACCTACAGAGCGGCTTTAAGCCACCAGAACACAGGCACCTCCAACACCCTTAATCTTCTCTTCAGCTCTTCTGCTGAAGAATTTGGCCTTCACGATGACAGGTTGCTTAGGGAGATTTCCCTTGCCCAGAACTTTGTAGTAACCTGATCGGACATCAATGATGGGAGCAGCTCCTGTCTTGTTTTTTGCTGCATTGACCCTTGTCTGCTCGCTGACCAACATCCATAATTTATCCAGGTTGACAGTTGGGCAGAAGCTCTGGTTCCTCTTCAAGTGGTAATGGCTCATACCAACTTTCCCAAAGTAACCTGGATGGTATTTGACAAAGTTGATTCTGTGGTGATGCATGCCTCCAGCATTCCCACGACCTCCTGGGTGCTTTCGGTGCTTACCGATTCAGCCATGGCCATGGCTCATGTGGCCCCGGAGTTTCCGAGTCTTCCTCAGTCTGGACGGCATGGCGGTGACAGAAAGGAAAGAGGGCCAGCCTGTTCTTAATTCACTGAAAACTACACACTGTTATCAGTAATGGCTGGGACATTTGCTTTCTCACCAATATGAAAGGTATCTCTTTTCTGTACTCTTCATCAATACTGTATTTACTGTGTGTGTGTGTCTGCATGTGTGTAGACATGTGTATGCCACAGCACAAGTCTGGAGCTTAGAGAACAATCTGCAGGACTAAGTTCTCTCCTTCCATCACGTGAGTTTCAGGGATTGAACCCAAGTAGTCAGGGTTGGTGGCAAGCACCTTTACCCACTGAGCCATCTTGCCAGCCCAACACTTGCTCTTTCTGATTTGTTTTTGTTGTTGTTGTTTTTCATTGTGTGTCCACGGCACACATGTGGTAAGAAAACAACTTACGAGAATTAATTCTCTCTTATGTTGCAGGTTCTAAGGATCAAATGTGGTTTATCAGGCTTAACGGCAAACACCTACTGAGTCATCTCACTTACCTTTTGACTTTCTGATACTAACCATGATTGATTTCCATAAAATAAAAATATTGTTTTCTCTTTTTCACAATGCCTTAAGTGTGGAAGACCCTTGATAAAGGGGGTAGGTACAGGGCTGGAGAGATAGCTCAGCGGTTAAGAGGACTGACTGTTCTTCCAGAGGTCTTGAGTCCAATTCCCAGCAACCACATGGTGGCTCACAACCATCTGTAATAGGATCTGATGCCCTCTTCTGGTGTGTCTGAAGACAGCTACAGTGTACTCATATACATAAAATAAATAATTCTTTTTTAAAAAAAGAAGATAGGTACATTAAACACAAAGGTTAAATGTGAAGCAATTCCAATGTTTATATTCCAATCCTTAAAAGTTCAAGCCGCTCACTTAGTTTTTGTTTGTTTTTCCCGAGACAGGGTTTCTCTGTATAGCCCTGGCTGTCCTGGAACTCACTCTGTAGACCAGGCTGGCCTCAAACTCAGAAATTCGCCTGTCTCTGCCTCCCAAGTGCTAGGATTAAAGGCGTGCGCCACCACTGCCCAGCTAAGCCACTCACTTAGGATAGAAGCAGGCCTCTGCGCATGTGAAGTCGGGCTGAAGCCTGAGAACAGCTTTCTGAGGGAAGCTGTTAGGAAGGCAAGCTAATAACACAGAGGGATCCAACATAGCACAAATGAGCATGACACTAGCAAGTCTTGAGAGGACTTCACTCCAGACAGCAGCTCAGCTCTAGCCTAAAATCTCTGGGAAAACTGAAGTTCAATATCTGAAGCAAGTGACTTATTTGGTCTGATGAGGCATGGCATGCAGTTCTCATATGTGGTCCAATGGCACAGTGTGTAATTCTCATATGTGGTCTGATGTTCATGGTGTGTAATTCTCATATGTGGTCTGATGGGCATGGTGTGTAATTCTCATGTGGTCTGATGGCACGGTGTGTAATTCTCATATGTGGTCTGATGTTCATGGTGTGTAATTCTCATATGTGG
>JADRCH010000155.1:5599724-5686760 GCA_019843965.1 Rhynchomys soricoides | reverse complement strand
ATGTGGTCTGATGGGCACGGTGTGTAATTCTCATAAGTGGTCTGATGTTCACAGTGTGCAGTTCTCATGAAGGGGTCACATTCCATACCAACATGTCACTTGAGTCCAAGTAGGCATTCGGAATCATCTCAAAACCACATACCACAGGGCCTTGGACCATTCTCAAGGCAGATTATATTTTTGCTTGAGTGGTAAGAATTCCTTACACTTTATGGATGTTATTCCCCCTTATTAGTAATCTGCAATTGTTTTCCATTATGTTGTCTATAACATAATATAGTGTTTATAACACTATAGAGTGTTTAACACTATAAACTTTCCATGTTTGATTGGTTTGGGGGGGGAGGGGTTCTCATATAGACAGGGATGGCATCAGATTCTCTAAGTAGCCAAGAGAGGCTGAACTTCTGCTTCTGCTTCCACCTGCGAGTGCTAGGATCACAAGCAGGTACTATTATGCCCAATGTTATGTGGCACTGGGAACTGAACCCCAGCTCTGCGCGTGCTCAGAAACACCTATTAACTGAGCTACTAATGTGTCTGTACTTTTGATGCCACATCCGAAGTATCACTGATGCAATGACCACCAAGGCCTTTTTCTGTATTGCTCTAGTTTAGTGATCCTGGATGTTAAGTTTAAGTACTGCAGGGGTTTGAATGATAAATGTCTGCCATAGTCCCGTTTCTTAAAAGAGTAACAAGTGCATGTGTCCTTTTGTTGCTTGCTGGCCCTTCTGTACTGGGCCAGTTAAACTAAAAGGACAAACGGGACTAGGAATGAATGTATCTGGCAATAAAGACTTTCCTAGCATGCACAAAGCCCTGGGTTAATTCCTACCACTGGGAGGGGAGATAGGACATAAACTAAAAGATGAAAAACCAATGCCTTTTTAATATCTTTAATTACCATTATTGCACCGATACAGCATCCGCTTCTTTATATACATATATCTTCAACTTCATTTTCTATTTTCAGCAATTCAAATACATAATATATTATCATCTTAAGAATACAAAGAACACAAAATGGAGGAAGATTGAGAAAATAGGTTTCCCAATAGTCACTAGTGCTCCTATACTTCTTCTTAGTGTTTTTATTGGAACTTAAATCTCCTGCCATGGCTCTGCAAGAAGAGAGCTGCCTGGGAAGGGAAGGAGGCAATGGGAAAAAAATGGACCCGGAGTTAGAAAAAGCTAAGAAGACTATTGAGAAACAATATATTTGAAAGGCCCATCTTCAGCCAGAGTGTGCTATCCAAACAGGTGCTTGCAGAGGAGCGTGAGTCCTCCCACTCCTCTCTCAAACTGCCCAACAAACATCAGACAATACCCACCAACCTCAACGGGACACTCTTCACAGCACTGTAGAAGGAATGGTAGGCAGAGACTGGAGAGTGATGGGGCTTGATTTAAGATATCCTAGCTGGGTATCAAATCCTAGCACAAAGCCTACCTGTCACAGGTAAAGAAAGCTGTGACTTAACCGCCTTCACACTGACATAATTAACAGCAGCATTCCATGGAAGTGCTAGATGGACTGAAATGAAATGTTTATGAAAAGGACTCAAAACCAGGCAGCAAGGCATTGTGCGTAGTGAATGGGAGCTAAGTGCTTCCAGCTCTCTGCTCTACCCATCAAGTTAAAACTCTTCGGGTCAAACACAGGGCGAGTATAAATTAATGCTATGCTTCAAATGCAGCAATTACATAGAGCTGCAAGAAACCAAACACTTCTGTAAACTACAACACAGAAAGCACAGCCCCTTGACCCCCTTCATCTCAGAAATATACTGGTCAAAGATGCTGCACTATTCAACAAGAAAACAGTGAGGCGCCACTAACACAACCTTCTTGTCAAAGGAAAAGACATGTAAACACACAAGAAGGTGATGGGGCTCCACCCAGCATGGGATGTCACTGAATGGGATAAGCCTGAAGGAGGCCTTACAGAAGAGATCCGGGACACAGCTTTCTCCAAATCTACACTAGGAAAACCCTACCTTGGTGAGTCCTGGGGCCAGCCTGCCCATATTTAGTCTTGGATTAGTGGAGAAGACAGTTTCAAGGCATTTGTCTCTCCTGAAATTGCTAACTAGGGAATCATGAGATGATTCTGAAATAAGTTCAAAAATTTACATGTTAGAGGTCACTCCCCCTCATAAAGTTGGCTTTCTGAACTCTGCAAAGTCAGTCAGTGTGATAATTCCCACTACTCCCCTGCTTGGTTTTGAGCAGGAAAAGGTAGATTGTCCCCTGGCTATACAGCAAGTAACACAGAGGTAACAAAAAAAATCCAGCCTGAATGCACAGAGAAGCTACAGGACCGCTGATTTGGGTTCTGGGAAATGAAGCCATCCCTCAACTCCCTCATAGAATGGTGCCCTTGAGGTCATGTTTATTCTTCAAGTGTCCTTGACTTCTTGCCAATGCTACTCAAAACTGGACCCAGTTAGATGGCTGTGGTGCCTGGTTTGGAACAGAGCTGTAAGACAAGGAAAGAGACAGAAAACCAAGGTAGCACGTTAGTGTGAGATTCCAGTCTTCATTCCCAAGTCTAAGAAATGCTGTTCACAATTTCTAGATCCCCCCTCCCATGTGGCATACACATAAGCCTCTCCCTGCAGTGCCCCCCACCCCCAAGCCCCAGCACTCCTCCACTGCTTTCCCTAGAGTGCCTACTGAAACCCACTAGACAGCAGCTGCTTCCCTGACTATACACATCTGCTGTACCAGAGGTTCTCACCCTGTGGTAGGAACCCCTTGGAGGGTTGAATACCCTTTCCCAGGGATTACGTATCAGATATCCTGCATATCAGATATTTACATTATAATTCATAACAGTAGCAAAATGACAGTTATAAAGCAGCAATAAAATTAAGTTACAGTAGGCAGCACAACATAGAAAGGAATAAAAAGTCACAGCATCAGGAAGACTGAGAACACTGCTCTACACACTAAGGGAGAGGCTGCTGGGTATACTGTGCCTATCACCTGGATGCAGTGCTGAAGTCTCCCCACAAGTCATTGCTTGTGGAAGCTGGAGCTGGTGCCGAAGTTGAGACGGGGGCTGGAGAATCCAAATCTAACAGGATATCTAAACAAGAGGGGATTGGGAGAGTGGAGGAGAGTTTAATCATGGTCACAAGGAAACCTACACCCAAAGGTCACAGCACCTTCATTTATAATCACTCAAAACTGCAACCGTTCGAATGCTCTTATGTAGGTGATAGTTAAAAACACTGCAATAAATACATATAATCACAATAAAAAGTTGACATATAGGACAACTGAGACTAAGTCCCCAAAAGTTACAAACTGTATCACCCCACTTACATAACATGCCTAAAGCAGTAACTTTATATAAAGACAGGACAGGTAAGAGTCTGCCCTGAGCCGGGGATAGGCGGGGCCCAGAGGGATATGGTTATAAAGGTGACTGAAGAGTCTTAGAGTGACGCTAGAGAAATGGCTCAATGGTTACGAGCACACACGCTGCTCTCCCAGGGGACCCAAGTTCTGTTCCCAGCCCCCAAATCTGGTGGTTCACACCATCTGTAACTCCAGCTCCAGGGGCTCTGATACCTTTGGCCTCTAAGGGTACTTGCACTCACATTAAAAATCAATTTAGCCAGATGGTGATGGCACATGCCTTTAATCCCAGCACTCAGGAGGCAGAGGCAGACAGATCTCTGAGTTTGAGGCCAGCCTGGTCTACAGAGTGAGTTCCAGGATGTCCAGAGCTACACAGAGAAACCTGGACTCTAAAAAACAAAACAAAAATAATAACAACAACAATAAGTCTTTTAAAATAAAAGACAGCGATACAGACTTGTTGCAGCATGACCCTCACAGTGGATCTGTGAACCTATGCAGGCAAAACTGCATAAAACTAAGGCCACCCACCCATGCATACAGACTGACAGACAGACAGATGAGAAACTTGGTCAGATTAGAAGATAATGTAACAGCCAAAGGAAGTTTGTAAGACGTTATTAGAGATACTAAACAATGAGGATACAAAGTTTCTTTCAGTATTTTTCTTTCTTTTTTTTTTTTTCAATTTGAGACCAAGTCCCCAACAGTTCAAGTTGGCCTGGAAGTTAAGTCATTTAGGATGACACTGAACTACTTCTCCTGCTTCTCCCTCCAAAATACTGAGACTTGATGTATGTACCAGCACAATTTCTTCCTTTCATTATTTCTTATAACTGTGTATGAATTTCTAATTCTCAAAATAAAAAGTTTAATTAAAAAATTAATCCTCACTGAGGAGACTCAAATGGCCGAGAAGCACCTAAAGAAATGTTCAACATCCTTAGTCATCAGGGAAATGCAAATCAAAACAACCCTGAGATTTCACCTCACACCAGTCAGAATGGCTAAGATCAAAAACTCAGGTGACAGCAGATGTTGGTGAGGATGTGGAGAAAGAGGAACACTCCTCCATTGCTGGTGGGATTGCAAGTTGATACAACCACTCTGGAAATCACTTTGGAGGACCTTCAGAAAAATGAGCATAATACTACCTCAGGACCCAGCTATTCCACTCCTGGGTATATACCCAGAAGATGCTCCAACATCTTACATAATAAAGACCCATGCTCCACTATGTTCATAGCAGCCATATTTATAATAGCCAGAAGCTGGAAACAACCCAGATGTCCCTCCACAGAGGAATGGATACAGAAAATGTGGTACATTTACACAATGGACTACTACTCAGCTATTAAAAACAATGACTTCATGATATTCTCAGACAAATGGATGGATCTTGAAAATAATCATCCTGAGCGAAGTAACGCAGTCACAAAAGAATGAACATGGTATGTACTCACTGTTAAGTGGTTATTAGCCCAAAAGTTTGAAATACCCAAGAGTCACTTCACAGCAACAGTAGGCTGAGTGTGAGGTCCTAGATGGAGGACTTGGAGAAGGGACTGAAGGAGCTGAGGGAGTTTGCATCCCCAGAAAGGCAGCAACAGTGACAACTGGCCTGATCCCCCCCCCCCCCCCAAATACTCCTGGAGACTGGATCACCAACCAAAGAATACACATGGAGGGACCCATGGTGCTGGCCACATATGCGGCAGAGGAGGGTCTTGTTAGACATCAGGGGGAGGAGAGGTCCTTGGGCCTGAGGGTATTAGATCCCCCAGTATAGGAGAATGCCAAGGAGGGAGGACGAGAGTGGCTGGGTGGGTGGAGGAATACCCTCATAGTGGCAGGGGGAGGGGGAGAAAATGGGGAGGTTCCAAAGGGGAGATCTGGAAAGGGGGAACATTTAAAATGTAAATAAAGTAGGAAAAATTTTTAAAAAAATAAAAATTAAAAAAAAAAAAGTTTAATCCTCAGCTGTGTGGTTACAAGTTTTCTCAAGTCTTTTCACTTATATTCCCTTTTTTTTTTTTTCCTGGAATGTAGGGGCCTGGGTTTCACCCTCCCACACTGAGACAGCGGGCAGTGAGCTAAGGCCTCTGTGGCTCTGGGCACCGATTCTCAACCGCGGCCACAGGCCAAAGCAGAGGATGATTTTCAACCAACGCCCATTTACTGGGTCAACTGTGTACTACTCCCCAAGAAGCCCATGAGGAGCGACCTACCTGAGCATGCAAATGGCACCACAAACTGATGGACACTAGGAGCTTATATTTCTTCTTTTAATGAAATATAACTAAGCTAATACCAGCACTCAGGAGGCAGAGGCAGGTGGAGCTCTGAGTGAAAGGCCAGCCTGGTCTACAGAAAGGATTCCAGGACAGCTAAAACTACACATGGAAGGCCAGCCTGTTCTACAGAGAGGGTTCCTGGACAGCTAAAACTACACATGGAAGGCCTGCCTGTTCTACAGAGAGGGTTCCAGGACAGCTAAAACTACACAGCGAAACAGAAAAAAGGGGGAAGGGGGATTGGGTCACTGCCTCATTCAATAAAATGCACAAGTAGGTAAGAATTTTTTTAAAAGAAATTTTTAATCTTCAATAGGGTCCCTGGTACCTTCTGGTGACATGAAGCAAAATGAGCAGTTACAAAATTTCCACCTCCAAAGTTTTAGAAAAAGATTACTCTTAGTAATCAACTCAAAAAAATAATATGTATAACCTAATACATTAGATTCAAAACTCTCAGATTCTGGTGAAAAAAGGGAACCAGGCAATGAAATCAGAGGACTGGGGGGAGGGGCAGGTAGTGTAAGAAGGGAACGAGCCAGAACAAAACACAACAACATACACGTATGGCCAGTGCCATAATGAAATCCACTCGCACAGGACCTTAAAAAGTGATCATAAAAGACATACAAGCACGGTGGCACACACGAAAGCTCTGCACAGGGAAGGAAAAGGCGAGAGGATCAGGAGTCAAAGCTATCCTCAGTTACATAACAAGCTTGGGGCCAGCCTACGCTACAAGAGAAACTGTCTCAAATGGTGGTGAGAGGGACAGTTGGAGAGATGGCTCCTTTTCCAGGGGACTCGGGTTCAGTTCTCAGTGCCCCATGATGGCTCAAAATCATCTACATTTCCAGTTCCAAGGCCCTCTTTCCAGTCTGATGCCTTCATCAGGCCAAGGGCAATGCAAACACATGCAGCACAGGCGTGCAAGCAAACTGCCCATACACATAAAATAAAATCTGCTAAGAATTTTATAAGTGTTCACTTTAAGCCATGAGTGCTGACACACTTTTAATCCCAGCTCTCGAGAGGCAGAGGTAGGCAGACTGCTGTAAGGCCAAGACCAGCCTGGTCTACCTAGCAAATTCCAGGATAGCCAGGGCTCCACAGTGAGAACCTATCTCAAAAAAACAACAAAAAGTGTTCATTTCAGCAGCACACACACTAATCTGCAACAACAGAGACAATTAGGATGGCCACTGCACAAGACTGATGCACAAATGAGTGATGTGTCATACTCATAAATAAATAAATAAACAGTGAACGCCTACCGAATTCTAAACCTGGTTTCTAGAACTAATGAGTACATGAACATGCACGGAGTTCCATTTCTCACTGAGTTCTCTAGACTAGCCTGGGTTGTACTCTAACACTTCTCAAAAAGGAAAAAAAAAATTCCTTCGAGTCTTAGTGATCTCTTTTTTTCCCAAATGGAAAAATATAACTACACCTGCTATTTTCCTCTAGCCAGTAAGGAAAAACAAAAATGTTGTCTGTTCAGTTTTGTCTGAGTAGAGACACACAGCTCCAGTGGGCCTGGAGCACACTTCGTAGCATGCAGGCCTTGTACTTGTGATCCTCCGGCTTCAGCCTCTCCAGTGCCTGTGTGGCTAACCAGACTGGAAGGTGATAAACATGCAGAGACCCAATGGCATCTTCTCATGGAAGGGCTACTATGTTCCAGAAACTGTGGCAGGCACTGTACAGCATTAACCTTACCAACCTGGGGTAATTTTCACCTCCATTTTGCAAACAAGCACACTCAAGAATTAAAGACCTTAAGCAAGCCATGCTATGGCACAAACTCATAATGCCAGCACTTGGGATGAAGTCAGGTGGATCAGAGATTCTAGGTCATCTTCAGCTAGACAGCACATTCCAGGCCTAGGCTACCTAAAAGTAAATCGGTTTGTTTTGTTTTGTTTTTGTTGAGAAAATGTAAATAATGTTTACCAAGTGCATTCAGACATGAGTACTAGAGCCATAGCCAAAATCATTCTATACCTCTGACTTACAAGCCTGCTAGCATCTAACCAACAAACAATGAATGCAAGAGTCCTTTTTTAAAATTAATTAATTAATTATTGTGTCTGTTTTGTTTTGTTTTTTGAGATAAGAGTTTCTCTGTGTAGCCCTGACCATCCTGGAACTCACTCTGTAGACCATGCTAGCCTGGAACTCACAGAGATTTCCCTCCTCAGTGATGGGATTAAAAGAGTGTGCCACCACCACCTGACTTAGTTTGTTATTTTAATTCTGTATGTGTGTCTTATGTAAGTATGTCTGCACCAGTGCCTGTGCCCCGGAGGTCGGAGGCCTCAGGTGCCATGGTGAGTTACCTGACCCGTGTGGGTGCCAGGGACCGTACTCACACCCTCTGGAGGACAGCGCCTACCCTTAGCCATCCTTCTAGCCAGAAAGCCTTCTAAATAAGCACATGGTTTCTGTCGGAGCACCTACTAGGTACTACCTCACCAGGAAAACCCTGATCCCTCCCCAGCATCACCTTGTCAGTACCAAAAGCAACTTCCTAGCAAAAACTCCTCGGTAAATGGATTATCCATTTAAAACATAATTTAAGGTTGTTTTCAAGTTAAGTAGGAGACTTACCTGAATCATTACCTCCATGGTTAGATTTTGGAATAGGTGGTGGGGTGACATGGTTGCTGATGGCAACAGAGGAAGATGGTGGGGGAATAGTGACTTTGCCTCCAGGTGGAGGTGGGAGTAAGCTCAGGCCCCCTGTCCCTGAGGCCCGGGGCTTAGAAGCACCTCCCTTCTTGGTTGTAATGTTCTACAAGAGAGAGAGAGGGATGTCACAGCCCTAGAGAATAACAGGAAAATAATAATAATAATAATAATAATAATAATAATAATAATAATAAACCTCATACCCAGTCAGCAAACAACCTTTACCCCAGTACTCTAGAGGAAGAAATGAGTGGATATGTGAATTCAAGGCTAGCCTGATCTACATAGCAAGTTCCAGGCCAGCCACGGTTATACAGTGATACCTTGTCTTAAAAAAAAAAAAAAATAGCTGAGAAATGGCTCAGCACTAAAGAGCTCTGACTGCTATTCCAGAGGACACGAGTTTGAATCCCAGCACCCCCAATGGCAGCTAATCGCCATCTGTAACTCCAGTCCAGAGAATTCAACACCCTCTTCTGGCTTCCACAGACACTGAATGCCTGTGGTGCACAATCATATATGCAGGCAAAACACCCACAACACAAATAATAAAAGGTAAAGAAAAGAAATCACACTCACCCCAATACTCAGCTTGATGGTCTGTCCTTCTTTGAAGCCTAAGTCCAACTTGGGACGATTATCCATTTCCTGCGATTCTTTGGAAATCTCAGTTTCCTGCTTCACCCACCTTTGGGGAAATAAGAATTTAATCTCAGTTTGCAATTACCTGAAGCAGAGTCTGACCCAAATCTGATTATCTCTCACTTAGATGAACTGAAATTCCAGAAAGCAGAATGGGGGACCCATAAAACATGAGAGAGAAAATGAAAAATATCCCAAGGTTCAGACTGAGAAGCAGCAATACCAAGTGTGTGGTAGACACATCCCTCTCAAGAGTTTTCAGCCCTGGGCCTGAGAACTGCCCCAAAGGAGCTGGGTTAGTTACTGTGTCTTTGCAGGTCCCATCTCTGAGCTTTAGACTTCAGAGTCCTGAAGGAATAAAGACCCACACTGTCCTGGAGACAGGAAGTAATATACTACTGAGTGAAGGTCACTACAGCTGTGCCAAATTCACATGCAGGCACAGAGCACATCAGCTGCTTAAATGACAGGAATGGCACACAGCTGCCTGTGAATAGTCGCTGCTGCTGTGGGTCACTCTCCCTCATCTTCTTAAAAGCAAGGGCAAATTCCCCATGGGGGTAACCAGGCATCAACACAAACCACTGCACAAGGATCTAAAATATACATACAAGCTGTATGGAAAGATGAGACCAGGTACAAAGATAAAGAAGACATACAGAACAGACTACTAAGTAAACCATGTGGCAAGAGAAACACCCGCTCAGGCAGCACCCCATAATTATGTACCCTGAAAACCAAGAACAAGTTTCACTCACTTGAAGTGATCTTGCAGGGAAACATTAAAGTCAAAGGCATCTCCTCGATCCGTGAAGCCGATGCCAATAAACGCACTGCGCCCTGTGAGAAGGAGGGATCTCAGAAAGCACGTTCCCTGTGACGAATTCTACCTATCAGAACTGCCTATCATTCGAGACACATAAGATCTGCTTAGAATCTTCTCACAGGCCAGCAGTCAGCAGATAACATGCAACTGAGGGCTGGAGAGATGGCTCAGTGGTTAAGAGCACTGACTGCTCTTCCGAAGGTCCTGAGTTCAATTCCCAGCAACCACATGGTGGCTCACAACCATCTGTAATGGGATCCAATACCCTCTTCTGGTGTGTCTGAAGACAGCTACAGTTTACTCATATGCATAAAATAAACAAAAAAAAATGCAACCAAAAGGCCAACTCTTCCCACAGCCCAAGTCTGACAATGAAGTTCTACTGAAATAGAGCCACACTGACTGTAGTGCCTGTGGCTACTTCATCCTGCAACCAGCAAACTAAGAGTTGCAGTCACAACTTGGCTCATGCTGAAATATTTATTGTCCTTGGTTAACAGCCTATTAGAAACTACGAAGAGGTGGGGTGGTACACAGCCTTAAGACCAGCAGAAGCAGGCCCATCTCTGAGTTCAAGGCCAGCCTGGCATATATTGCAAACTGCCAGGTACATAGTAAGATTCTGTCTTAAAAAAATAAAATGAAGAAATGGCTGGGAAATGCTGCCCTAGAAATTATGATTCAAGACAATTCCATCAAAACCCACCATGGTTCTAACATGCTCTCTTTTGTTAAATACCAAAATTGAGCATAAGCTCCCATCTATAGAATATTAATCCGTTCCCTTCGATGGCATCGTAGTAACACTGGCGAAGAATTTATCCACTGAATAAAAGGAAGAGGAGCGTAAGGAGGACACAGCTTTATTAGAATACAGACTATTTTCCTGACCTTATCCCAGGGAAAAGCCCAGATTTCTTACCGGTGCCATCCTGGATCCTGATCACAAAGTAGCGGCTGGAGTCTGTCACAGTCTCCACAGCAATGCCAGGGTACTGTTCTACTGGTGCCTGAGCAAAGAGCTCCCCTAACAGTAAGAAAAAGACGTCTTTGAGCAGCAGCAGAAAAGCTAACTCCAGCTAACTGGCATTCTCCATGCCAGTCCTTAACTGAGGAGGCTTACAAAAGCACACTACCCAGCATCCACCACTGAGGAGGCTTACAAAAGCACACTACCCAGCATCCACCACTGAGGAGGTTTACAAAAGCACTCTACCCAGCATCCACCACTGAGGAGGCTTACAAAAGCACTCTACCCAGCATCCACCACTGAGGAGGCTTACAAAAGCACTCTACCCAGCATCCACCACTGAGGAGGTTTACAAAAGCACACTACCCAGCATCCACCAGACTTGAGTGAGCTGCACTCACCTGAAATTTTATCTTCCAGTTTGATATAGGCAATCTTCCCTTTTGAAGTGATTCGGAGGCGACCAGTCCAATCAGGTTGGTCTAGCTTCCAGTCAGATGCCCTACAAAAGGAAAACAGCAAGCCTGAGGCCTCAGGTACATTCCAAGAGCGAGTTTTTTTGGTTTGGTTTGGTTTGGTCTGGCTTGGTTTGCTTTGCTTTGGTTTGGTTTTTTGAGATAGGATTTTTCTGTGAAGCCCTGTCTGTCATGGAACTCACTCTGTAAACCAGGCTGGCCTTGAACTCAGAGGTCCACCTGCCTCTGTCTCCCGATGCTGGGGGCCTCTTCTTTCTGCCTATTAAATAGTCAAGAGAAATAACTTAAGCTCTCTAAACTGCAGCCTCATGTTCTCATGTTCTCATGCTGTCTAGTACAAGTAACAAGCAATGTTTTGTTTGTAGCACTTTCAAGTTTAATAAGTACCTATGGAGATATGCAAAGTAAGTACAAATAAAAACCACCAGCCAGGCAGATGGTGGTGGTGCACACCTTTCATCCCAGCACGCATGGTGGATCTCTGTGAGTTTGAGACCAGCCTGGTCAACAGAATGAGTTCAAGGGTAGCCAGGGCTATACAGAGAAACCTGACTCAAGATAGGAGGGAAGGAAGACCCAAAACTAAATTTCTTGTGAACTGTGATATAGCTGTGTGATACAGACTTACCTAGCATACAATCCCTAACATCAGAGAAACAAATAATAAAAATTAAGCTGACCTTCATGGTACTCACCTTTAATCCCAGCACTAAAGAAACAGACTTAGGCAGACCTGTGATTCAAGTCACCCTATTGTACACAGTAAGCCCATTTCAAAAACAAAAATTCTAAAAATGTAGGTTTTCCTATGGTAGTACTCTCCTACCTAGAAGACTTTACTTTATGATGCTTCATTACTCAGGAAACAGCAAAGTGTATCTGCTGCTCCCGAAATCATTAACCACATATTATCACTCACTGACTTCAGTCAATATTTACACAGTACTGAAGAAGTAACAGGCACTATTCTAGATGCCTGGGCTGCAACAGCAAACAAAACATTCTTCCCCTCAGCAAGCTTACATTTCAACAGAAGGAAACATATAATATCAGTATCTTAGGTTATTAGTTTAAGGTCAGAAGGAAATACAGAGGCAGATGAGAAATCTAGGAGAACAGTGGGGAACAGGTTATGGGATTCAAGAGTGACCAGGAAGCTGAGAATGAAGCTCAGGGGTCAGAGATTATTTAGCAAGCACCAAGCCCTAGGTTCCATACCAAAAAGAAAAAAATGAGTCAAAGTAGGCCTCACCAAGAATGTCAATGTTAGGCAAAAATGCACAGCAAATAGTGGCACAAGGGTTGTGCAGACAACCACCTGCTTTAGATTGGACCTGAGGCCTGCTCCACAGGAAGGGATCCAGGCCTGACACTGTAACACTAGTCAAAAGCTCAGGAGGAAGCTGTAAAAAACAAAAAGTAGAATAGGAGGCAGTTTCCTTTAGGTACCTGAGAGGAAAGTACTCTAATTAGAGTGTGAAGGGGCTGAGTTCATGCTTGCTGGTCAGGTCTGAGGACAAGGAAGAAGCCAACTGGGAGAAGCAAAAGAAAGCCAGACCATGTAGGACCTTACAAGCCATCCAAAGCATGGCCACTCTTAGGCTAAGTGAACACTGGCTGGGCCAGGTTTTAGACAGGTTTGTGACTCAGTCCTCCTTGTATTTTAGAGCCATTACTTTGTCTGCTGTGTGGACTAGAGGGGGGGGAGGGATGTGATGGCAGAAGCTGGGCACTTAGTTAGGAACCATTTCAATAATCATGAGAGGGGCTGGGAAGAGACAGGAGCAGAAATGACTAGCTAGACTCTGGATTCTAAAGTAAAGGCAGCAGGATTTTCTAATGAGGTGTGGAGCAAAAGAGATGTCATGAGAACTCCAAGCTTTTTAAGGCCTGAGCAACAAGCTACCAACAACTAAAATAAAGAAAGCTGCTTGTGGACACTCTCTGGGAGGATGGAGGACGAATTCTGAATATGCTGAATTTCAAGTGTCTATCAGGTTTTCAAGAAAAGATGAGGAGCAGAGAGCTGAGTATGTAAGAACAGGGCTCAGGAGAAACATCTAAAATGTAAACACACTGTCACAAACCATCCCAAAACCCAACCATTTTTATCTGCGTTTTTATGAACTTGAGTAAAATCTAAGGTTTATTTATGACCAAGACTACAAAACACTGGATTTAGATGTTTTTTATGGGTGTAGGAAAGGGGAATTATGTTAATAATTTACCTCTTATGAACCTGAAGACTTCAAAGTGTGATGTGCATGCCTAAAATCCTTTAGAAGTTAAAAGCAGGATTATAGGGAGTGTGAGGCTTGCCTGAGCTACAACATTAAGGCCCTGCCTCAAAACAAAAAGCAAAGACAAAAAACCACCAATACTTGCTGAGAAGAAAAGTAAAAAGAAAAAGTTTACCAAGATAGTGAGTTAAAATAAAATCAAAGTAAAAACTAACAAAAAACATAGGTTTTTGTCTTTGCAGCATTTGGACCAAACCCAGATCCTTGAGTGTGCTAGTTGAGCCCCCTACCGCTTACCCCACAGCCCCAACAGAGCTTCTGAACAGGACTGTAAGATAAATGCTTTCATCTCCTTCTCTCTTGATATTCTGCCTTCAAAGACTCTTAAGTACCTGAATCTAATCCAGATTAGAACATTCTACAAATTCTCATGAACTAACTTTGTAAAAAAAAAAAAAAATTTGTTTGCTTGCTTACTTATTTATTTTGGGGGTGGGGTACATGTGCCATGTGAAATCAGATGACATCTTACGGGCAGGCAGATATCTGGTCATTTTTTCTTGTGTATGTAGAGTCCTTAAATATTAAACAACTTTTCAATAAATAAATGGATATATGCCAGCAATTTCCTTCATCCTTGATCCTTAATTCCTCTCCCTCTCCAAAACCGATTCTAAAGAATTCTTGGATTTGCTGGTCTCCAACTACACTATAACGTAACCTCACTGACCGGTGTGACAGTGAAAGCACTAAGTCCCAACAGTGGAGAAGCACATCTCCGGGAGTTCGGAGCCCAGGGCTATACTGTGAGACCCTGTGCAAAACAGACACAAAACTAATCTCACACTTTTTCATTTACCTTAGCAATAAAAATTTATCTATAAAGGAGTGAGGGAGAGAAAAAAGGTGACATTCTTCAACAAACTACTATGCCAGGAGTTACTCTGTTCTTAGGAAAACCAGGTGAGTGTTTCTTGCATGCTAAGAGTCAGTTCTGTTTATGTTGGAAGATGAGAAGATCAAAGTTCAAGAAGTAACTTTCCCACAAAGTAAAAGGTTAATTTATCTTTATGTTATTGGGGGATGAAGGGGGCAAAGGCTTTTTTTCTTTTCTTTTCTTTTCTTTTATGTGTGCATGTGTACAAGTGACTGTCAAGGCTAGACAGTATCAGATCCCCTGGAACTGGAGTTACAGCAGTTTTGAGCCTCCCACTGTATGTGCTGGGAACTGAACCTAGGCCCTCTGCAAAGAACAGCAAGGGCTCTTAACCACTGAGCCATCTCTCCAGTTGAGTTCTTGTTTCAGAGTTTAAGTCAGAGCCTCCTGTAGCCAAGGATGGCCTGACACTCCTGATCTGCATATACCCCCCATCTCTCAAGTGCTGAGAGCAGAGGTATGTGTCATCACTCCCAGCTGCAAACTTCGTTTCTGACTTTTCAGTCACTGTAAGAGTGACAACAGGGTGCCCCTCGGATAATAAGAAATATCAAAATAAGCACAGGAAACAGAAAGATTAAGAAACTGCTTTGATGGGACACTGAGGTGACCTGGTAAGAGGATAAAGCTATGAATAAAGTAGGACATAAGAGAGACAGACTGTAGGTGGAGGCCGGGAGCCTCGGAAGAAGAGAGAGATTGTAGGGCTGGAGGGATGGCTCAGCGGTTCAGAGCACTGGCTGCTCTTCCGAGGTCGAGTTCAATTCCCAGCACCCACATGGTGGCTCACAACCATCTGTAATGGGATCTGACGCCCTCTTCTTGTGTGTCTGAAGACAGTTAACAGTGTATTCATATATAATAAATAAATAAATCTTTGAAAAGAAAGAATTTTAAAAAAGAAAGAAAAGAGACAGACTGTAGATGGAGGCAGAGAGCCTTGAAAGAAAAGAAAAAGAGAAGTCTTCAATGTATCCGATAACATTTTGAAAGTCTTAACCCCTAGAGAGACCCCTTTACTTAGCAGTTCTGCCACTGTTAGCTTATATGATTGGGTTTGTTGGATAATTCAACTTCTTCTTTTTCAATGTATTATCCTTGTATGCTTATGTGTGTGAGTCATGCCACAACATTCCATAACACATATGTGGTGATCAGAAGACAATCTTTAAAGTTACTGCTCTCCTCCCTTTATATGGATTTGGGAGATCAAACACTGGTTTTTCAGCCTGTACTGGCTGGTTCTGTGTGTCAACTTGACACAGGCTGGAGTTCTAACAGAGAAAGGAGTTTCAGTTGAGAAAATGCCTCCATGAGATCCATTGGTAAGGCATTTTCTCAATTAGTGATCAAGGGGGGTAGGGGGTAGGCCCCTTGTGAGTGGTACCATCTGTGGGCTGGTAGTCTTGGGCTCTATAAGAAAGCCGGCTGAGAAAGCCAAGAGAAACAAGCAAGCCAATAAGTAACATCTCTCCATGGGCTCTGTATCAGCTCCTGATCCCTGACCTGCTTGAGTTCCAGTCCTGACTTCCTTTAGTGATGACCAGCAACATGGAAATGTAAGCTGAATAAACCCTTTTCTCCCCAACTTGATTCTTGGTCATGATGTTTACGCAGGAATAGAAACCCTGACTAAGACACAGCCCTCACAGTAAGCACTTTACCTGCTGAGATGGGCCCCAATTTCTTTTTCCAGTGAGCATTTGCTAAATGCCTACTATGTTTAAGACACTATGCTGGTCCTTCTAGTCCCACAGATACAAAGGTTACCAAAACTTCAGGCTGTTCACTCTACCCTGGAGATCAAGACTAAACATTAAAGCAGAGACAGAGATGGACATTAAGGACTATGGAAGTCCACAGGGAGCTGGCCTAAACCAAAGTGGGTCAGATAGAGCGGTGTGTAAGGTCAATCATAACATGGTACTTGTGACTACCATCAAGATGCATGCTGAGTTTCACTCACGGTCAATGTGAGATCTGAGTGACAGCTCCTTGAAGGCAGAACTACCTCTACCAAAACATACAACTCGTAGGGCCCACTGACAGGTCTGTACAAAAGTCCTGACAAATGATGAATGACCTCTGGTTAGGAAGCAAAATGGAGGTGTGGAGAAGGTGACTTTCCAACAAGAGTAAAGCCATAAAGGTGTGTCAGTCAGAAAGGGATAAGCCTAGTATTGTATTTTTATAATGCTTTAGTTACTCTACATTCTTTTATTTTACTCTCAAAGAAAACCCTGTGAAGGGGCTGGGGAAATGGCTCAGTAGCTAGAACACTTGTTGCTCTTGCAGAAGACCAGGGTTCAGGTGCCAGCACCCAGATGATGGTTCACCAACATCAGTGACTCCAGTCCCAGGAGATCTGATGTCTCACAACATCACTCTGACCTCTGTGAGCACAAAGCATACACACTCATACATACGTATAGGCAAAGCACCCATACACATACATACGAAATAAATAAATACATCTTTTTTTAAAAAACCTGTGAGGTACATAAGACGTGCACAGTATTCTTACATTGCTTCTCCTATTTTACAAATGAGAACCCTTTAAGGCCTGGAGAAGAAAAGGATTGATTGAACTGACTGAAGATAAATTACACAGCTATTTAGTGTCCAGGGTTCAGACTCAAAGAGTTTTCAACACAAATCCCAATGAATTCTCTTTGAACTCCGTAATATCTTACAACATTCTCAAAGCCTCAGTCACTGGATTACAAGGTTGTCAGGCCTTACAAGAGCAAAAAAGGCTGTATTGACTCTGGCAAAGCTATTTGGAGAGGTGACCGCAGAAATCCCCACATAATCAAGACTATAATGTGGGAGGAGGGGAGCGGGGTGTCACACACACACACAATGAAAAGACGCAATAGCTAATCACTGGAAAACAGGATCTTACCGTTTGCCCACTGCAAAACCTAAAAAAAAAAAAAAAAACCTAAAGGAAAAAACCAAATGGTGAATGATGACACTCGGAGAGAATGACAACAGTGTCAATTAAAAGAGATCATCAAAACTACGATGAAGGACGAGTGTCAGGAGGGATCAGAAGAGTGGGGGAGGGGGAGCGTGCTGTGCGCGTGTGCATATGCGCGCGCGTGGAGGATTACAAGCCAAAGGTCGCTGAAAGAGTAACAGATGGAGCAGGCATGAATGGATTGCGGATGACGAGGAGCAGATGATGTCCCAAGGGGGATGGGGAGGATAGGCGGAAAGATGCATGAAGGCAGTAAGAAAATAAAAACAAAATTAGAGTTTCAGCAAAACAGAAAAGTGGACAGATGCTGACAGCCTGGGTGGTAGGCTAACCAAGAGACCTCTCGGCGGCAACGGCGCGGGCCGGAGCGCGCTGCCTAAGGACACACCCGTTACCCCAGCGGACGCCGGCCACAAATCCCGCTCGGTACCTGTAACCGCGGTTGGAGGCCCGCGGCGGAATCCGGTAGACGCTGACGTCGGGCTTCACACACAGCACAGACTCGTATTCCAGCTCGGCCGCCATCTTGGCTCCGCTAGCTCCGCGGAGGCGGGGCACAGGTGGGGGCGGGCTGAGACGCCGTCGGATTCCGCTGCGTCATTTCCGCTCGCGTACGGCTTTGACGTTAACCTCCAGGCGGCGCAAAACCTGTTAAAAGCTAGAAACAGGCTGGGCAGGGGTGGCGCACGCCTTTAATCCCAGCACTCGGGAGGCAGAGGCAGGCGGATTTCTGACGAGGCCAGCCTGGTCTACAGAGGGAGTTCCAGGACAGCCAGGGCTACAAGAGAAACCCTGTCTCCAAAAAAAAAAAAAAAAAAGCTAGAAACACTGATGCACTTGGCTTGCCATCTTGAGTAATGGCAAAGACTGGCTCAGTAGTAGAGCACTTGCCTGCCAAGGCCTTGGGTTGGGCTCCATTTCTAGCGAAAAATTAAAAATAAAAATTCAGTTCTCTGTTACCTACCCTCAAACGGTAACCAAAATAAGTCACTGAATATACAGAAAACAGAACAGAGGATGAGCAAAATGAATCTCTGCTTTCTCATTGTTTTCATACCATAAGCAAGTGTCCCGTGCTTAAGTGTATTAAGTGCTATCATGTTTTTTTCAGGTTTGTAGGTTTTGTTGATGACTTCTCCATATTAGAATGACCTGATTACAGTGCTAAATGCTATCTAGCATCCCTCAGCATGAGTAGCCTGGTATACCACACATCACAATGAGTACTAAACAGCTCCCAAATCTGATCTTATTTTGTCCCCCGAAACACCAACAGCAGCCTCTTTCGTTGCATCCTATCGACTGGTTGACTTATACTTCTGATTGGTCTACTTTGCCTAGGAAAGTCAATTCTTACAATCAAGAAGAATTAGCTATGGCAGGCAAGGACGTAGAGATTGGCTACCACTGCCAGGACTATAAACGGATCCGACGCTGCTTTGAAAGGACATTTAACAGAACTAGTTCAAACACTGAGTGGGTGTAACCTTCACTTAACAGTTCCACTAGCTTTTTGTTTGTTCCTGTTTGCTTATTTGGAGACAGAGTTTCAATGTTGTCCAGGCTGGCCCTCATCTCATTATGTAGTAGAGAATGACTTTGAACTTCTAATCAGCTTGCCACCAGTGTACTGGAATTACAGGCATGTGCCACCACACTCTCTTTTCCCCCCCAGTGTTTTGGATCCCATCCAGGGTTTCATGAGAACCAGACAAGCATTCTAACAACTTAGCTACATCCCCAACCCCAAACTATTTTCTTCTATCATATACTTCTCACCACGTGTTGTAAGATGTTATAAAGAGAACACGTGCACTCTGGATAAAGACATCAAAAAGAAAACGGACAGAAAAATGGCCTATTACTGGTTTCCTATTTCTAAACCTATGATCTCAACAGAAGCCTCGGTCATGTTCCTATACCACACTGAACTCTTTCATTTCCTCTTTCTGTACCAGAAGCGCTGACAACCATGTACTGAGGCCCCAGCCCCTGGTTCGCCTTTTAAGTGTTCTGTATTTTTTTCTCTCCAAATCTAGAGACTTCCGGTTTCACGTAGTTAACTCTCCCTAATCTTACACTCCTTCTCGAAACGTGGAAGATATGATATGTGATAACCAACTGCAGCTTACTCCAAGAATTTGTAGATTGTTTATTACTTTAAAATCAACAAGCATAATACAGGATATTAGCCAGATAATGAGGAAATAGACACTGGCCTCTTCTAGACATGCAGAACGAGCACAGCATTTTCCATAGACTTCCAGCGTCCTCTCTGATTTAGATGTCCGTATAACACTAATTTTCCTGGTGGTGGTTTGTTTGTGGCAGCATCTCATTGTCTAGGCCAGGCTGGCCTTGAACTCATGGAGCTCCTCCTGCTTCTAGTTCCTAAGTACCATTACAGGTGCAAACTCACTCCCCCCCATGTTTACTTCTGCTTCTGAAACATCGCCCACAGCCCATACACTTACTCCTTAGTAAGGTCCTGAGATCTGAATATCTCTGTCTCTAGGGTTTGTTCCTCAGCTTTTTTGTTTGCTTGCTTGTTTTTAATGCATGAGTGCTTGCCTATGGGTGCACCCAGAGATCAGAGGGAGGCACTGGATTTCCTCAAGGTGGAGTTACAATGGCTCTGCTTAGAACTAAACTTTCCCCCTTTCTTCCCCTTTGAGCATCAGCTGAGGTTCTACCGCTTCCCTGCTCTGACGTTTTTCTTTTAAACTAATAATATCGGCCTTGTGCATCCATCTGAGTCAGTGCTTAAGTTCTTTTATTAGTGAGACATGCTAAAGGGGTTCCCAGTTTGGCCCGCATCACTAATATTCAGTACAGTTTCTAGTATATCGTAAGAATTGTAGGCATATTTGTATTATATTATCATTACAACATGGCTGGCATTTGTTCAGTCTCAATCAAGATAATTAAAAATGCCTTGGCTGTGACATCAATCCCAGCACTCAGGAAGTAGAAGCCAGCAGATCTTGATGAGTTTAAGGCCAGCCTGGGCTAAGTAGTGAACACCTGTCTGGGGGGGGGGGGGGAGTCGGGGAGGGTGTGCTAAGGTGCCTTGACTAGAACTCACTTCTACCCACTACTGGAAGGCAGTAGCTACACAACTCACAGGTTCAGATGAGCTGCTGAAAATCAAAATAATTCTCTCTTATGTGTGACTTCCCAAGTGTATGTGATTTAGCCAAGTTGTATGAAAACACTTTTCTTGGAAATGATGTCACCTCGCCCATTTCAAACTGTGATTACTTTTAATACAATGTAACCATGAACATTGGTCATATGATTACTTTTAATACAATGTAACCATGAACATTGGTCATATTTTTATTCACTTCTCCCTATCATCTTTACCCACACAAACAATTATTTTTAACAAGTTTATAAATTCTGACTTACACCTTTGTCCAGAACAACATTGTCAATGGTATTATTAGGGTAAAATATCCCTAACTCTTGAGGTTGGAGAAATGACTAAGCAGTTAAGAGCACTGGCTGCTCTTCCAGATAGACCCAAGTTCAATTCCCACCACCCATATGGCAGCTCACAGCTGTCTATAACTCCAATCACAGGGGATCCAACACCCTCACACAGACACACATGCAGGGAAAACACCAATGCACATAAAATAAAAATAAATAAATCATTTAAAAAGAGAAAGAACGGGCTGGAAAGATGGCTCAGGGGTTAAGAGCACTGACTGCTCTTCCAGAGGTCCTGAGTTCAATTCCCAGCAACCACATGGTGGCTCACAACCATCTGTGATGAGATCTGATGCCCTCTTCTGGTGTGTCTGAAGACAGCTACAGTGTACTCATATAAATAAATAAATAAATCTTTTTTAAAAAAGAGAAAGAAAAAACTTCCCAACACTTGATGCTATTGTGTTTATGATAAAAATTATGAGATTTAAATCATTGTTAGTATATATTTCCTAGCTCAAATGGCCCTGAGTGGCATTTAGTATAAATCTTGTACTTTACATGTTAGAGACGCGATACTGGTCATAATAATTTATTTATCTAGAAACATAGTTTGGTGAAGCACCTAGGGTGCGAATCTCATATCTCATAATTTGTTGTTGTTGTTGTTGTTATTGTTTGAGACAGGGTTTCTCTCTGTAGCCCAAGCTGTCCTGGAGCTTGTTCTGTAGACCAAACTGGCCTCAAATTCACAGAGATCTGCCTGCCTCTGCCTCCTTAGTGCTGGGATTAAAGGAGTGCGCCACCACATCTGACATGTCTTGTAATTTTTGAAGTCATAGTTTTTTACCACTGCACAGTCTGGGAAGCACACAAGATGCTAGTTACAGGATAACGAACATAAGCTTTTCATGTAAAGTAAGCAGAACGTTATTTCTCAAGTATAAAAAAGTGCAGGGTTTGTTTCCAAGGGGCTGTTGGATCCTCTGAAGTTGGCAAACACGTTAACCAACACAACACTTATAGACTTAGCTACACATAGAAAACTTAGAAGGGGACACACAGCTAGCATTTATAATCTACGCACTTGAAAGGAGAAAATGAAAATGAAACTTAACTCCTCTTTAAGCATGTCTGTGTTTGATCTTTACAGCATACACGTGCTAGATGTGTAATTCAAAAGAATGATGCTTTTAGTAGAATACCAGACCTGCAAGATGGATGAGTGGATACCTCACCTGCCATGCAAGTCCAACGACCTGAGTTCGACCTTTAGAGTCCAAAGAAGACATCTGCAGACAATGACAGCCAACCCTGTGCTTCACAGCACAGCAGAAATGAGAGAGAACCTGCCACAAAAAGGCGGAAGAGAAGCAACTCTTGAAAACTGTCCTTTGACCTCCCTACACAGGTCATCACACACACACACACACACACACACACACACACACACACACTAAAATTAAACAAATGAACAATTCAGTAAGTACATAAATGAAGGAAACATGACATCAGCCCTAGCATAATTCCATGATATCTAAATTAAGTATCAGCCATTGGCCTAAACTTTGCCATTCTTACTCCTTACACACCAATATTGTGCTATAGTTATTGAGTCCAGTTAAACTGTCCCAGCCTGCAACTCTCAGTTAACTGTCTCTAAATCCGAGGGGTAACAAATTCTTACTGATTTGTTTGCTATTCTCCAGAGCAGCACCTGGGACCTGACAAGTATTTAGCCAGGGACTCAAAATGACCTTGAGCCCCAGCACTACTGAACGTATGATCAAACCCATCTTAGCCTGGGTGGAGAAAACATTATCAGGTCTTTGAAAACGCCATAGACTGTCTCTCAGTTGGGGACATTGGCTTAAAGTCGAAAATGAGAACCCTTAAGTTAGGATTTCGTCTCCTAAGGATTTCAGGAAAACATCCTTTTCCTCTGCTACAGTAACTGCAAAGGATGATTCAGACCCAGGAGGTGTGAGGCAGTGAGTCATCCTGTAAGAGTCCCCATAACAAAACTGTGAGGCATGTCGCAAGCTCTAGCTGCAATTACAAGAGTAAGACACTAAACCCAGCATTTGCTCCTCACACCAATGAAACCATTCCTTCCTATGCCATTAAACTGGCGCAGTCAGCATGCGGTGTGTCATTAAGAAAATACATCTTTCCAGAGTAGTGCTTGCTGAGTGAACAGTCTTACAGGCTGTGGTTCAGAGCCTTGATTGTCAGGAAACTTCTTTTAAATGCTCTTATTACATTTATTTATTTGTTTGTACGTGTGCCCACATGCATATATGTATGCTGGACCTTAATCGTGGAGGTCAGAGGATAACTTGCTGGAAGTTATTTCTCTCTTTCCTCCATGTAGGTTCTGGGGATCAAGCAGCAAGTGTCCTTACCCACTGAGCTATCATGCCAGCCCTACAATAAAGTTTTTTAAAGGTATGTGTTAAGCCGGAGGTCTTGAGATGATGGCTAAGACAATGTGGACTAGGAGGTCCCCATCCTTCTCTTTCAGCCAAGAGCTTGCATTTGCAAAAGCCCACTGAGAATAGCCCTCAAAAATCACTCAGGCAATACCCCAGCACATTACCACATCCCCTCCCTTCCCCGACAAAAAGCCCCTACCCCAACACAGGCATGTGACTTTTCTGACCTCCTGTATGATCAGTGAATCCTATGGCTAAGAGATTAAGAGCACTGGCTCTATCAGTGTATCCTGAGTTCAATTCCTAGTACCTACAGGGTAGCTCATATTCTCTCTTATGGATTCTGCAGGCCCGAGGCATACAGTGGTATACAGACAAACAATGGTATAGGAAAAACATCCATAAACAGAAAATATTTTTACATTAAAAATTTAAAGGCAGGGGCTCATGAGATGGCTCTGAGATTAAGAGCACTGGCTGCTCTTTCCAGGGGTCCTGAGTTCAATTCCCAGCAACTACATGGTGACTCACAACCATCTATGAGGGCATCTTATGCCCCCTACTGACATGTGGGTGTACATGGAGCAGAGTGCTCATACATTAAATAAATAAATAATCTTAAATCAAACAAAAAGGGTAAAGGCAGTGATGGCGATATATGCCTTTTGTCTGTCTGGGTTTTTGTTTGTTTTTTGAGACAAGGACTCTCTCTACATAGGCCTGACTGTTCTAGAACTCACTATGTAGACCAGGCTGGCCCTGAACCCACAGAGATCCTACTGCCTCTGTCTACCTGACCCTGTCTCCAGAGTGCTGGGGTTAAAGGAGTGGAGTGTACCATCACACCCGGCATCTTTTAAAATATCTCATTCATATTTATTTTCAATTATGTAAATAAGTGTGTGTGTGCGTGTGTGTGTGTGTGTGTGTGTGTGTGTGTGTGTAATGACTGCAAGTGTTCCCAAAGACCAGAAGAAAGTATCAGACCATCTAGAGTTGAAGTTACAGGTGTTTGTAGTTGCTGGAAATGAAACCTGGATCCTCTTAACCTCTGAGCCGTTTTCTCCAGTAGGTGTACCCCTTTAGTCCTAGCAGTCAGAAGGCAGAGGCAGAAGGATCTCTGTGAACTCCAGGCCAGCCTGGTCTACATAGTGGGTTCCAGGACAGGCAGGGCTCCACAGAGAAACCCTGTCTCGAAAAAACAAACAAACAAACAAACAAAAAGCCACTAGAGTCTCAGCTGTGCTTCCCAAAGAGCACATGTCTTAGATAAACTTCATTCACACAGGAGTTACGATACTGTTAGTAAAAAGCCTAATAGCAGGGCTGGAGAGATGGCTCCACAATTAAGACCACTTAGTGCTCTTGCTAAGCACCCAGGTTTGATTCCCAGCTCCCACATCAGGTACCTCACAACTGCTAGTAACTCCAGTTCCAGGGAATCTGATGCTCTCTTCTGGCCTCTTCTGGCACCAAGTACAGATGTGATGCACACACACACACACACACACACACACACACACACACGTATATCAAATAAAATGTTAAAATGTTTCTTAAAAGGAAGTCTCGTTTCACTGAATCAAGAACACAAACCAGACAAGGCATTTTTATAATCCATGAAAATTATGTCAAATTTTACCTTTAACAGCTAGGATGTAAATCAGTGGAAGCACACACGTCTAACACACACAAGGTTCTCAGTTTAATCTACACAAACTAAAGGCTTGTCCTTCTGTCCAATGTGATGGTTTAGTCAGCTTGACAGAACCAAGAATCACCTGGGCATGCCTTTGGGGGATTGTCTTGATTGTGTTCTGCTATGGGAAGAGCTGTCTTAAATGGGTATGATCCTTAGATCCTGAACCATTTCAATGGGAGAATAGGCCAAGGCAACAAGCTTTCATTCCTTGACTGCTGCTTCTTGACCACTGATGAATATGAACAACTGCTTCAAGCACCTGTCAGTATGACTCCCATAGCAAAGGACTGGGACCTGGACCTTCATCTGGTTTTTGACAGAATTTATTATAATCACAGCAACGGGAAAGCGAACTAAAAGAAACTGAAACAAAGAAGTGTGCTTGTTACTGTGATGAATGTATGCCGTTCTTGGTTCACTGGAGCTGTTTTGTGGCTAGAATGAGGAAGAGTATGGTATTTGGTCTTAAAAAGCCTAGACGGCAAGAAGTAGCATACCAGGTCATTGTGGTGGGAGTTTTAAAGGTAGTGCTCCTAAGGAAACCATGGACAGTGGAGGGCTGGCTCATGAGGTTTAAGAAGGGTACGGGACTCTATCAGGCATCAGAATAGGAGCCATTCACGTGATTCGGGGCTGAGAATCTGGCTTCTTTTTGCTGGTGCCCTGAGACCCTGGGTGAATTTGAATTTAAAGATAACGGAGGAATTTGTTCCATAAGGTTTTCACGTTGGTTCTGAGAAAGAAGCTGTAATTGTTGAAGAGATCAGCACAACTGAAGAGAAACTTCCTGCACTACAGGGGGCAATAAGAAAGAAGTGCTTGGGGGGAGGGGCGGCAAAACTCTGCCCCCTGAGGCGCTATCTTAGGAAGATCCAGATTCATGTAGAGAAATAAAGCCTAAGCTGAAGGGCCTCCCTGCTCCTCAAAAGCAACTACCCAGAAAAGTGTTCCCAGAATCAGGCCAGATGCCGACATAGCTGTTATCCTAGGGGGCCAGCCTCCATCTGCAGCGGGCAGCAGCACCAGGCAAAGTCATCCATATGGTACTGGCTCGGGAGCATGAAAAACATACGATTTGGTGGCTCACAGAGTCTTGATTTGGAGGATCATGGAGTCTTCTTCACAGTTTCAGAGAGGAGCTGAGTCCAGACAATGAGTAGGAGGATCAGAGTCTGTGCAAGCAGGACCAGGGGGGCCGTTTTTAAAGACAAGTTCTCCGTGTAGCCTGGAATTCACTGTGTAGCCCAGGCTGTCCTTGAGTTTACAGGGATTCTTCCTCCTGACTCTGCCTCCTAAGTGCAGGATTAAAGTTGTGCACCACCACACCGGGCACCACTAACATTTCTTATTTATGATGATGCTAAGGCGTTTGTTTTGTTTGCTTTTTTATTTAGTTATTTTAACTTTTGAACAATTTTATTCATCAATTTGTGCTAGCATTTGGTTTCGCTATAACAATGGAAAGCTAAGCTGTTAATACTTTGGGAAGGAAAGAGATAGACTTTCTAATCTGCATCTTTAAGGGCTATGGGATTTAACTAAACCCCATTAGTCACAGATTTGACTAAAAGGATGCAATTAACTTTGGGAAGAATAACGGTCCTGGAATTACCGACTACATCTCAAGGCAATGGTTTTGAATTCATAAGCAACTTATTTGATTAATTTTAACAGTCATAAATAGCATACACTGTGTGCCTGCATACTGGCTGTCTTCAGCAATTTGCATGTATTTATTAATTTATTCTTAATAATCCTTTGGTGTACATAATAAGTATTCACGGAATCTATCATTATCCACTTTGGATATCTGAGAGCACTGGAGGTATTTCAGAAGGGTGTTTTATATGAGGACTTGGTTACAAAGGCATGCAAAGTCTAAAAGAATAAGAAGGGAGAAATGGTATTTTTTTTGTTTTGTTTTTTTGTTCGTTTGTTTGTCTTGGTCTTTTTTTTTTTTTTTCAAGACAGGGTTTCTCTGTACAGCCTTGGCTTTCCTGGAACTCACTCTGTAGACCAGGCTGGCCTCGAATTCAGAAATCCGCCTGTCTCTGCCTCCCGAGTGCCGGGATTAAAGGTGCACGCCACCACTGCCCGGCAATGGTATTTTCAAAGCATCAGTAGCTGCTTCTTTAGAATTGGAAGCAGAGAGTGGTGTGAGAGGAGTAATGGGCAAGCATAAACTTGTGTTGCAGGCTGGAGGTACTTGCTGCCCCTCAGCAGGGATCTGGGAGCTCATTGGCCAGCTGCTGGAAGAAGCAGGAATTCTGCTGGAGCCCACAGTTGCCACAGCTGTCACTTCACTGTGACACACTGTATCATCCACAGGGGTGCCGGCTGAAAGTCTATTTTATAGTTTTTGTATCTCTGTTCATTTATAATGTATTTCTTTTTATTTTTTCAAATTATTCTACTTTACATTATGGATGTTTCGCATGCATGTGTGTCTGTGCACTGGTGCATGCCTGATACCCAGTGGCCAGAAGAGGGCATCCGATTCCCATGGAACTGGAGATACAGAAGGTTGTGAGACATCATGTGCGTGCTGGGAATTGAACCTGGGTCCTCTGGAAGAACAGCCAGTGGTGCTCTTAACAGCTGAGCCATCTCTCCAGCCCCTGTTATGTATTTCTCTATGTGGTACTGGGAATCAGACCCATGCTACGTCCTTGCAAATGCTAGTAACTGCTCTACCACTGAGCTATACCTAAACCTCATTTTACTTTGTTTTGTTTGACAGATCTCATGTATCTCCAACTGATCCCAAACTACCTATGTAGCCAACTTTGTGTCCTCCAGTCTTTACCCACAGGGATTACAGGTATATAGAATAAACCTTGGCTCTTTTTGGTTTTGGTTTTGGGTTTTGATGTTGTTGTTGGGGTTGGGGTTTTTGTTTGCTTGTTTGTTTTTGGGTTTTGGTGGGGGGGTTGTTTGTTTTTGTTTGTTTTGTTTGGTTTTGTTTTTTGTCTTGTTTTTACCAGTCAGGGTTTCTCTGTGTATTCTTGGCTGTCCTGGAACTCACTATGTAGACCAGGCTGGCATCAAACTCACAGAGATTTACCTGCTTCTACTTCCCATGTGCTGGGATTAAAGGCATGCACCACCACAGTTCTCATTCTTTTACTTTTAAAATAGATTTGCAAGCTGGAAGTAATGGCATGTGCTTATAGAGACACGGATAATTTGAAGCTCATAGTCACCCTTGGCTACATATTCCAAGCTCTTCTTGGGATTCAGGCTGAAGCAAGATCACAAGTCCAAGACCAGAGACCAGATATGGAGCCCTTCTTGACAAAACAAACAAACAGGCAAACAAGGGGAGAGCACTTCTAGGGTTTTCACAGGCGACCCAGGCAGAGCATGATGGTCTTGCCATGGACAGCTCTCAGACACACTCCTGTTTCACAGGAGAGAAATGCTCTCAGACTCATTCCTGTTTCACGGGAGAGAAATGAAAGAGAACTACACGGCCCACAGCGCTGAGTGACAGAGCTGCCCAGCTTCTCTTCCTATCTACCATGAGTCCTTAGGCTCTCTCTCTCCATCAGCCAGATGACCTTATTCGGATCACACCCTTAAGTCTACACCCAAGGGCTTATGTGTATATGTGCACATGGTGCGCGCGCACACACACACACACACACACACACACACACACACACACGGTACCATCATCCAGTGTAACTGTTTAATTGTATGCCTAAATAATAGCAAAAAGAAAAATGTTCCCAGTCAAATATCTAGCTGGATGTCAAGTAGCTAGAGGTCAATCCCATCTCCTAACGCCTAGTCTTCTGTTCTTTTCTCTTCCAGTTCTGATTGCTTTCCAGGTTGCTCCTTGTTAATCAGCCACTGTACTGTATGCCGTCCACAGTCTTTGCACTGCTCTATTTAATTTAGAAGAGAGATTACTCCATGCAAGCTAATCCATCTACTCACTTCTCACACTAAAATCTATCATATATTTGGTTTTGATTATCAGAAAAGACAGGCTATGGCATCTATAATTCATTTAATTCTTTATTTGGGGTGAATGAACTTTATTGCAGCCTTCTAGCACTGACAACATCTGGTTAGTTGATGACTCCTAAAAGATATGAATGTAGCTCTGTGTGTATGTTCAAATTTTCATTTTCCCCCCAAAATATCTGGTCTCTGCTCTGGAATTTAACTTTAGATATTCAAAAGAAAAGAAAACAGAAGCAAACAACATAAATTCCCCAGGGTTCTTCACGGATTACCACAAAGCAGATAGAAGCAAGAAAAATAGTCAAAAACAGGAACATTTCAAAAGACATTCTCAATAATTTGCTTACTGAGGATAGGGATGTGGCTCAGTGGTGAAAGACTTGCCCAACACACACTAGACTGTGGGTTCCACCCCTAACACTGCAAAAGCAAAAATAGTAAACTGTCTTGTACTTGTAAAGAAGTAGAAAGAGAACCTAGAATTCCATTATCCTTGGCTACATAGTACATGAGATCTTACTTCAAAGCAAAAAGAAACAAGGTTTCTTAAACCGAGCATGGTGGTAGACATTTAAAATTGCAGCTACTTACTGAGGGCTCATGGCCGGCCTGGGAAACAAAGGAACGGCCAGACGGAAACTAACAGTAGTAATAATAGGGAAATGATTTCATTAATTATCTGAACATGATGCTGGAAGCTCCTGAACTGGTTTGAATTGCTGCATATTCTTTTTAAAGATGTATTTCTCTTTGTCTTCTGCGTATGAGTGTTTTGCCAGCATGTATGTGGGTGTGTCCTATGTGCACAGTACTATCAGAAGCCAGAAGAAGGCAACGGATACCATGGAACAGTAGTTACAGAAGGTTGTGAGCTGCATGTGGGTGCTGGAAACCAAACCTGGGTTCTCTGCAAAAGCAGCAAGTGCATTTGTTTTATTTTATTTTATTTTATTTTATTTTATTTTATTTTATTGGCTTTTTGAGACAGGGTTTCTCTGTGTAGCCCTGGCTGTCCTGGAACTCACGCTGTAGACCAGGCTGGCCTTGAACTCAGAAATCTGCCTGCCTCTGCCTCCCGAGTGCTGGGATTAAAGGCGTGTGAACTCTTTGTATTATACTCAGAAATTATTCTCAGGTAAGCATTTCTGTTTTAAGAACACAGCTGTTACAAGGCACTGTGGAAGGCACTGGGTATTTAAAGAAACTCAGGTTCTAGCTGGATGAAGACAGATAAATTGTTATTTTACTGCATTTGTAGTGTCTGCCTGTCACCATCTACCCATCCTTAAAACTTAGCTCCAGGTCTATCTCTTCAGTTTACTGTTTGTTTGAGGGACAACTAGTCTTTCCCACATTAATGTTCCCAGTGTGTATTGTGCAGCCCTAGAAGCCCCTACTATGGTATAGTTAAATGATTTCTTGGAGCTTCAGCACCTCCCACAATGAAGATTAGGCTATCAAAGGCAGAGCCAGAGAACACAGTTATGGTAATGAAGCAATAGCTTCTTCTTGTTTGTTGGTGGGTTTAGCTATGCAGCCAATACTGTCATCCAACCATAATCCTCCTGCATCACCCTCCCAAACAGTGTGATTACAGGTTTGTCCACTATCCCGGGATTGGAAATGATACTCTCATCACTGTTGGTGGGAGTAAAAACTGGTGACACTGTAGTAGAAATGGGCTAGCAAGATGGCTTAGCAGTTAAGAGCACTGACTGCTATTCCAGAGGTCCTGAGTTCAATTCCTAGCAACCACATGGTGGGTCACAACTATCTGTAATGGGATCCGATGCCCTCTACTGGTGTGTCTGAAGAGAGCTATGGTGTACCCATATAAATAAACAAATCTAAAAAAAAAAAGCCTCCTGCACCCATTATAAAAAAAAGAAAATAAATTTTCATATCTTTCAAAAATTATGGATCTAGAGATAGATGGCTCAGCATTTAACAGCACTTGCTGATCTTGCAAAGGACCTGTATTCAGTTTCCAGCACCCACATATGACTTTAGAGCCAGAGGAATCAACATTCTCTTCTGGTCTCTGAGGGAAACAGGCAAATATATGGTGTGCATCTACATATGCAAGCAAAACACTTACACTTCATTGGCTTGGCCTTAGGGTACCTGAAATCCCTCATTAGCATGAGGAAGCATTTCAGGGAACTCAGGTGTTAGCTGAACAGGCCTTATCCTGAGAAAGGGAATTGATCTTGTGATCTAATTGTGGCTATGTGACATTCCTCATGTAGATACATATGTGGGGCTTTAGAATTCCCCAGACAAGGGCAAAGAGTTACGAGCACACATTGCTTTTGAAGAGGACCTGAGTTCAAGTCCCAGCACCTACACTCACCAGTTCAAGCTACCTGTAACTCCAATTCCATGAAAAGCTGGTGGCCTCTTTTGGCCCTCCTTGGGCACTTATACTCACAAAGCATAAAATCACACAGACACCAGCAAATACACACAATTAAAATGAAGGTAAATCCAATCTTACCTCCGATAGAGGGCTAATATCCAATGTATACAAAGAACTCAAGAAGCTAGACTCCAGAGATCCAAATAACCCTATCAAAAAATGGGAAAGAGAGCTAAACAGAGAATTCTCAACTGAGGAAACTCGAATAGCCAAGAAGCACCTAAAGAAATGTTCAACATCCTTAGTCATCAGGGAAATGCAAATCAAAACAACCCTGAGATTTCACCTCACACCAGTCAGAATGGCTAAGATCAAAAACTCAGGTGACAGCAGATGTTGGCGAGAATGTGGAGAAAGAGGAACATTCCTCCATTGCTGGTGGGAATGCAAGTTGATTCAACCTCTCTGGAAATCACTTTGGCGGACCTTCAGAAAAATGAACATAATACTACCTGAGGACCCAGCTATTCCACTCCTGGGCATATACCCAGAAGATGCTCCAACATGTATGTAATAAAGACACATGTTCCACTATGTTCATAGCAGCCATATTTATAATAGCCAGAAGCTGGAAACAACCCAGATGTCCCTCCACAGAGGAATGGATACAGAAAATGTGGTACATTTACACAATGGACTACTACTCAGCTATTAAAAACAATGATCATGAAATTTGCAGACAAATGGATGGATCTTGAAAATATCATCCTGAGCGAGGTAACGCAGTCACAAAAGAATGAACATGGTATGTACTCACTGATAAGTGGTTATTAGCCCAAAAGTTTGAAATACCCAAGAGTCACTTCACAGCAACAGTAGGGCGGAGTGGGAGGTCCCAGATGGAGGACTTGGAGAAAGGACTGAAGGAGCTGAGGGAGTTTGCATCCCCAGAAAGGCAGCAACAGTGGCAACTGGCCTGACCTCCTGATACTCCTGGAGACTGATCGACCAACCAAAGAATACACATGGAGGGACCCATGGTGCTGGCCACATATGCAGCAGAGGAAGGTCTTGTTAGACATCAGGGAGAGGAGAGGCCCTTGGGCCTGAGGGTATTAGATCCCCAGTATAGGAGAATGCCAAGGAGGGAAGACGAGAGTGGGTGGGTGGGGGAATACCCCCATAGAGGCAGGGGAGGAGGAAGGGAATAGGGAGGCTCCAAAGGGGAGATCTGGAAAGGGGGAAACATTTGAAATGTAAATAAAGTAGAAAAAAATTAAAATTAAAAAAAAAAAAGAAAGAAAAATATTTACATGAGCCAGGCATGGTGGCATTTGCCTTTAATCCCAGCACTCAAGAGGCAGAGGCAGGCAGATCTCTGAGTTTGAGTTCATTCTGTTCTAAATGTAAGTTCTAAGACAGCCAGGTCTGCACAGAGAAACCCTGTCTTGAATAGAAAAGAAATGGAAAGAAAGAAAAGAAAAATATTTGTAACAGTTCTCAAAATAATAAATAAAAGTTTCCACTAAACTTATAGAAAAAATATTTCAACATCTATGGTCATCAGGAGAATAAAGATTTGTCTTCCCACAGTTAAAAAAAAAATGAAAGTAAATCACTGGGCAGTAGTGGTGCCCACCTTAAGTCTCAAGACTTGGAAGGCAAAGACAGTCAGATCTCTGAGTTCGAGGCTAACCTGGTCTAGAGTCAGTTCCAAGGTAGCCAGGGCTACACAGAGAAACCCTGTCTCAAAAAAAAAAAAAAAAAAAAAATTAAGATCCAGGAGCTGGAGAGATGGCTTAGCAGCTAAGACAGCTAAGAGCACTACCTCTCTCACAGAAGACCCAGGTTCAATTCCCAGTACTCACATGGTGGCTCAAAACTGTCTATAACTGTAGTTACAGGGGATCCAATGCGTTCTTCTGGCCTCTGTGGGCACCAGGTACACAGTGGTACACAGACATACATACAGACAAAACTACCAAACATAAAAAATAAAATTTAATTTAAAAAATATTAAATAAAGTTAAACTTTACAAACAATTTTTTGGGTGTTCAGAAACGTTAGTTTAATCCTTCTAATTTAATGTCTGACCATGGTAACGGATTGTCTCTACAATACATATTTTATGACTTTATATGAACATGTATGAATATCCACATAATGTAATCCTATTTTTGTATGCCTTCTCAATACCTTCATTATTCAATGTATCCAAATACTGGAGGGGAAAACACACACACAAATAAATAATGCAACTGTATAGGACACAGGGATAAGTTCTGATGTGTTCAGTGGACAGTCAAGCCGTAAAAATCACACATCAATTATGTTACATTTTGTTAAAAACTTTTAAGAAAAAACATATTTGCTGTATTTAGAAAAAAATCAAGAAGAATGACATTAACCTATTAAAAATGGTTATTCTAGAAGTAGAATAGAAAATTTAAAACTTTTATGTTTTGCTCTTTATATTTTAGTATTATCTCAATTTATCAATATGTCCATACTATTTTAAGTACGTAAAAATAACAATAAAAATAACTTAATGAGCCGGGCAGTGGTGGTGCACACCTTTGATCCCAGCACTTGCGAGGCAGAAGCAGATGGATTTCTGAGTTCAAGGCCAGCCTGGTCTACAGAGTGAGTTCCAGGACAGCCAGGGCTACACAGAGAAACCCTGTCTCAGAAAAAAAAAAAAAAAAAAACTTAATGGATATTACTCAACTCTTGCTTTTTTTTAAGATTTCCTGTCTCTCAGATATCCCAGATTATTTTCAATAAAAGAAACGAGGCAAAGTTAAAAACTTTGAGCTTTCTGAACGAGTTGATCAGTGAACTGGAGCCCCTGTCACAGACAAAATCAGCTTTATTTGTATATATATATATACATAAAAGAATGAAAGCAGAATCTTTGTCTATCTGTCTGTCTGAGTAAGTATCTCACTTTGTTGCTTCTGCTACCTGGAACCCATGATCCTCCTACTCAGCCTCCTACCTTCCTGTCTTACAGATGTGGGCCACCTGACTGGAGAATTCAGTAAAAGAATTCTCTTTACTGCAGGTATGCCTGTAGGGCCTCCCCTTCACCTGGTGAAATGCAGCCATGCAGCCCGGGGCTTCAGGCTAGGGTCAGGAGCCTGCTGCACCATCTCTCACCCTAGCCAGGAGCACAGCTTCTGCCATCCATCCCGAGCCTTTGTCACCATCCCTGAAAGCCCTGTAATCACGTAGGCATTTGTTTACGGCTCACTTCTGTCAAAATTTCTTCCTAGATTCCCACAAGTGAACACATCCACACTCATCGCATTCCATTTTATTTCTACTTCTATGCAAAGTATGCTTGTATTGCAGGTGTGTGTGTGTGTGTGTGTGTGTGTGTAAATCTGCAGAGATTAGAACACAGCCTCACTCATTCTCATCTTGGCACAGCATAGTTTATCCACATATCAAGCATAAAAGCGATACTATTTGAGATTAATTAAATGTATTTTTACAGCATTCCTCCTCAAAACCCCCTGAATTGGAAACTTCTAGTTTCTTTGAAAATTATGTTAAATGATGTTTTGCTGGAGCGCACAGGTGAAAGAATGTCTTGCTAAAGTCAGCACGTGACAGAATGCTTTCCTGAAGCCCACACGGGTGATCAGAAGTTTGGTTAGAGCAGACACATGAAAGGAAGCTTGACAAAGGAGGGTAACTACAACCCCACAGGCAGTGGGGGAGGAGCGCTGAGCCTTGGTCTGGTTTGCTCCGCCTTGCTTTTCCTCGCTAACTACACACATGTATTGGTTCACCTTATATAGCGTTATTGAGCTCAACGTGAGATTACGCAGCCATTGAGAGAAACTCCCCGGTTCCTGTGGCGGCAGCTTACCACTTTAGCGGCAGCCTTGCCTCAGGCCAGTTGGCATTCGAGCCTGGTGCCTGCCATCAGAGAGGACTGGATTGAAGCGGCCAGTTCCTGTGTGGTATCTGCCTGCCTAGAGGACTGGTCTGCAGCTACTGAGTGGTATTTGGTGTTTGCTATGGGACTAAACTGCTGAGAAAGAAGATGGAGCTCGCCCCCAAAACACTATTGCTGAACAGGTCCACTTCCCCCGTATCCTAATGACTTTTCTTTTCCACTCTGTCTGCTGGGTGGTGGGCTACAGAAGAGATTGAACCTTATTATTGAAAGTAGGATGCAAAAAAAAGGAAGATAAAAAAGTAGGGTGCTACACCCCCCACCCCAGTCAGCCATCTATTTTTTTTTAAATGTATTCTTGTCCTTTAACAAACACACACATGCACTGTATCTTGATCATAGCCATCTCTCATTGTCCCACCACACACACACACACACACACACACACACACACACACACACACACCAGGCCTAGGACATACTAGACAAGTGCTCATCGATGATCTATATCCCTAGATCTTTCATTACTTTTTATTTTGAGATAAGGTCTTGCTAACTTTCTCAAGTTGGCCTTAAAATCACTCTGTAGAGGCTGGAAAGATGGCTGAGTAGCTGAGTTCTCAGCACCAAATGGGTGGCTGACAACTATCTATAACTCCGATTCCAGGGACCCCCATGCCCTCTTCTGCAGAGAGAGAGAGAGAAAGAGAGGGAGAGCGAGCGCTCTTACATAAAAGAAAATAAATCTTTTAAAGACCTCATTCTATGGAGCTGGAAAGATGGCTCAGAGGTGTTCGCTCTTACAGAGGACCCTCAGTTCCCAGCACCCACATTACATTCCAGTTTCAAGAGATCTAGCATCTTCTCTTGGCCTCGGTGAGCAACCATATATGGCACACACATACTTATATAAAAATAAAATAAATTTAAAAGGAAAAAAAAAACCTCACTCTATACAGCACAGACAAGCCTCAAATTTCTGCCTGCCTGCGTCTCGGCATCTCAGAGCTAGGATGACAGGTTCCTGCAGGAAATATCTGTGTCCTGATCGTCCTCCCCCACCCACCCTCCTCTGTCCTTCTGCTTTTCTTATCAACATTGGCTAAGTTTAAGAGGTGACTCATGGGAAGGCCCTTCCTGTGCAGTCCGATAGCAGTCTCAATCCTGAGTTCTCTTTACCCGGGAAAAGTAAGTGCTCAGCAACTTGTCCAATGTACTTCACAACTTCATTTCAGCTCGACCAGATAGGATTTGTTGGTGACTCGAAGATCTTCAGACCTTTGGATTCCACCTCTGTGCTCTTGGTAAGAAAACATAGATGAGCCTTATAGTCCGTGCTTGGTTTAGCCTGCAATTTATGTGTAATGGTTTTGAGTTTACTTTCTATTTTCTACTATTTTTTCCCTAAAACTTTTGTTTTTTAGAGAGTCTTACGTATAGCCTTGGCTGGTCTGGAACTCACTACATAGACTAGGCTAGCCTTAAACTCACAGAGATATATCTCCTTCTCCTGGAATTAAAGGTGTGCACAATCGTAGCTGATTCCTTCCCTAACTTTAATTTCTCCTGTCTTATCTCCATGTCTACTTTTTATTATTTATTTATTTAGGAATACTATACATTCTATTTGTCTTGACTTTTAGTATTTTCATCCTGAAAATAATAATGATTTTATGCCATTTATCCCCCTTCATAAAACATGACTGCTTCTCCTGACCTCCGATCATGTTTCCTCCCGTTAGTTTTGTTTCTGCAATCTTTGATCACATGTACACACATTTATTTGTAAGTGTGTGTATGCCCATATGTGGATTTTTGTTCTGTTGCTCTTTGTAACTCTCTCTTCCGTTCTTTGAGCCATTCCTTATCACAGCTGGTTCTATCATTTCATAATTATTATTTGATATTTAAATCTACTTTTTACTCATCATAAACACATTTTAGTTTCGGGATTATATTTATCTTTTTAATTACTTCTGGCCAACTCAACCTTGAAATCGTCTTTATAAAAAAAAAGGACTAATCTTAAACATAGAGGGGTTTTGTTTTTGTTTTTGTTTTTCTCAAAACTTGGGGAAATGTAATGTGGCCTTGTTCTGGATGACTTTTACGGCATGACTTGCAAACACTTTCAAGGCAGATAATTTGTGATATTTAAACTATACCTCACAGCATGGAACTCAGTTGCTCTTACATTGGAATTTTGTTCCTTTCAACTTCTATTCTTTTTAGTTGCTATGTCCACTTCATTATCAAGACCACAGTTTCTCGGTTATGTGATCCCTGCAGTAAAAAGAACAGTGGCCTAGGAGTTATTAGGCGAGTCAACTGGGACTCTCTCCGGCTGTGGTCATGTGAAAGCCACACCCTCTCCAGAATCTCAACATCAAAAACTGCAAAGTGAGGAGACATGATGTCTGTGCATTGTTTTCTCCCTAGTGATCTCTGCATGTGCTTTTCTCTCAGCATCTTAGGACGGCATGCATTAAAGTTGGGATGGGACCATAGATCTGCATCTTGCCATTCGCATGAGGGAAGATAGGACTTGAAAAACACGGAGACAAGAGTGGGTGTGGTTTCTCCTTTTTCATTCTGTTGACTCGTTATTTTAACTTCTGCTTACCACATAAGACTTATCCCAAACTTTGTTAAGTTCAGCAGAATCACTTCCAAATGTCTGAGCTTCCATTTAAAAACAAACAGACCAAAATAAAATAAAATAAAATAAAAAGGTGTAGTAGGCTGAAGAGATGGTCAGTGGCTGGGAGTAGTGGCTGCTCTTCTGGAAGACCAGGGTTCAAGTCCCGGCACCCACATGGCAGCTCACAACTGTCTGTAACTCCAGAAAAAAGGTTCCAGGGAATCTGACACCATCCCACAGACACACATGCAAGCAAAACACCAATGCACATACAATGAAAATAAATCATTTAAAAAAATATTAACTGTTACTACCTCCAGTAATATTTTGGAATTTAAAATCAAAAGAAACATTTAGAAGAAACAGCATAGGAATTAAGAAGCCATCTGGGAAAAAATAAAATGGCTAAGGACTAATGTTTTAAATGTAATTGAATATGAAAAAATTTAAACCTGAAAGGTAAGCATTCTCCTGGCCATGGTAGGACATGCCTTGTAACCCCAACATTTGGTAGACCGAGGCAGACTCCAGTTTGAGGCCAGCCTGGTCTATATAATCTAACTTCATCTCAGAAAAAAAGCAAAAGAAAAAAGGTGGCAATTTATCCATTTGCTAATTGTGTGGAATAGGCATTTGTAAACAGGTCTTGTCTTTACCGTCACACAGTTTAGGGCCACTATAAAAATGACAACCTAAGATAAGATGTGCCTCTTCATAGAGAGATTCAACCACACACTTAAACAGGCACATGCACGAGTCAGCACACACATGTACAACTGAGAGACCAAAGAATCAGTTTTTTCAAGGATTATAAGAGAATATTTTAGGTAAAATACATTGAGTTTAACCTTGAGGAGTAAGTTTTTTTTGTTTTGTTTTGTTTTTTTCGAGACAGGGTTTCTCTGTGTAGCCCTGGCTGTCCTGGAACTCACTCTGTAGACCAGGCTGGCCTCGAACTCAGAAATCCGCCTGCCTCTGCCTCCCGAGTGCTGGGATTAAAGGCATGAGCCACCACTGCCCAGCTGAGGAGTAAGTATTTTAATGGGTAGAAATTTAGTGTAGAGAAAGGAAGAAGCCATTTTAGAGGCAAATTTCTAAATGGAAATTATTAGCCCAGCTTAGGAATAACAGCCTTGATCTGAAGGGATGGGAAGGAAGGATACAAGAATACATTTGTCCGAGTGCTCAGAATAGAGGAGGATATCACAGACCAGGAGGACAGACTGCTGAGAACCGCATTGTGTAAGATAGAGAAGTCAGTCTGGGTTTGAGCTCTAGACGCAATTTTAGCCAAATAATAAGAGCAGAGGAGAAAATAACCCCAAACCATGAAGAGAAGAATTGAGAATGATTGTCCAGGCTGGGCAAGGTAGAGCACACCTTTAAGTCCCTCTCTCAGGTGGCAGAGGCAGGTGTATCCCTGAGTTCAAGGCCAGCCTTGTCTACAGAGTGAGTTCCAGGACAGCCAGGGATACACAGAGACACCCTGTCTCAAACAAACAAAAAGAATGACTGTTCAGAACAAAAAGCACCCAAAGTTGGAAAATAATTGGATAAAAACTTGGTATTCCTTAAATTAAGTCTTCCTTAGTGTACATAAAGGGGGACTTGAGCTGAAACAGTAAGTTTAGAAAGTGCTATATGCTAGGCCCACAGCTGCCACTCGCTACTCGCCAGAGTTATCTGGAAAGAGGAACCTCAGTTGAGAGAGTGCCTCCATCGGATTAGCTTGTAGACAAGGCTGTGGGTCATTTTCTTGACTAACATTGATGTGGGAGGGTCCAGCCCCCTGTTCTTTCTGGGCAGGTCCTGGGATGTATAAGGAGGCAGGGTGAGGAGCCATGAGAGGCTACCCAGTGAACACCATTCCTCTCGAGCCTCTGCTTCGGTTTCTGCCTTCGGGTCCCTCCCTGCCTTGGTTTCCCTCATTGGACTATGACTTGGAATATGTAGGAAATAAACTTTTTTCTGTCCAAGTTGCTTTATAGTCAGTTTTTTATCACAGCAATAGAAAGCAGGAAGTATACTATTTAAATGCCCTGAAGGTAAAAGCAATCTGATGTCTATTGTTAGATGACTAGATAAACAAAATATACTACACACACAATAAATTATCAGTTTCAACCGGGCAGTGGTGGCGCATGCCATTAATCCCAGCCTTCAGGAGCAGAGGCAGACAAATCTCTTTGAATTTGGGGCCATCCTGGTCTACAGAGCAAGTTCTAAGTCAGCCAAAGCTACACAGAGAAACCCTGTCCTGAAAAACAAAACAAAACGTATGTGTTTGTTTGTTTTTTGGTTTTTTTGTTGTTGTTGTTTTGTTTTGTTTTTCGAGACAGGGTTTCTCTGTGTAGCCCTGGCTGTCCTGGAACTCACTCTGTAGACCAGGCTGGCCTCAAACTCAAAAAGCCACCTGCCTCTGCCTCCCAAGTGCTGGGATTAAAGGTGTGCGCCACTGCGGCCCGGCTATATTTTGTTTTTAAAATGTACATATGCTTGAAAAAGATGGATGAAAGGAGCCCTGAGGGCCAGCTGGTGGGTGCAAGCTAGAACTGAGTCCCAAAAGTAGTCCTCTGACCTTGGTGCACACTGGTGCACGCACACACACAGAGATACACTTAATTAATTAGCTAATGAAAATATGCAAATCTTAGCTTTTGTATGCTTTTGTCGGTGTGCTAAAGTTTGTAAAGTTGTCTGATGACTCCAGATTAGGGAGACCCCACCCACACGTTTTTGTATATTTACTCATCCAGGCCTCTATTCAGTAGGCCCTGAACAGAACACATCACAGCAATGCTTGGCAGCAATGCCTGCCATGCCAGCACTCAGAAGACACAGGCAGGGGGAATCATAGCTTCAAGTCAGTCTGTTCTACAATACAGTCAGTTGAAAGTCAGCCAGCTTGGGCAACATGGAGACTCTGTGCCGAAAGCCACTGGGTAAGCTTAGATCTCAGTAGCAGAGCATTGCCAACCATGTATACTGAAAAAAAAAAAAAAAATCAAACAATAAAAAGTAGGGAGGTGTAACAAAAAAGGGAAATTTAAGCTAATGTGGGCTTCCAAATAAAGTTACCTTTTAGATACACATTTAAATCAATAGTATAGACGTGAAACTGTGTATCAGAGAATGCCATTCTGTGTCTATTCTGAGGAAGGAGTGAGAGCAAATGAGGCTCTGTGAAGGGGCCTCTGGCTTTGAGGGGTGCACCATCACATAAGGACTCCTAAGAGTACAGGTTTTTATAAACTCACCGTGAGCTTTAACATTTTCTTCATCGTTTCGCAGAGTGAACAATGGAGCCTTTCGCTGCTGACACCAATTCAACTGACCTACACTCACGGCCTCTGTTTCAACCCCAAGACATTGCCTCCATGGTCATTCTCGGTCTCACCTGCTTATTGGGACTGCCAGGCAATGGGCTGGTGCTGTGGGTAGCTGGCGTAAAGATGAAGAGGACCGTGAACACAGTCTGGTTCCTCCATCTCACGCTGGCCGATTTCCTATGCTGCCTCTCCTTACCCTTCTCCCTGGCTCACATGATTCTCCAAGGACACTGGCCCTATGGCTTGTTCCTGTGCAAACTTATCCCATCCATCATTATCCTCAACATGTTTGCTAGTGTCTTCCTGCTCACTGCCATTAGCCTGGACCGCTGTCTGATGGTACATAAGCCAATCTGGTGCCAGAATCATAGGAACGTGAGAATGGCCTTCGCCATCTGTGCATGTATCTGGGTGGTGGCCTTTGTGATGTGTGTACCCGCATTTGTATACCGCGATCTGTTCGTTATGGACGATCTCAGCATATGTGACTATAATTTTGATTCCTCCAGGTTATCTGATTATTGGGACTACATGTATGATCCAGAAAGCAGTTCTACTGATAACTCCATGGCTCAGCTAACTGGACACAAGGATGGCCAGTCAGCTCTTTCTTCTCTAGCAAGGGATCACCTTTGGACAGTTACCACTGCCCTCCAGTCACAAACATTCCAAACATCTCCTGAAGACCCATTCTCTCTAGATTCAGCAGGTCAACAACCCCATTATGGTGGAAGGCCTCCTAATGTGCTCTTAGCTGCCACACCCAGCGTGTTTCCTGTAGAAGATCATAAATCCAACATGCTGAATGCCGATGCTTTTCTCTCTGCTCACACAGAGCTGTCCCCTACAATATACCCCCACAATTTCCAGGATGATTATTTTGACCAATTCACATCTAACAATTACGCAATGGCAATATCCATCACAAGGTTGGTAGTGGGCTTCCTGGTGCCGTTTTTCATCATGGTAACTTGTTACAGCCTTATCGTCTTCAGAATGCGAAAAACCAACTTCACCAAGTCTCGGAACAAAACCTTTCGGGTGGCCATGGTGGTGGTCACTGTCTTTTTTATCTGCTGGGCTCCGTACCATATTGTCGGAGTCCTGTTATTGATTATTGATCCACAAAGTTCCTTGAGGAAAGCTGTGACATCCTGGGACCACATGTCCATTGCTTTAGCATCTGCCAATAGTTGCTTCAACCCTTTCCTTTATGCCCTCTTGGGGAAAGACTTTAGGAAGAAAACAAGACAGTCCATAAAGGGCATTCTGGAAGCAGCGTTCAGCGAAGAGCTCACGCACTCTACCAGCTGTACCCAGGACAAAGCCTCTTCAAAAAGAAACGAGATGAGTACAGATGTGTGAAGATTCGGCACTGGGGACCTAAGCAGATGTTCTCAGGTGAATGCTGGTGAGGGATGACACTTTAGACAATCTGGCTACTATCAGAGAAAGGTCTCCTGTTGACATCAGCATCATTTGGAAACACTAAAGATGCAAAATTTCAAGCTCCATCCCAGATGTGTTGACTCAGAATCTCTGGCCCATGGGTCAGTGCTTTAGCAGGCCTTGTATCCATCAGTGTTAAGTTTTACATCATTTGGCTTCATCTATTCCCATCCCTGACCAAGCCACGTGCAATGAATAACCTTCTCATCTGTTTCCAGTATTAACCTCTTTCCCCTTAGCATCGTCTAAATCTTCTAGTTTGCGTGGAAGGCTGCTCTTATTGTCCTGAGTGAAAGATGCTCATTTAGCGTACAGTTTTGTGGTGGTGATGGTGATTTTAAGTGGGGAAAAAAGACACAGTAAGAAAAGGTCTATGAAAGCAAGTAGTGATGAGTTAGACTTGGACAGAACACGGTGCCAAATGTTGCCTGTTAGAAGCATCCTGAGATAATTCCTGTGTCCATGGTTACCCCTAAGGGAGCAGAGGTACACATAAACACTTTCCTACTCCTGGAGTGTTTTGGAAGTCGTGGCTTGGAACTCTCTCTTCCCTGTGTATTCTGCTTGTTCATACAGCCATCTATGCCTCATTTCTTTTCTGTTTGTTGGTTTGGCTTTTTGTGTTTGTTTGTTGGTTGGTTCGTTGGTTCACTGGCTTTTCAAGACAGTAGCCCTGGCTGTCCTGAGACTCGTTCTGTAGACCAAGCTGGCCTCAAACTCAGAGATCAGCATGCCTCTGCCTCTCAGGAGCCTTCTTAGGCTCCCGAATTCCTTCTTTCTGTTTTCCACACAGGGTCTTGCCATCTCCTGCTGGGGTTAGGAGTGTGCAGCATGTACCTGGCCCCACCTTCTTCGGCTTTTTATGTTAGACTTTGTGCCTCACATAGAATAAAACAGTATTGTAAACACAACCTTCCTTTCTCCCCAAACTCATGTCAAACGGAAGGAGGAATGGGATGATGGGTGGAATCATAGTTCTGCAATTCACTCCAGGATCCCTGCACACTCTGACAGTAACATCAAACCATTTTAAATGTGAGTCTTACATTCCAAAAGTGTCAGGCACACTCTCTTTGGGATTTTTTTTTAAATTAATGTTTGTCTGGACCATGGCAATATAAAGTACTGTATGCACCCAATCCTAAAGGAACTAATGAATAATGAAATGATAATAAAATACAAAAGGGCTGTTTCTCCAGTGCCCAGTACTTAGTTCCCATCTCTCCCTACTTCCAAGAGATAATAACCTTTGCAAGCGCCGGGCAGTGGTGGCACACGCCTTTAATCCCAGCACTCGGGAGGCAGAGGCAGGCAGATTTCTGAGTTCCAGGCCAGCCTGGTCTACAGAGTGAGTTCCAGGACAGCCAGGGCAACATAGAGAAACCCTGTCTTGAAAACAACAACAACAACAACAAAAAACAAAAATAAGCTTTGCAAGAATTTTAGCTGTGTCTTCTGATATTTACCATGATGTGCCTAAAGCATGTGCTTATGCCTCTAGTCTTTGTAGATATGAAGAAAAGGTTCTATTAAAAATTTTTATCTACTTTATCTACTTTCATATTTTTATCCAGCATCCCAGTGCTGACTGGTATCCTATTTTAATCTATTTGTGAGCATTTTTCTCTTCCTTTTGTTGACAGGTTTTGCTAGCCTTTGTGCCAGGGTCTCTGAGTAGCACAGTCTAGCCTCAGACTCACAGGACTCTTGTTAAAGTAGCAGAGCTCGGCACCACCAACCCCAGCTACCTACACAATTTTCCTGTCAATACATTTCAATACCATACAGCTTTTCTTCTGCCCTCTCATTTTTATACTAACATATATTAGTTGTTTATATTAATAAGGTTCAACATGACTGATCCATACAAGCACACACCATTCACACTTCTACCCCCAGACTCTTCCTAATCATTATGCTACTTTCTGGTCGACTTAAGAAAAAAAAGAAAGAAAGAAAAAGTCTCAAGAATTCCATGCTGGCCTCAAAATCATTATGCTACCAAAAATGAGTTTGAAATTCAAATCCTCTTGCCTCCACCTCCCATGGGCTGGGATTACAGGCATGGAACACTATGCCCAGTCTTATGTGGTACTGGGAATCAAAACCAGGGCTTCATGTATGGTAATTAAGCATCCTACCAACTAAGCTACTACCCCAGCCTGCTCAGGTTGACATTTCTGGCCCTTATATATGAGACTATGTGGTACTTCTGTGTCTACTCACATAATGTCCTCCAGTTCCATCCTTTGTGCTAATACCAGAATTTTACACATTGTTATGGCTGAATAACACTGCAGTGTGTGTGTGTGTGTGTGTGTGTGTGTGCACATGTGTGTACATGCATGTGTGTGCATGTGTAGCAATTGCCATTACCTACCCAACTATTAACCAATGCCTAAGCAGGTTCTGTATCTTAGCTATTATACATAGTACTACATGCAACCTTTAGTTTAAAAACAGAAAACCAGCAATATCCCACCAGAATCTATTCTTGTGTATATACTTCCATGTGTTAAGTCACTGAAAAGTCAAGCTTGTTTGTACAAATAGGCATGTCTAAGATGAATGCCTTAATCTACAAAGACAGAAGATGGAATGCAGTTTAGTCCTGTGATACATTTATTCAGTTGTTGAGAGAAGGGCCTCAGGCTACAACTGTTGTATGAACAATTATGCGGAAATTTCAAATCACTAAAAAGATCTTGTTTGTTGCAAGATAATGCTGTGCATAAGATTGCAGGTCTGCCTTTCCAGTGTGAGCGGTCTATATATTCCCTATGAATAAATGCTTTTATCTACAAGGCTCAGAAACTCAGAGATCCTTTTCATCCTTACATGTTACGTGTATGAGGACTTTGCCTACATGCCTGGTGCCCATGGAGGTCAGAAGAGGGTGTTGGATCCCTTAGAACTGGAGATGCAGATGGCTGTGAATCAGTATGTGTGTGCTGGGGACCCAATCCTGGTCCTCTCCAAGAGCAGAAAGTGTTCATAACAACTGAGCCATTTCACTATCTGGGTCCTTTTCTGGCACTTGGGGAGCACTACAGGGAGCACTGCAAACACAATGGGCAGCAAAAGGACCTCATGGTGAGTGACTGTAGATTTTCTATGGCAGGAATGTCAGCCTTCTGGTTCTCTAAGGCTCTGGGTGTCTGGGTGTCCGTCCCTAGGTATGTGAAGGGCAGCTGAGTGAAAAGCCTTGGCATGATGTGAAGCCGGAGAGAACAGTAACTCTGGCATAACTGATTTCTTCCAAGACCTCCGCTTACTTTGGGATTATGCTCTGAACAGAGCTTTACAATTGGATCCGCTCATTTCAGATTTTATAACTCTAATGAGTGCCTTTACCAATTTTATACTCTTATCTCTAGAAGGTCTGAGGTGACAGCCCAACCTCTCCCCTACAGTGTAGTATCCTGAATCTTTTTTTAATTAGATAATATACAAAAAAGTTTTAAAATGAAATAAAATTTAGACAATACACTTTGATCATACTCCCTCCCCTCTAATTCCTCCAAGACCCTCCCCACCTCCCTACCAACCCAACTCCATGTTTTCTCTCGAAATAATAAAAAAAAAAAACAAAAAACAAAAATCAAAACAGACTCGCAGATTAAAAAAGAAAAATCAGAAATAAATAAAAACAAAAGGCGCATATTAAAAACAAAAGAAAAACCAAAAAATCATGAATGTGTTTTGTGTTGGCTACTCCTGGGCATAGGGACTGCCCTGGAGTGGTTTATATACCCAGTGAGACGCCATTGGAGAAAAGTGAGTTTTTTCCTTTTTCAGCAGGTATCAATTACAAATAGTTTCTTGGCTAGGAGTGGGACTTTGTGTCCACTCTTTAAAGTAACATACAAACAAGCTCTACCCACCAACCTTCCAACAAAAGTCACTACACTTAATAGCATTTAAAACACAAAATGTTAAATCTGTATCTAATTCTCTTTTTCCATCACTTACAAGCTAAGTGAGCCCAGTGGTAGGGATGGATGAGGGGTTGTACTCTGAATAGATACAGCCCCCACAGACTCAAACACACATAGTGTTTGAATACTTGGCCATAGGGAGTGGCACTGTTAGGAGGTGTGGCCTTGTTGGAGGAAGTGTGTCACTGTAGAGGCAGACTTTGAGGTCCTAAATGCCCAGGCTATGGCCTGTGGGAAACACACACAGCCTTCTCCTTGCTGCATGAGGATCCAGATGTAGAACTCTGAATTCCTCCTCCAGCACCACAGCTGCCTGCAGCACCACAGCTGCCTGCACCCTGCCATGACAATAATGGACTAAACCTCTGAAACTTAAGCCGGCCTCAATTAAATGTATTTCTTTGTAAGAGTTGCTGTGGTCATGGTGCCTCTTCACAGTAGTAAGCCCTAAGACGGGTTGACAGGTTGCTCACAAGAACACCCTGTTTCACATTTCTCCTCTCCCAATCTGACAAAAAGAAACTAGAGAGAAGTGCCAATAAGAACTAGAAACGTTCTTTTCTTTTCTTTTTTTTATTAAGAAAGCATGCAAAAAAAAACAAACACAAACAAACAAACGAAAAAAAACCAAACAAGTTGTGAGCCCATACACCCCCTTCCCAGCCTGCGCCAATGCAAAGCATTATGGGTGGTATAAAGAACTCACCAAACCAGAAACATGGGGTTGAGTAGAGGAAGCCTAGGATAGGTGGATCTACACAGATGACTTCTCCTTTGTCCTGCTCCTCTGCTGTTTTCCCCATTTCCTCTTATAGGCAGTGACCCTACAACTGTGCACACATCATCCAAGACAATGGCAGTGACTATGCTTCATGTCCAGCAACACCGGACCAACAAAATAAAAGTAGTTCTCTTTCCATGGAGGGCACGGGAAACTGAGGCCCAAAGAGGATCAGGTTTGAACCGCCCCATTCTGTAAGCCTGACCCTGGAGAGCTAGAACCTCAGGGGGCCTAGAGCCACCCTCCAGTCTCCAGCCCAAGGCAGTTGCTCCAGCTGCCCACCAGGAAGACCGTTCTTGAGACACGGAGAAGCCAGGGGCACCTGGGAGTATGACTCAGCCTGCGCCCCAGCCTCAGGCATGACCTGCGCCCCCAGCCTCAGGCGTGACCTGCGCCCCCCGCCTCAGACAGATGTGACCAGGAAAGGTGTCTGGAAAAAGGTGGTACTCTGCAAGGGCAAGACCTTGAGGAAACCAAAGGGAAGCTGTGTAGAATACACCTGAATGGAGGGAATAGCAAGAGGTGTCTAGTAGGGCACCAGGCAAAGGTGGGTGCCACCTCTAGGGAAACACCCCTTTCCCTAGTGGGAAATATTGCGTCACACACTGGCCCCACCAGATGCTCCAGGACGTCACCCATTGTGCTGGAGGACACGTTTCCCCCTATACTCCCTTTTGTTTCCTTACAAAGAAATAAAGTGCTCTTTAGTGAACTGCCCCATCTTGCCCCTTTACTTAGCCTCACTGGACTTCACCAGTCTCATACTTAAGCCCCCTTCTAAAGAAAGGGAAGGGGTTGATGAGGGGGAATGAGGATGGGAAGCCCAGTGTCTTAGAAATCGTGGATAAATAAAAGCAAATGAACAAAAACCGCAGAGACTGGCCCTGTGGAAGATAGTCATTTCGTCTGTTTCAGAAAATGTAGTGAAAGTGAAATGGAAGTGAGACTGGTCTTCCCTCTTACAAGTCAACTTCAACTTCACTACGACCTCTATGGCAATAAAGCATGGCTGCTCACTGTTAATGGAGACTCCTCACTGTGCCTAGGAGTGCACCTTGCCCTCGCCTTGCCCTGTCTCTGTACTAGTCACTTCCCTCTGACAATTTTCATTGTCTGTCAAAATCAAAAGCTTCCACCCCATGACGGGGACTTTAAGAGAAGCATCTCCCTGTGCAGTTAAACAAATGACAGGTTCCCACCCACGTCTACACCAACCCCTTCTCTTCTCCCCACCCTCCGATCAGCAGTACCACAGATATGAGTCCGCTATGGCAGGGGGGAGAGAGGTTTCCACAGCATGTCTATGACATGAAGACACTAGGAGTGAGAATGGCTCCCTTTTGTCTTTTGAGAATCCCAGAAAATGGGAGGGGGGGGGAAGACAGGTGGATGATTCGGACGAACAGCTTTAGGAAGACAAATAGTACTGCTGAAGAAGAGATGATGGAAGGTCGTTTATAAGTGCAGAATAGCCAGTTAACTCTCAGAAAGAACTCCCTTTTCAAAGCCGAAATGCCTTAAATTGAAATTGTTTCCAAGAAGCTGAATGATGGTCCTCATGCCTAAGCAGACAAGCTAACCTCCTGAGAGCATCAGCCAGCAAGAAGCCAGGGATGCGTTGGCATGGCAGTGCACACCCAACCTCATACTGGGTCATACCCATCACTGCTCCATTGCATTGCACTGAACTCAGCTCTCCAAGTCCACCTGTCATGGGCATGAGGACTGCCCGAGCAAGTAAAGATTGGATGTGTAATGAGAGAGCTCAGAGGACACAAATTAGCACCATTGAGTAAAGCTGCAAAGTCATGGTTGCCAAGCAGTGTCTTAGACCCCCCAACCCCTGCTTACTGAGACCTCTTCAGGCCAGCCTGAAACAGACAGGAACAATTCAGAGCTGAAAGGTAGGCTCAGCACTGAGTTTTTCAGAGAGAAAGGTGAACTAGCATTTGAAGCCTTTCTTGACAGCTATCACGGCCTCATCTTGTGGCCTGAAGATTTCAAACGGGCAAAGGGAGGGCAAAGCCCAGGTTAAGAGGGCAGCAGACTGGGCAGTATGTAACCGATAATAACAATAATATAATTAGACTAATAATAAAAGAACTAGGAGGGAAACAAAGAATGAGGAGGAAAGGGGACTATCCTCGGCAGCATCTTGCAGTGGCTTCTCTGACAGAGAGAACAGAAAGAAGCTATATATCTATATACAGGTTTGGGGAGGATAGGCGGAGACTGTTCTTCCCCCATGGCAGAATTCACCACCAGGCCTTCGACTGATGTCCACTGTGATTCATTAAGTGATCAAGTCCCAGTCGAAGTCATCAGTTATCTCCTCATTGGCACCAGGAGGTGGGACAGGTGGCCGGGAAACCATGTGGTGTGCTGTCAAGAAGAAAGACAGATCATAAAAGAAGCTGGAGGAGAAGCAAGTCCATCACTCTGGATGGAAAGTAAGTGCTCTTTTGCCCCAATGACACCACAAAGGAAGCTGGAGGTGACACAGGTCCAATCAGCCTACAGTCCAGTCAGCCTATACTCAGTCAGCCTGCAGTCCAGTCAGTCAGCTTACAGTCCAATCAGTCAGCCTACAGCCAGCCAGCCTTCAGTCCAGTCAACCTACAGTCCAGTCAGTTAGCCTACAATCTAGTCAGTCAGCCTACAGTCCAGTCAGTCAGCCTACAGCCAATCAGCCTACAGTCTAGTTAGTCAGCCTACAGTCCAGTCAGTCATCCTACAGTCTAGTCAGTCGGCCTACAGTCAGTCAGCCTACAGCCCAGGCAGTCAGCTTACAGTCCAGGCAGTCAGCCTATAGTCAGTCAGCCTATAGTCCAGTCAGTCAGCCTACAGTCCAGTCAGTCAACCTACAGTCAGTCAGCTCACAGTCCAGTCAGTCAGCCTACAGTCAGTCAACCTACAGTCAGTCAGCTCACAGTCCAGTCAGTCAGCCTACAGGTTTTTTATTTTTAACTTTAAAGATTTTTTTTAATTTTTCTCTCCTACATTACATCCTGACTGTAGTTACCCTTCCCTCCTAGTCCTTCTCTCCAACTTCCCGTTCCCCCAGATCAGCTCCTCCTGTTTCCTTTCAAAGAAAAAGGAAAGAAAGAAAATAGCAGGCCTCCCAGGGATATCCACTAAACATGGCCTAGCAAGATACAATAAGACTGGGTACAATCCCTTGTATCATGGCTGAATGTGGAAACCCAGTAGGAAGAAAAGGGTCCTAAATGCAGGCAGAAGAGTCAGAGACAGCCCATCCCACTGTTGGGAGTACTCAGGGATACCAAGCTATACAACTAAGGTACATGTAGAGGACCTCGCTCAGACCCACACAGGGTCCCTGTCTGTCACTTCAGTCTCTGTGAGCCCTCATGAGCCCTGCTTAGTTGATTCTGTGGGCTGTGTTCTCGTGGTGTCCTCGACCCCTTTGGCTTCTAAACCCTTCCTCTCCATCTTCACAGGGTCCCCTCAATCTGCCTGCCTAGTGTTTGACTGTGGGTCTCTGCATTTGCTCCCATCAGATGCTAGATGACACTCCTCTGATGACAACAGGGTTACAGCCTTTCTATTGCAGACTGTAATTCAGTGACATCTCAGGAAACACATTACAGCTCATGGTGATACGGCACTGTCATTAAACTCTATGTTTGTGAAGACTATCTAACAATGATAAAATAGCTTAATTGGGTGATATTATATGAAAGAGCAATACAGAAAGTCATATTTGCAGCGCACGGACAAAGAAACACTCTCAAAACTGAAGATACTTGTGATCAGAGGAGATGGCAACAGTGAATGGCCTACAATACATTTAAACATGAGGGATCTGTTCCTTGCACTGCCTACAGTGGTTCAGTGTCTCCCTGCACTCTGCCTCCCCACCATCACAGACAATTCAAGTCACATGGAGGAAGCAAGTCAGTGGCCCAACACTCTCCCAGCATGCAAGAGACCCTGAGTTCAACTCAACACTGCAAAAGACAAATACAAAAACAAAACAGCAAAAAAACAACAACCAACAAACAAACAAAACCGATATTGACCCCAGATGCCTGATGCTAGTGGCCAAGTGGCAGGAAAACAGACATAGGTAAAAGCTGGCATGTGAGGCATTCATTTCATTTGCCTACCTTCCCTCTTGGTTCCAAAGCTGGACACACATACCCCTCACAGCCCTCCTTCACTCACACTCACAGTTTTACGCCCTTTCCTTTCAGGATTGTACTTGCGGGATTTTTTTTTTTTTTTAAATTTTAAAAAATCATTTTGTTGAATGTGTATGTGTGTTTGCCTGCATGTATATCTGCACATCACATTCATGAGTGCCAGCAGAGGCCAGTAGAGGGTGTCGGATTCCCTGGAATTAGAGTTATAGACCACTGTAAGCCACGTAAACCATGTGGATGCTGGGAATGAAACCCAGGTCCTCTGGGAAAACAGCTAGTGCTCCTGACCACTGAGCCATCTCTCGAGCCCAAGGTAAATTTAAAGCCAGTCCCAAGCTAGGGGTGTAACTCAGAGGTAAAGCCCTTATGTAATACGTGTGAGGTCCTGGCTCCACTCCCAACACCACCAAACAAAGTGATTCAATTAAATAAAAGTGAGCGCACCTAAGAATATGAGAGTGTAGCTCATCTCATCCTGCAGTCTTGGGGACCATGACACAGCACCCATTCTAGAAGGTACAGACAAAGGCACAGAGAAAAGATGCCAGAGGAAAGCAAAACAACTGAGAGATGGGTGTTCTTGTCTGTCCAGCTCTTACCTGGGCGACTGTATCCTGCTGAGTCTTGGGTGGAGATCGGGTACATTGGTGCTGGGCCAGGGTAGAGATGGGAGGCTTGTGGGTGCCCATAAGAGTTCACTACCAAAGCAAAACAAGAGTCACTTTACTGGAGGATTACTGTAGTCAACAAAGCAGGAAGGGAAAACATGTCTTTGTCCCTCAGCCTCGTCCCTCTTCATGTCTTGTTTTATAGATCTTACAGGCAGGAAGCATTCTGCAAAGACACTAATCCTCAGCTCTCAGGGTGGGAAGGGATGGATCAAAGGGAAGAGAATAAGCAGAAACGTGATCTCAGTCACCATTTCCCTGGCCTGAGCAGGACTCAGGTGATGGTTGTCACTCGGACAATGTAGAATAAGGACTTCCTTTAACAAATCCCCTCTTTTTGAAAGATAATTCTGGTCTCCCAAATTGAGGAATGAAAGGAGCTGAGTCTGCTACTTCTGCAGCAATCCTTTAGGACTGCCTGCAGAACTTTATTGATTCAGTAGGTGTTCAGTCAACGAGCTGGTCCCTGGATTCAGCCGGTTCACCACCTAGAAAACCGATGGGGCATTTCTCTTTTCCTTCCCTTCACTCTTCACTTACTTCAGTCTCTACTTCTCTAGCAACTTTGTGTCATACCTTGGTTCATGGATGGCTCCGGTTTGCCACTGGTGAGGGCACAGGAGTCACTGATGCGAGAAGGGGCAGGTGGTCGGTGGGAGGCCCCTTGTGGGGGCATGTGACCAGTCTGGGTGAGGAAGTGGTTGAGGGAGTCACACAAGTTGGCAATGTGATGCTGGTCGAGAGTCCAGTTCCTCTGCTCTGCCTGCCGTAGGCTCTCCATCAGCTCTAGAAACAAGAATACCAGCCATGGTAACCCTGAGTGAGGAGCTGCCAAAGGCTGCTGCACACCTGTCCATAAGGTGAGCTCACCATCTCCTCACGTCTTATACCACTAACGATAATGACTTATACCTTTTTCTTTTTTTGTTTCTATAAGCATTTTTTAAAGATTTATTTATTTTTTATTTATATGAGTACACGGCAGTTGTCTTCAGACACACTAGAAGAGAGCATTGGATCCCATTACAGATGGTTGTGAGCCACCATGTAGTTGCTGGGAATTGAACTCAGGACCTCTGAAAGAGCAGACAGTGCTCTTAACCACTGAGCCATCTCTCCAGCCCCAATAAGCATTTATTGAAGTGTAATATGATAACAAGAATCATTGAATGTGCCAGTTTTTAATTAGAATTTTCTTCTTTGGAACTGCCTACATTAACCGTACTCTGTACTGACACTTTTAGAGTTTTAAAAAAAACAAAATCAAAAAACAAGCCTGCTCATCCCACTCTAGCTAGGGGTGCTCCTTGCAAACTTTGAGGCTGCTTTCTTTTTTTCTTAGGGCGACCCTAGCACAACTGCCCAGCAGCCATGAGTTACCTCCATTAGGACTCCACTCTCAACCCCCCATTCTATTTGCTCCTTGACAAATTCTCATTTTAATTTGTATCTCCTTGGTGAATAAAAATGTTCAAAGTGACTTAATGAATTCACTATCATCTCTCTGCCAGGAAGCAAAACTACAAAATGGTGGTTCAGAGTCTCTGAATTCTCAAGAGCTTTCCTCTTCCCCAAAAGATGACTAGCATAAAGCATTGTAATATTTGAATAATAGGAAAATTTTGAGTGAAATCTAAAATACTGATACTATATCTATCTGTGTAACACGCAGAAGTGATGAAATTCTGTCCCTAACCCACTTGACCGTGCACATGGGTTCTAGCACATCCCTCTCAGAGCTAACCTGAGAACTGGGACTGCTCGATGCTGGACCAGTTGAGCCGGTTCACCATTTTGAAGCTTTCCTTTAAGGAGTCAATATTGGAGCACCAGTCTGGAGGAAAGGCTGTGAAGAGAGCGGTGTGTGGTGAGACAGGGTGAGCAGTCAACACATGCAAGCCTCTCACAGTGACCCAGCTTAACAGCTGCATCAGCACCATAGCTGTGGACACTCCCTCGCTGGAGATGCAGGAACTGTGCCTGTCTGTTAAGCACCACAGGCAGAGATGCAAAACAATCTTAGTTCATCTGTGAATATAGACTGGGAACAATGAAATCCCCATTCTCAATCCTCCAAAGTACAGGACTTTATGTAGTAACTTCCATCAGCTGAGATTGGCAAAGAAGTCAAGAGATTGACCCTAAAAGACCAACTGCTAACTTTTTCACCAAGGTACCTCCGTGCCCCTCAGGAAACAGTTCCCCCCGCCCCTCCCAGCTTTCTCTGTGCTCTTCTTACTCACCAAAGCCAGTGCTGCTGATGGGCGCCTGGCTCTGTGCTGGCTGCTGCTGCGGTGGCTGCTGGGCAGGGTGGGAGTGGGGATGGTGCTGATGAGTGTGGTACCCTCCATGCTGCAGTGGGGGAGGATGCATGGCCATCCCTGTGGGGGCGCCATAGCCTTCAGCTCCTGCTTGTTTTCCCCCTGGTGTGGCACAGCCATCAGGGCTTGGGGTGTGCAATGGAGGGGCACCCCCTACGTTTGAGGGGCCCTGAGTGGGTGCCTGCTGCTGCTGGGGTGGTGGCGGCTGCGGCTGCGGCTGCGGCTGCGGCGGCTGCGGCTGCGGCTGCGGCTGCGGCTGGTACATGTAGTAGTTGCTAGAAGGTGGCATGTCTCCCAGGAGGGAGGAAAAGCCTGCAGGGAGAAGAGGAAGCAGGCAAATGATTTGGGCTACATGGTTTGACTAAATGACATCTTCTTTCAGGATGAGCGCTCAGGCAGGAGAGTTGAAAGGACAGGAGCTCAATCTGGGACCACAAGAACCACGTGTCCCTTCTGGCAGATAACAGACTGGAAAAAGCACTTAGGGTAGGGGAAAGCTCTGCCCCACTGGTGACCACAAAAATATTATTAAAACCGCACTGGTGACAATTCATGCTACTTTTAGGGGATTTAGATGTAGGGCTGGAATCAGTTTCAAAAGGAACTCACATAGCAGGTGAAAATTAAAACATAAAGTCTAACTAAAACACAGCTATTGGGCAGGCACTGTTTGTCCCCTGACTGTCCCTCAGTCCTCTACTGCTCTGCCTTCTTGTATTTGGCACCTAGGGGATACTGCTTGGGGGGGGTGGGGAGCAGCAAACAGACAGATTAATCTCTCAAGCCAACTGGGCAAGGAAGAGCTAACTTGCAGGACTGTACAACCTGCAGCCCCCAGGTCGAATAAATGCAGCTCAGGATAGCTAAGACTACAGCCAACATAAAATCATAGACTCTCAACCACTAAACCATCTCTCTGAATCATTAAGTCTCTTTAAAAAATATGAGGGTTTTTTTAAGATTATTTATTTATTATGTATAGAATATTCTCCCCGCATGTATGCCAGCATGCCAGAAGAGGGCACCAGATCTCATTAAACATGGTATGTGGGCCACCATGTGGTTGCTGGGTATTGAACTCAGGACCTCTGGAAGAGCAGCCAGTGCTCATAATCTCTGAGCCATCTCTCCAGCCCGAGGTGTTTTCTTACATTTTGTTTTCTGTAACTTAATCGCACAGTTCTCATGTATGAACTCTGAGGGTAACATTATGCTGTAATGTCAAAATGTTGGTCAAGCCTGAGCTGACTGTCATCAGAAACCTGAGTAAATACTCACAGTGTCTTAACCTCACACAGTCTAATTTCTTTGTTTCTGGTGGTCTCACCAGGTCCCCTCCCTCCAATCAATCAGCAATATGAGTTGTATTAATCTCTCAAGCAAATGCTAACACTTTAGGCCACACTCTAGATATTGATCCCTTAGGTTATAAAAGAAGAAATTAATTGCTGGCCACAGAGCCCAGTGCCCATACTCCCAACACTTAGGAGCCCAAGGTGGGAGGATCTCACCGGGCCCAGCACTCAGGAGTCTGAAATGGGAGGATCTCTGAGTTGGAGGCCAGCATGTGCTACAGAGACCTTGTTAAGAAGAAAAGAGGAGAAACTGAAACAAGAAAGGAGGATGGCAGAAGAAGCCTGGGAGGAGGAGGGAGCAGAGGGAAAGGGGAGGAGGAGGAGGGAGCAGAGGGAAAGGGGAGGAGGAGGAGGGAGCAGAGGGAAAGGGGAGGAGGAGGAGGAAGCAGAGGGAAAGGGGAGAAGGTGGGAGCAGTGACAAAGGGGAGGAGGTGGGAGCAGAGACAAAGGGGAGGAGGAGGGAGCAGAGACAAGGGGAGGAGGAGGGAGCAGAGACAAAGGGGAGGAGGAGGGAGCAGAGACAAGGGGAGGAGGAGGGAGCAGAGACAAGGGGAGGAGGAAGAACTTGTGATAGACCATATCAGTGTTCACATTTTCTCTCAGCTGGGATGACAGACCTCAGAGAGAAGAGTTAATGTGACTGAGGCCCTGTGTCCCTCATCACTCTGCCTAGCCCATGCCGCCTACAACAGACTACCAAACAGACCACAAGGCTCAACAAGGCCCAACAGCTCACATGAACTCTCAGCCCCACCACAGCTTCTACATGAACCGGGGCTGGAAAGATGACTCTGTTAGGTAAAGTGCTTGCTATGCGATTGTGAGAACCAGAGTTCAGATCCTCAACCTCAGGTAAGCACTAGGTAGGTGTGCAGCCCACCTGTAATCTCAGAGCTCAGGGGGCAGAGACAAGGGGGCTCCAGAGCAAGGTGACTAGCTGGACTTGCCTAATGGACAAGCGCTGGGTTCAGGTGAGCAACCCTGCTTTAATGCATAAGGTAGAGGGTGGCTGAAGAAAACAGTTGAATTGATCTCAGGCCCCATAGGCATACATATTTACATATTCACACAGACAATCAGACAGACACACACACATGCACCCACACACACGAACATGCAAGCACATATGCAAAAATGTGTGCATATGTGAAAGCATGCGTGTATGTGTGAGTGTATGTATGTGTGTGTATGCGTGCAAGCATACATGTATGTGGTGTGTGTGTGTGGTTAGTTTTTGGTCAACTTAACACAACTGTTCAATTGAAAAAATGCTTCTATCACACTGGGTGGTAGAAGTGTGTGGGACATTTTCTTAATGATTAACGATTGATATGGGAGGGTCCAGACCACTGTGGGCAGTGCCAACCCCGGGCAGGTGGTTAAGAAAGCAGGCTAAAGCTCAGCATGGTGGCACACATCTTTAATCCCAGCACACCGGATGTGGAGACAAGCAGATCTCTATGAGTTCAAGCCAGCCTCATCTACATAGCAAGTTCCAGGACAGCCAGGACTACATAGAGAAACCATGAAACTGAAGAAAAGGGAAGAGAGCAGGCTGCACAACCATGAAAAATAAGGTAGTAAGCAGCATTCCCCATGGCCTCTGATCAGTTCCTGCCTCTCTCTCCTCTCGAGGGTCTCTCAGTCATGGTTGTTTCCACAGCAATGGAAAGCAAACTAAAATACTGCACAGATATGATCACTGCAGAGGGCTGAGCCATGCCATCTCTCAGAAGGCCACCCAATGAGGACCTTACGCCACTCTCAATGATTGTGGGTATTTGCAGCTGGGCAGGTACTGGCTGCTGTTGAGAAAGTACTGCTTAGTAACTGTGCTGGGTATGACGGTGCGTGGTGGGAAGCTACAGGAGAGGCTCTCAGCACTTTGTGGTGCACACTGCCACTGCATTTGTAAAGAATGACATAATGCCTGGGAAACTCAATTATTTCCACTTTGAAACAAGTTCAGTGGCAGGTCTAAACAAAATAAAGGTAAGTGACAGAGGCCAGGGGTTGTTCTTTACCCACCCTGCTTCTGTATCTGTTTGCAATATTTTATAATAAAAACTAACAAATAAAAAATACACTAGCTCTAATCCCAGCACTCAGGAGGCAGAGACAGGCATCGCTCCAAGTTCAAGGCCAGGCTGGTCTACTCAGTGAGGTTCAGGACAGATAACGCTACACAGCAAGACCTGGGCTCAAAGGAGAAAATAAAACAGGAAAGAGCAGTAAGAGCTGGAGACGAGGTTCAGCTGGCAGCTGTAGTCACAGCTGAGTGCTGGCTCCCATTATATAAGCCCTGGTTCTTTCCCTAGCACAGAAACCAGGTATAATGAGCATCAGGTGTGAGACAAGGATCAGAAGTTCAAAGTCATCCTTGGCTACATAGCAAGCGCAAGGCCAGCCTGGGATAGCTGTGATTCTCTCTCACCCTAAATGACTAACTGAAAAAGAAAATTAGGTTTGTTCTTACAATAGAGCATAAGGATTCTTGGGGAGAGGTTCCACTATTGCCCCCTAGTGGTCATACTCTGAATGACTCTACCCCATCTAGAGGTGTAGCACAGTGTTAGCGCACTCACCTAACACACAGCCCCTGGGTCGGATCCCCAGGATTGGGGTAGAGAGTATTGGGGAAATCGCTGCCTTTGGATGATCCTCCAATTCGTTTTCTGAAGATAATACCCTAGTGTGTCCCTGAGTCAGCTGTCTGTACTGTCGGGAGCCAGGGCCTCCACACCTCCCTTGGGAACCTGACCTTTATACAGCCTTAGGCAAGTTTCTGAGTTTGTACAGCCTTAAAGCAGGTCTCTGAGAACCAGCCGTGTTTATGCAAGATCAGCTGTCCCTTGCATCTCCGGAGGACAGGCTGACCAAAAAATGTTCAGACACCAGACAGTAGATGAGCCATAACAACAGGAGGGCCGCAAGCTTCCTCTCCCCCCTTCCCTTGCCTATGATTTTTGCTTTATAAAATCTGCTTGTGTTAATAAAAAATAGACCTTGACAAAACTTTGCTTGGTCTCGCTCCTCTCTCATGCCCGTTTTCCTTTCAGGCTTGGTCCCCCTCGACCCCACGAATAACTAGGTCCCGCGGGACGGGACACTGTACCAAATAGTTCAGTCCTTATGTTTCCTCTGACCAGACCAGTTTCATATATTAAAACAAGAAATTGGGGGCTGGCAAGACGCTATGTTCAGGTAAACGCATTTGCTGCCAAACCCAATGCAAGTTTGATCCCTGGGACCTATTCAGTGGAAGAAGAGAATTGACTCCCACAAGGTGTCTTCTGACCACTTGTGTACTATGGCACGTGCAGCATGTATGTGTATGTGTGCGCACGAGCACACACACACAAACACTGTAAAAAATGTAATCTCGAAAAAAACAAAAAGACAGAAAACACGGAGAGAAGAGAACGTTATTACTTATTTGACAATATAAGGAACTTTTAGTCCCAGCAACCAGAAGGGGAAGATAGGCAGATCTCTGTGAGTTCATAGCCAACCTGATCTACCTAGCAAGTTCCAGACCAGCGAAGGCTACATAAAGAGACCCCGTGTCAAAGAAAAGGAGGAAAGAGAAAGAAAGTATAAGGCTCCCCCCGTCCCACTGCAGACTCACCATGCTGGGAGGACGAGGAGGAGGACCGCTCCAGCATGGACTTGTAGAGGTTGCGGAAGGACCAGCTTAGGTCCTGAAAGTTGATCTCTGAGTAGGAGAATTTGAAGTCATGGTTGGTGTTGTAGAGGGGAGGGGCGCCCTCTGTGCTCTCCTGGCCTGGGGCCCCTGCTGCTACTGCTCCACCATCCACAGACCCCGGGCCCTGAAAAAACAGGTAAGAACGGTGACCTGAGTCCCTTCTGAAGCCGTGTAACCCTCCACAGGCCACCAGGGTTTTCACCCTCTCCAGCTGGCTCGTCTGGAGCCTGGCCTCTCCCACCACTCTCCCTTCCCTAGTGCACCTCCACGCCTCTCTGTCCCTGCTCTTGTGGTGGGCTTCCCTCTTTCACTTTTCCCTTCTCTCCCAATCTATCTGCCTAGCATACGACAGATCCTTACTGTGCAATTGTGAGCAGAGCGATATCCGAACCCACTGAACCATCTGTCCAGTCACCCTGTGCGCGTCACCTCAGCTTCCTACCTGGCTGTAGTTGGCCATGGATGAGGGGCTCTGCAGTGACATCTGAGGAGTCCCCTCGTGAGAGAGTGAGGCTTCTCCACTGCCTGGAACACCTCCCCGGGGGCTCTTGCTGGCCTCCTGCTCCGGGGAGTCTTGGGATAGCTAGGAATTGTGAAAGAAGAGAAAGCTGTATGCAGGGGTGAGACACCCACCCACAAGCCATGCTTGTGGCTCCACCTTGCTGGTGATAACCCGCATTTACCACAGAAATGACTAAAATCCAAGAAAAGGATCTCCCAATGAAGAGAGAACTTACGTCATCATCTGGAGGATGTCTTCTCTTCCGGGAAATGTCAGGGCAGGTGTCAATTGTCCAATAGGAGCCCTGGAAGGGGAACCCAACCCCAGGGGGAAGAGAAGCATTAACTATAAGTTCCTGTTGGAAAGAGTAACAGCAGTCGGTCATGCTGACAATGAGGTGGGGCTGGGGAATGTAGCTCAGTGATAGAGTGCTGACCTAGCACAGGCAATGCCTGGTGTTGGGTTCCCCAGGAAGAAGGAAGTCAGACCAAGCAAGGGAGAAGAGAAAGAGGAAAGGGAAGGAGGGGAGAGAGAAGAAGCTGGGCTGGGCATCCAGACAGAATCCTGAGGAAGCTGAGTACCAGCGAGGAGTAAATCTGTCCTCAAAGGTCACTAGTCCAAACACTAGCTTCAAATGTTCCAAAGGGGCAGAAGAACAATGGTGACTATGTCAGAAAGGCCAGAAAGCCCGGTCCTTTCCCCTGTGACCTGAGGGAAAAGTGCCTTGAGCGTTCGCATCTGTCAAATGGGGAGAACCTCTCCCTTCTTCCTTTGGAAGGTAAGACCTGAGATTGCATAGAAAAGCTTCCAAAAGGTTAGTTTCCCAAAGGAAACTGGGGGTGTTGGCACACACCAGTAATCCAGCACTCGGGAGGGGCTAAGGCAGGAAGATGGCAAGTTCAAGGCCAGCTTGTGCTACACAGAAAAACCCTGTCTCAAAAACCAAAAAGTGACTAAGCCAACATTTTACATGTAGGAACAAGTGCTTCTCAAAAGAAAGGGGGCCTCGCCAGCCTGGGCTACAGACTGTGAGACTATCTCAAAAAAATAAAAAGGCTGGGCATAAGTACATGCCTTTGTTTTTCATTTGGTTTTTGTTTTTTAATTTTTTGAGACAGAGTCTCTCCCTAAGGCTCTAGCTATCCTAGAACTCTCTATGTAGACCAGGCTGGCCTCATACTCACACAGATCCATTCGTCTCTGCCTCCTGAGTGCTGGGATTAAAGATGTGTAATATCACGCCTATTCTGATGCACGCCTTTAATCCCACCACTTGAATCTCTGAGATGGGGTAGGCCTGGTCTACATATTAAGTTCCAGGCCAGCTAGGTCTACATAGTGAGACACTGCCTCAAAAAATGGAAAGAAAGAGAGAGAGAGAGAGAGAGAGAGAACCTCAAAGACAATTCTAATCATAAACATTCCTATTAAAACAAAAAGACTTCATAGTCTTCCTTAGTCACCCATTCTAGAAAAGGCCCAGCAGCTTGGCCCATGCTCTTCCTTTGAGTCAAAAACAATGATGCTTTTAAAGCTAACATGGTTTCCTCTTCTGGTAATTAGAACAGCCATCGGACTCTGAGTGTCAACTCTCCTTCCTCCTCCCTTTGATTCCTGTAGCAGCAGCTCACCTTCCCGGGGTCATCCCGAGGTCTGGGCACCTTCCGGAAACACTTGTTAAGGGAAAGGTTGTGCCGAATGGAATTCTGGGGAAGCAAAGAAGCAAGTTAGGTCTGAGCACTGGGCAAACCACAATATTTCCCAAAGGGACACAGACGAACATACAGTCAAGTTCCCGGGCACATGCAGCACCTCAGCACTGCACTGCTGGAGGGAAGGTACAGAGAGCAGAGGGGTGAGGGAAGAAAACCACCCAAGTTAGAGGTGACGTGACCAGGTGACCATGAAAAGTTCATTAGAGCTTTCAGCCTTCCTACTTCCTCAAGCCAGGAGGGTCTCTGAGTTTGAGGCTAGCCTGGTGATAGCAAGTTACAGGATAGTCCGTCAGAGTCACATGGTAAGACCCTGTCTCAAAAGACAAACAGTAACAACAGTAACAACAGCCAGACATGGTACCCCACACCTGTAAGCTCAACACTCGGGAGACACAAGCAGGAGAGTGGCCACAAGTTGGAAGCCAGCCCGGTCTACAGTCACAGTGAGTTCTAGGGCAGCCGGAACTGCATAAAAAGACCATTTCTCTAAATAAGCCAGGTGTGGTGCATGCCTTTAATAATCCCAGCTCCCAGGAAGAAGAGGCCAGTGACTCTGTGAGTTTGAGGTGAGGCCATTCTGTTTTACACAGAGTCCCAGAACAACCAGAGCTACATGGTGAGATTGGAGGCAGTGGGAAAGGCGGCTGATGAGATGATTCAGAGGGGAAAGTGCTTGCCACACAACCCTGGGGTACCTGAGCTCAATCCCTGAAACCCACACGCGGATGGAAGGGAAAGAACCAACTCTACAAAGTTATCATCTGATCTCCACATGCACATCATGGTGCAAACAGACAGACAGACACACACACACACACACATATCATAATAAATTTTAAGTAGGAGGAGCTGGGGAGATGGTTCAGTGGGTAGAGATTGGCACCCAAGCCTGAGGACCTAAATTCAAGTTTCCAGAATCCACATTAACAAGGTGTAGCCCACCACACCTGTAATCCCAGAGTTTTTAGGATTAGATATGCGGTAGACACATAAGAAACCCTGGAAGATCACACTAGCCAGTCTGGCCCAGGCTCAAACAAGCTGAAAGATGAGCACCATACCCCAGGCTGTCCTCTAACCTTGTACTGGCTGGTTTTGTGTGTCAACTTGACACAAGCTGGAGTTATCATACAGAAAGGAGCTTCAGTTGAGAAAAAGCCTCCATGAGATCCAGATGTAAGGCATTTTCTCAATTAGTGATCAAGGGGGGAGGGCCCCTTGTGAGTGGTACCATCTGTGGACTGGTATTCTTGGGTTCTATAAGAAAGCAGGCTGAGCAAGCCAGGAGAAGCAAGCAAGCCAGTAAGTTACATCCCTCCACGGCCTCTGCATCAGCTCCTGCTCCTTGACCTGCTTGAGTTCCAGTCCTGACTTCTTTTCGTGATGAACAGCAACTCGGAAGTGTAAGCTCAATAAACCCTTTCCTCCCCAATTTGCTTCTTGGTCATGATGTTTGTGCAGGAATAGAAACCCTGACTAAGACAAATTGGTACCAGAAGTAGGGTATTCCTGTAACAACCTGACCATGTTTTGGGGAGGACTGTGGAAGGACTTTGGAACTTTGAGCTAGAAGAGCCATTGGGTGTTAAGGGCTCTGTTGGATGTTGTGTAGGAGCTTGGAAGATAATGTTGAGAACAGTGCAGATGATGGAGGCCTGGCTTGTGAAATTTCAGAAGGAAGATTAAAGACTCTTATCAGGGCTGTTGCTATTTTGACTATGAAGATTCTGTGGTTTTGGTTAGCTGGGGCTGAAGAAATTAGCTGTGATTAACAAGATACCAGAACTACTAAAGCCAAACCATTGCATTGCTGGGACTACTGATGCTGGTTAGCTGAAGCTAAGATATTAACGGTGATTAAGAAGAGACCAGCATCATTCGGGTGAAATCTTCTGAGAAGTGTTTTCTGAGAGCACAGAGGCTGCGTTCCAGAGATAGCCAAGGTTGTACCTTGTGCGGTGGCAGGACTTGGTAATGTGTAAGAGTCACCCAGGTGGTACTGGTTTTGAAGGCATGAAGGAGTCATGAAGAGCAGCTGAGGCCTGGGCACTGTGAGAAGCCTCGGAAGGCCATTGGTGAAGGTGCAGCCTCAGTTGCAATTGACAGCCAGGATTGAAGGGGTCATGCAAAGGAGTTGAGGTTTGGTACTGTGAGAGGCTGCGGAAGGCCATTGGTGAAGGTACAGCCTCAGTTGCAATTGATGGCCCAGGACTGAAGGGGTCATGCAAAGGACATGAGGCTTGGCACCTCACTGATAACATGGTAAAGCCTAGTTGCAGCAGAAGACAGCAGTGTTTTGGAAATGCCAGTACCATGAGATGACCACCAAGAACAGCAGCAGCAGTGGACTATAGGCATCTGGAGCCTAGAAGACAAGGTATGTGCTACAAAGGGCAGAGGTGGAAAAGTGACTCAAACCCTTGGAATAATCCAGAAGATTGTGAGTGGATACCAGACATTGGACAGTTGGAGTTTGATTTTGCTTTTGATTGTGACTGTGCCCTGATATATTTTCCCTCCTGAAGGAGAAGGTATTTTAGTGGAGCCCACAGTTAAGAGACTTCTAATGGTAAAAAGATTTTGAATTCTAAGAGACTGGATATTTTTAAAAGGATTGAAATTTTGATATGTATGAATTTGCAAAGACTGTGGGACTTTTAAAGTTATTTAGATCTTGGGGATAAATAAGAAAGTAAGGGTTGAGGCTTAGTAGTGATGTGTTTGTGTGTCAAGTTGACAGGGGGTCAATTGTACTGGCTGGTTTTGTGTCAACTTGACACAGGCTGGAGTTCTCACAGAGAAAGGAGTTTCAGCTGAGAAAATGCCTCCATGAGATCCATTGGTAAGGCATTTTCTCAATTAGTGATCAAGGAGGGAGGGCCCCTTGTGAGTGGTACCATCTGTGGGCTGGTAGTCTTGGGTTCTATAAGAAAGCAGGTTGAGCAAGCCAGGAGAAGCAAGCCAGCCAGTAAGCAGCATTCCTCCATGGCCTCTGCATCAGCTCCTGCTCCTTGACCTGCTTGAGTTCCAGTCCTGACTTCCTTTCATGATGAACAGCACTTTGGAGTGTAAGCCGAATAAACCCTTTCCTCCCCAACTTACATCTTAGTCATGATGTTTGTGCAGGAATAGAAACCCTGACTGAGACAAACCTCCATAGCTACCTGTGGTATGCATGTGCTCACGCTTGCACACACATCCTAAACACGCACACCAACAAACAAACAGCTCAAAGTCATATCTAGCCCATTTCTCAATGCCTTGTGAAAGCAAAAGAGCAATAATTTTCAAGTGTTTATATACATTAAACAAGTCAAAAATCACGCATGTTCTATGGGGAGATAGCTCGGTGAGTAAAGCTCACACGTGTGAGGAATAAGTTTAATCTCCAGAACCTACACAAAGCCGGGAGCAGTCGCACGGTCAGTCATGCCAGTGTTAAGCACTGGGAGCAGAGTGCTGTTCTACAGCAAATGGGAGGCAGACACGGTGCCCAGAAGCTCACAGGCCAACAGGCCTGCTCTACACAGTGGTTAACAACATTAGAAACCCTGTCTCAAACAAGGCAGAAGGCAAGGACCAACACCGAGGTTGTCTGTCTTCAGACTGCTACATGGGCTGGGGCTCTCACCCTTAGGGCACTCTTGCATCCTCACTAACACGCAATTCAGGTAAACACATACAACAAAGACTAAAACAAAACAAACCTCAGGAGTGAGACAAAAGCACAGACAACCTTCGTTTTCTCAATAACACTCAGAACGACATCTGGGGAAAGGAAAAGCTACAGCGCACGCATGTGTCAGTGAACGACCACATCTGGAGAAAGGGAAAGCCGTAGTGCGCATGTGTCAGTGTGCAGAGAGCTGTAGCCTAGAAGGGCACGTTTACCACCGGAAGACTGAAAGCTTTCAACAGCCCCAGCTCATCATCTGGTTTGAAAGTCTACTGGTGATTTATGGAGTGAGAAAACCACATTTAATCCCCATTCCTACTCAACGGTTGGCAAATGAGTGACTGCTCCAAATGATTATAACGAAGCCTGGCTTGGCAGTGCATGCCTGCCATCCCAAGTGTAGGGAGGTCAAGACAGGAGAATCAGTGGTTCAAGGCCAGCATCAGCTACATTGTGAATTCCAGGCCAGGCCAGCCTGAGCCACAGGTGACATTTTCACAAGATAGATCGATCGACGATCTATCTTTGTGGTTTATTTGAGTGTTTTGGTTTGGGTCTTTTTGTTTTGGTTTGGTTTGGTTTGTTTGGAGGAGGGTCTTATTCTGTAGCCCTGGCTGGACAGGAACTTGCTGTGTAGACCAGACTGCCCTTGAACTCAGAGACCCACCTTCCTAGGCTTCCAAAGTACTGGGGTTAAAGGTGTGTGTCATGATACCTGGCTAAAAAGCATAGTTCAATATCAACCTTCTTTCTCCTTTTCAGAGAGACTCCCATGGTCTCTACCTGACAACCTCATCACTTGCTAGTGAGCCAGCTACTGGTAAAGATCCTAATTATTTTTTTTTTCTTAGTATACAGTGCTTCAAAAGACGATGACTATCTGCAAGGAAGCTATAGAATTTGATGAGTTTCCTACCAAAGTAGGAGTCATACATTTCCTTGCTCAATGACTTGAACAGAGCAGTGGCAAGAAAGACATGAAATCAAAGACTGCCCTTTTGGGGAACCGGACAATAAGAGGGTGTGGCCACAACAGCATCCTGCCATTCCATAACTAGATTTAATGGCTTGGCATCACTAGTGTTTCCAAGGTAAAGCTTTTGAAGCTGATGATCTCTAAAGTAAATAGAAGCAGGGGTAGAAGATAAGGGATCTTTAGTTTACTGTCCCTGAGACAAGTCAGAGTGAACCAGCCCTGGTTATAGGATGAAACAAAAGCAGAGAAGGTTGCTAAAGGCTAGGAAGGAGCCCCCCTCACAGAAACAGTCCCACCTTCCAACCGATGCCGGCGTTCTTGTAATAGGGGAAGTTGTCGCAGATCCAGCGGTAAATCTCACTGAGAGTCATCTTCTTAGCTGGGGAGGAATTGATGGCGTAGGTGATGAGGGTGGCGTAGCTGTACCGTGGCTTGCCATCTTGGTGGACCGCGGCCTCATCTTTGCTGAGGGTGGCGTTAGGATCTGTGGGGGAGCCTGGGGAGCACTTCCGGGCGCCCCCTGGAGGTCCAGCCTGAGAAGCGCTCCCAAGCTTTTCAATAGTGGCTCTGAGAGTCAGCTGTGGCAGCCAGTCTATGGAGGTGAGGCTACTCTCCAGGTCAGAGGCCATCGTGCTTCTGGGCTCTGCAGAGAAGAACAAAGTGGGAAGGCAGGTGAGTTTCCTGTTTACTCCATTTCTAAAGTGGAGGGCCAGCAGTCTCTTTCCATTTTAATTCCCATTTAATAACCCTCTCCTGGGATGACCGAGTGCAAGTACCAATCATCCACCAGATAATAGAGTGCTTTTATTTATTTATTTATTTATTTATTTATTGTTATTCGAGACAGGGTTTCTTTGTGTAGCCCTGGTTGTCCTAGAACTTGCTCTGTAGACCAGGATGACCTCAAACTCACAGAGATCCGCCTGCCTCTGCCTCCAGAGTGCTGGGATTAAAGGCGTGCACCACTGCCGGGGCGATGGAGTGCTTCTTACCCCAAATCTTAGCGGAGAGTATCCGTGTAGCCTCTCCCTTTACAAAGGGTCAGATAGTAAACCCCACAAAGAATGAACTATGCCCTCAATTCTTTTTATAGCTCCATAACACAATATTTTTAAACTCGATATAAGAATAATTTTAAAAAATCAATCCCTCTTAGACAGCAAGTAAAATTAGCCAATGTCTATTCTCCAATTACATACATGACACTTGTATGTTTATATATAGCATCCACAAGTACATAGCAATAGCACATAGAAAGACAGAGCAAACACGAGTATGCACTAATGAAGCACACACTGACACTCTTAAAGATGTTTCATACTAAACACCAGCACTCAGCTCTTTGTCACACGCATGCCTAACATAAAGCATATTAAACATAGCTCAGGTGCAGATTCTGACAAGTGACTGGGTCTGGAAGCACAGGTCTATAATCTCAACGACTCCAGAGGCAACAAGATGGTAAGTTCAAGATCTGTCTGGGTTACACAGTGAGGTCATAGGCAGCCTGGGCAGCTTAGTGAGACCCTGTCCCAAAATAAAGTAACATCAGGACAAGACATAGCTCAGCAGTTTAGAGCACTCTGTGCTCTTGCAGAGGATTCAAATTCTATTCCCAATGCCCACATGGTGGCTCACAGCCACCTATACAGTCCAGTTCTAGGACTCCAATGTGTGTGTGTGTGTGTGCACATGATACACATACATGTACACATACACACAAGCAAAACACACACACACAGTAACTTTTAAAAAAGAAATTAAAAACCAAAAGGGGGCTGCAAGTGTAGCTCGGTGTAGAGTACTTGCCTGAGTCCCTGGATTCAGTCACCAGCACCACAGTAAAAAATCAAACAAACAAATGATGACAACCAGCATCAACAAGGTACAAGACTGATGCGTGGACAATGGCGCACACACAGAGATCACAACATACACACAGCCTACATTACCAACAGAGCACAAAGTCACACAGAAGAGACAGATCCTAAGTACCCCGCTGTCCTCACACCTTTAAAGCTCCTGATAGCAGGCTCCTGCCCACAGACACCAGCACCAGGAAGAAGTCATCAGCAAGGCCCTCCCACCTCCCAGGCCTGCTGGGCTTTACCGAGCCAGGGAGACACCCAGCTGTGTGCACACCGGTAACAATCAGATAGCCTGGCTAAAAATAGCCTCCGTAGGACTAAGAGCCGGCTCCCCTTCCCCGCCCTTCTCCTCCCTCCTTCCTTCCCAGTCAGGCACGCAGGCTGGCTGCATCTCCATGCAAACTCCTAGAGCTTCGATTCCGCCCACGCCTGATGTTTGCCAGCCCCGCCGCCAACCAAACTGCCTAGGCTCTCACCACCAGGGAGGTGTGACAAGTTAGTGGAGGAGGGTACAGAACAAGATCTGTATTACGGCGGCGGGGTCTGGTGAGGCGAACAGGAACCCCACATAGCCATTTGGCACTTCCTCGGAGCCGAGGTCGGCAAGCCCCTAAGCCTTGGCTGTCTAACAGGTTTGTGCCTGCACAGCCGCCAGAATCCAGCGAACATTCCTTGCACAGTCCAACCAGGACAGTACTCTGCACGAGCCAAGGCTACCCCGGCAGAACTTAGAATGCTGGTGTGTACCCTGTTCTGACAATCCATAGCCGAAAGCCCCACGACCAGACCACACCAGACCGAACACGTGCAAGGATGCAGACTCACACACTTGGCAGGCCCAAAGTCGGTCTCAAACAGGACCCCTACCGTCTCTCCTAACCCCAACACTGTGACATACCTTTCAGGTGCTCACTTTCTCATCCTAAACTGGAGTTTTGACATAGACACTTGCCCTTTCCCTACAGGCCAGAATTCTCATTCACTCCCTCCCGACCAGGTCCCACCCTTGAAATCAACCTGTGCTCACATGTACCTGGCCCAGTGCTCCGAACCAGCAACACACCTCGTCTACAAAGCTGAAGGGAACATCTTCTTGGCCTCGAGGGTCTAGGAAACAAGAGAAAACTACACCCCAAAAGAAAAACAAAGAGGCCATGTCTGTAACTGGCACCAGGAAAGCCTACCCATTCTGCCTTAGCTCACCAGCACCACTCTTTCCCGATATCACCCCCTTGCCCCAAACCACGACGGGGGAACTTGAGAAACAATAGGGACACGCCATCTTTCCAGGAAGCCACACACCTTCTAGCTTTTTGTTGTGTCAAAACACCCCGGCCTCTGGACTACAGCAGGGAGCTCGAGCAGTGTCAGTTCCACAGGTGGGCTCTCTAAGATCCACAGTGATACAGTAATAAGCAAATTCCTAAGGACCGGGGGCATTCCCAGGAAGAAGCCTGGAAAGATGTGTTAGTCTGCTCCCTAGTCAGTCAGCTGCTGTCCTCCTCAGCTGTGTGTGTGTGTGTGTGTGTGTGTGTGTGTGTACACTGTCCATGCTGAGCTCAAGCAATCCTCCTGCATCAGCTTCCCAAATAACTGGGTCTACAGACATCGGTCCCCTAACCTCCATTACCTCCCATAAAGAACCCCAGGAAATCTCATCTTTAGAGCCAGAAAATGTCAGTTATGTCCTCTGGAATACTCCTGACCCTAACCTGGACCGTGGGGGTGGATCTGAAGTGTGTCGAGGCCTTACAGAGCCCATTTGACACATGCCAACCGCCAGGAATTTCTAAAATGGAACTGCACACAGCACACATACCTACTTCTTGCTAGCTGGCCTGCGCCCTTCCCCCACAGGACTCTGAGATTAGACACTAACCTTTCTCCACTACTCCCTCCCTCCCCTCAGGGCAGCCCTCCAAATGCAAACCTCAGTGCTCAGAATACAATCCAGCATAAACCCTAGAGCTCACAAGGCCTGGTCCTGTGTGGCAGCACTAGCTCCTCAGCCTGGCCCACGTCCTTACCCCCTCACTTCCCCGTGGTTGTAAAGGGCAGTGGAGATTGACTGAGCTTCCTCTGTCCTATCCCCAACCCCAGCACTGACTCATTAAATGCCCCCTAGCGATCCCTTGCTCCCTGGTGAAGTCTTGATGCCTCAGTTTCCCCCTCCAGTAAAAGAGATGAAGTCATAGCCCCTACCAAGGCTTCATCCCTGGAGGGACAGGAATGAAGCTAATGAGCTCGTAGCTGCCACACATTCCACGCTCCCCAAAATAATGGCACACGGCTAATGTCCAGGGCTATTATTAGAAAAGCAAACAAGAGGTAGCTCCATTTGTCAGGCCGGCCAACCTAGTCACCCAGACCTCTCTCTCCAGGTGGGCCTCGTGCCACAGGCCTGGGCAGAACCTGAGTCAGGCCACATTCTTCTCTGCATGCTGGAAGACTGAGAGGAAACACAGAGAATCTGGGAAAGACAGCCAAAGGGCAGACTCCATCACATCCACAGGACAGCTAATGACAGCTACAGTGCTGCGGAAAGACAGCAAACAAAACAGAGCCAAACAGAAAGTCTTCTTGGGGCATGACTAGCCAATGGGATGGGACCTGTAAGATCCAGGAGAACCTGCACTGTTTACTGCCCATATTACCCAAACAGCTAGGAACTGTTCTCCACATGATACCCAAGTCAGGTATCCAGGAGTGAACCTCCTGAGCTGCACATAATGCCAAAACTAACGGCCTCGTGATCAGTCAGGCTGCCTGGCTTTCAACATAGCTCTGATAGACAAGTCATTTAACTCCTCTGTATCTTAATTTCTATCTCGGTACAACAAAATAAAAATTCTAAAAAGTTAGGTAGGGTGACTCAAGTTTGTTCTGGTAGCACTCTGGGAGTCGAAGCAGGAGGATTGCCATGAGTTTGAGCCAGCCTGAGCTGCCCAACAGTAAGCTTAAGGCCAGCTAGGGCTTAAGCCCTATGATATGAGACACTATCAAACACACACACACACACACACAAAAATCTAAAAAGTTTATTTATTCATTTATTTATTTTTATTGGTTTTGTTTGTTTGTTTGTTTTTGAGATAGGGTTTCTCTATGTAACCCTGACTACACGGATGTGCTGGAACTCACTCCGTAGTCGAGACTGGCCCTGAACTCAGAGATCCACCTGTTTCTGCCTCCGAGTGCTGGGACTAAAAATGTGTACCACTACCACCCAGCTTAAAATTCTGTTAAGTAAAGGTTATCTGTTCTTACAAGAGTTGTAAGGATTGTCTAATTTTTTTAGTATGTTTAAAGCACTTAGTGAGCCTTTGTTTTTGAATGAAGGGAAAAAGGACCACCAGTCAGCTATACGTATGGCTCAGCCTGTTCAACATGCAAGTGCAGCCCACAGTTCAATGCAATAAACACCAAAGTGGCCGGGCACTGGCGGCCCACGCCTTTAATCCCAGCACTCGGGAGGCAGAGACAGGCAAATTTCTGAGTTCGAGGCCAGCCTGGACTACAGAGTGAGTTCCAGGACAGCCAGGGCTACACAGAGAAACCCTGTCTCGAAAAATAAACAAACAAACAAATAAACACAAAAGTGTTTTAATGAAAAGAGAACAACAGGGCCTGGAGAGACGGCTCAGCAGTTAGGGCCACTGGCTGCTCTTCCATAGGACCTGAGTTCAATTCCCAGCACCCATATGGTGGCTCACATCCATCTGCAATCTTAGCCCCATGGGATCTGATGCCCTTCTCTGGAGTGCATATGCTCAGAGAAAATACTCATATATACATAAAATACACGAGAAATAAATCTTTCTAGAAAAGAGAATGTCAAAAATTATAGCAGATCGCAGAGGCGGCATCAGAAGCATCAGACATGCAAGGATCATGTTGTCAAGTCTAAAGCAAACCTATAGTGGCTGTCAGGATGTCAGAATTTCAAACATTTCCCCTGAGTTCATCAGCCCAGTACTGATTAAGATCGGGAAGCCTCAGAGAATGAAGTAAGGGAGAAATATCATCACCTGTCTTTCAGGAGATTTGGGTGCAGACACAGATACAGTCTGGAAAACTACGCTCCAAAGCAAGGTTAAAGCAAGCAGCCCCTCACTGACTACTCAGAGGCAAGAGAGTTACGAAACTTGTCCCAGCAGAGCCAGATGAATGAGTGGTCTGCATGGAGCAGCGACACCACAGTCCACACTGTGCTACTCAGAAGATGTTCACTCCAGCATCTGATAAAGTGCTTTGTAAGAAACAGACCACTGCCACAGCTGACACGTCGCTTTCAAAAGTGGGAGAGGCAGTTCTAGACATGGAAGTAAAGGATCCTCATCTGTTTTAAGACTAGAGGCACTCACGATGAAGCAAGCTTTCCTACCAGTCCTGGAAGAAAACAGGTCCAACCTGAGAAAGGCCTGCCTTGCTGCCTGGGATGACTCCAAGAGAGGGTCATGGGAATTCCCGCTGGTGGGTGAGGGGGACGGCTAGGCTTTCCTCCCAACAGGTTATCTGTCCCCTTGTCTCTTCTAGGTTTTCGCAGGGAGTCTCCTGCTTCTACAGGCCAACCAGAAAGATCCTAAGGGATCAAAGCACGGTCTAAAAAACACCTGGATAGCCTTTTCCATGTACGTACTTAAACAGACACCAAGCCCCAGTCATTGCCACTGAGAAATGTGTGCATCATTCTACAGCACAGCCATTCAACCTGTGGACTACAGTCCTGTTTCATGCATCACCACTATAGACACCTTCCAAGATCAAGTGGACAAGCAGAGACTTGGACTATACAGACAATCCACCTGTGGCCCATATAGGGGGCAGAGACTGGACACCCAAGGGGAGGAAGCCCCATACAGAAGATGAGGCATGGTCACCACCAGACAGGAAGTGCAGGGCCCATGTTAGTGACCTCAGGGGAAAAAATCAGAGCTCTGCTACAGACACAGCTCTGGTTCAACCAGGAAGATTTCTTAGCATGTTTTCTCCTGCTTTTTCTAAAGATTCTGGATTTTGAGGATTCCCTATAGGAAGAAGAAAATTTTCAACACAAGGTTCCTGGGACCCAGAACTAAACAACAGAGCAGGAAGGGAGATGGTGAGACTAGTAGGTGTTTTCCTGGAGGAAACTCTAAACTCCTGAGGTCAGACCTCCCTGGTGGACAGCTCATGCAGATAGAGGGACGAGTGGAAGGGAGCTAGGAAGCACCTTCTTCTCTTCCCCCATACAGCTGGTTTTCCGTGAGGAACTATCAGCGAATGACAGGACACATGTAGGCGACTAAGGCAGATCTGGTATCTAAGACTCCAGCCCACCGATGTGCATTACCCTGACAGTTTCTTCTCATCCTGGGACATGTGGATTCGCATTGCCCTTCCGCTTTTACAGAGAGGCAGATATCCAGCCCAAAGTAGGGATGTCAAAAGGGGCCTCCCTCCTGGTATCCAAGATAGAGTGGGTGGGGACCGGTTGCCAGTCAGGCAAGCAGTAATAGACTGGAAAGAACACTTGTGTTGAATATTAAACTGATTTAGGCATGCCCTGGACAATACAATACGTAAAATGCCCCCATGACTGCAGGTCATTTACTGCAGGTCCATTCCGCAGAGGACAGAGTACTCTGGGATCCTAGCTGTGCTGTGTCCTGAGCTACTAACACCATGGCGTCCGTAAACGCACCTGCGGTCCATTCTCAGTACAGAGCATCAACTTCTAGGGACAGTAAATGACCCATCCCTTTGCACTTCAAAATCTAAAAAGGCCATTTCTCAGAGTCTCTGAAGCAACATGTGGGTTCCAGGGCAGAAACTCCACCAGAAGACATTTCCCAGGGGTCTGGGTTATTACTCTATCTTCCCTTCGAATGAACCCTAAGATCCACCATTTCAACTCCCCATACCTACTGGTGTCTAAAGACTACAGAAGAGAAAGCACTAACCTGTCTCCAAGGTTCCCCCAGCCGCTGGAGGAAACCACCTGGTACAGAAGTTTGAGGCTGCAGGGATTCCCCTCTTCAGAGGCAGGTGACAGGTGGCATCCTCAGTGTCTCTTTCAGTGCCTGGCGGAGCCTCCCAGGCTGGAGCGGGGAACTGAGTCCCCTGAGAAAGAGGAGCCGGAGGAGGAGGAGGGGGAGAGGGAGGACCTACCTGGGGAAGATGGCACACCCCCCACACCCTGCCTGCTACCCTAGGGAGGAGGGGAGGAGCCTCTCCCAGCCAGGAGTTGTCTCCTCCCCTTTGGGGGAATCCCCCTCCCCCCCAAACTGGATACTTCAGGGACTGAGGGCTCTTTCTGTCAGTTGGAGAGCTGAGCGGAGGGACTCTGCCCCGGTCCACTGTCTAGGTGCACGGAAGTTGAAGGGCGAGATCTTCCACTCTCCAGCAAACTGGAACCAATTCTTGGCGGTTCCCTGGAGGGTCCTGGCTTGTGCGTGCCAGGACGCCCCTCCGCGGTGAGTCCCGGGTGGGATGCGGGGTGCCTACTCCACAGGCATGGCTCCCGTCCTCTCTTCCTCAAAAGTCCCGAACCGTCTGGAGTGCGTTGAGGCGTGAGGGAGGTCTCACTCCGGGTCCTTCAGGTCCCACTACCCTTCCCGACTTCTGGGGGTCTCCTCTAAGAGCCACCGTGGGAGGGACAGCCGCGTGCCCTGCGGCGATCTCTTCTGGCTGTCCCGGGAGTGGGGAGGGTCCTCCCTCCCAAGGGAGAGGGAGCAGGTCCGGGCACTGGGTGCCCCGAGGGTGGATCCTCGCACTCCGGCTCCCGCCCGCCCGGCCGGCCTGGGCAGCAGGGTCCCGGAGGCCGCGGTCCAGGCTCCCGTCACCCGCAGCCGGGCGGCAGCGCCTCCCTGGTTGCGTCCCCGGTCCGCCGCGCTTCCCGGCGTGTGGGGCTCCCCGCGCTGCCACCTCTGAGGATCCGGCCGGTCGGGGCTCCCGGGAGCCGGCAGGCGGACGGAACGCGTCGGGGCTCGGCTCGGGCTCGGCTCGGCTCCGCTGCAGGCCCCGACTCCTCCCCGGCCTCGGCGCCGCGCTCCGCGCCCCTCCCCCTCCCGCCGCCGCGGCCGCCGCCTCCCGGCGCGGGTTAAGGAGGAGCGCGGAACCCCACAGCCCGCGGGTCCCCGACCCTCCTTCCCGGGCACTGGCGGTGCCAGCGTCCACGTTAACTGCCACGAACACCTCTCATTGTGCTGTGGTCTACGCCTAAGACAAGTATTCCCAGTTTTCTCAGAAACGCTTTTGATGGCTCCTCTTTTTCTCTTCCAGACAGCTTATAAAGGGTTATGGAGCCGGCATGAAGTTAAAGTTTACTCTTATCCTGGAGGTCAGCGAAAGATTGGATCTTGAATGTATAAAACGAGAGATCAGTTTGTTATAGAGAAATGAGCATCGGGAGATGGGGTCTTGTGTTAGTTTCGGCTCTGCAAACTTGTGCAAGGCCCTAGTTTCTGGAAGCATAGTCTCTGAAGAAGGGACTATGATACCCTGGCCTGCCTACTAAAATGGATGTCGCAGTCACCAAAATGATTTGCGAGATGCTTTTTAAAACGCTACAGTATATAAAGGGTGCAAAACATAATTCTTCATTTCCCTTGACATGCCTATAAAATGTCATTTTTTACCTTTGTGCTAAAATCAGGTGACATTTCTGTTGAATATGTTATCTTGAGTGCCACAGGGAGATAGACCGGTCTCTCAGCGCATCTCTCTACTTCTTACAGAATAATCTCCACCCCGGGACAGGAAATAGAAGCAGGGTAACCCCTCTCTTACCTCTCCAGTCATACTATTCCGGTACAAACTCTTAGGTATATCACCCTCTGGCTTTCTTTGCTCCACTTGTGTTCTATTATAAAATGATAAAGCAAAAGAAATTGTTCACTTGACATTTGAATTGCTCAAAAAGATCACAGTCTGGTGACTCCCTTTAGATAGCAATGTCATTTGTCTTCTGGCTAAATATATGCTACTGCCATTTACTTAAGTTCTATGTACATTACACATACAACGTGCAGGCATTAAGGCTTCCCACTCTTCATGTGTATTGATTCTTCTGGCCATTCCATGCAGCACTATCCTGCCTTTTAAAGTGTAACTACAGCTTGAAGATATTGTTTGTGTCTGAGTTTGTGTACTTCACACCATTACGTAATCAGTAGAGTTACTTTGCATCAGGTGTTGAAGCCTTAGAGCCAGGTTCTAAACCTCTAGTGCATCATTGGCTTGAACTGGGAGAACATGTCATTCTCAGATTGCCCATCAGGGAGCCCCCAACAAAGCCACTTCCCTCCCCACACTTCAGTGTCCATGTGAAAAGATTCATTTCCTCCAGCCTGCTGGCACCCACTTGTGATTATAGAGGAGGATCTTGAGTTCAAGGCCAGCTAGACTACATCATGAGACCCTATCTTTAAAAAGGAAAAGATGGGGCTAGGGTTATAGTTCAGTTGGTAGAATGCCTGCCTTATAAGCATGAGGCCCTGGGCTCCACCCTTAATACCACAAAAGCACAACCCCTGTAGAATGGCAAGTATTTATAGTCCCAACACGGGGAGGAGGGGCCAGCCTGTACTATGTAATAAGTTGGGGAAGGGGGACATTGTTATAAAATAGGTTTTATAGCCTCAGACTCAGGCTAGCCTCAGACTCACCATGGAGCAAAGGATGCCCTTAAACTTCTGATCCTGGGGTGAAGCGTTGGCTCAAAGTTCAGCGCACCTGTTCTTCCAGAAGACCCAGGTTCGATTTCCAACACCAACATGCAAGCTCACAACCATCTGTAACAGTCTCGGGGGAACCAATAGTGACCTCCGTAGGCACACAGGTGGTGCATATATATACATGCAGGTAAAACACTCATACATATAAAAATAAATAGATAGATAATTTTACATTTCTGACCTCCTGTCTCCACCTGCCCAAGTGCTGGAATTACAAGGCTGTGTGTACAGGTGCTCTACTGTTAGTGGTTTGCTTTTCTTTCAAGATAGCTCTTTTAAAAAAAAAAAAAAAAAAAAAACGGGCAGTGGTGGTGCGCGCCTTTAATCCCAGCACTTGGGAAGCAGAAGCAGGTGGATTTCTGAGTTCCAGGCCAGCCTGGTCTACAGAGTGAGTTCCAGGACAGCCAGGGCTACACAGAGAAACCCTGTCTCGGGAAAAAAAAAATATATATATATATACACACACACACACACACACACACACACACACATCTCTATGGGGGGTACAGATGTTCTTGTGGGGCAGAAAAGGGAATGAGATCCCCTGGAGCTGGAGTTGCAGGTGGTTGTGAGATGCCTGATTGTGGGTGCTAAGAACTCTGTAAGTGCTCTTAGCTACAGAGCATCACCCCAGCCCCACACGTCCAGTACTGAGGCAAACTTTCTACCATCTGAGCTAATGAAAAAGCTTTCTGACACAGATCCAAAGAGCTGGACAGATAGATGGCCCACACCTATAATCCCCAGCACATCTGAGTTTGAGGCTAGCCCAAGCGACAGTGAATTCTAGGCGGCCCAGCCTGGGCTTCAGAGTCAGAATGCATTTGTTAGCTTCTCTGGGTCTGTGTTGGATGGTTTGTTTAACTTCTCAACACTTGCTGGCGTTGCTGGTATTTGGTATTTGCAGGGTAGGGGCCAGAGGTACAACTAACATAAAATGGAAAGGCTCGGGTCTGGAGACACACCCCTCTGACAGAGGACCAGAGTTGGGTTTCCAGCACCCATGTACAGTGCTCACAACTGCCCGGCTCTCAGGTGCAAGATTCACACAGTGCATGTAATTGAAATTTTAAATAAAACTCCTTTTGAAAGTGGAAAACTAAAAACTAGAATGTTTTCCTAAGAAATTGACAAAAACAAAAAGCTCAAATATTGTTTCATACATACAAGACATTGGCCATAGTTTGTTTGTCTGGTTTTTGTTTTTGGTTTGGTTTGGTTTGGGTTTTTTTTTGGTTTTTCGAGATAGGGTTTCTCTGTGTAGCCCTGGCTGTCCTGGAACTCACTCTGTAGACCAGGCTGGCCTTGAATTCAGAAATCCACCTGCCTCTTCCTCCCAAGTGCTGGGATTAAAGGCGTGTGCCAGCACTGCCCAGCTTGGCTGTAGCATTTTTATAGAAGTAAACTATAAGGAAATATATAAGGAAAATATATAAGAAGTTACAGTAATCTACATAATAAAATAGTGTTTGGTATTTAAAAGAATAATTTTATTTAATTCTATGTGAGCCCAAATAAACCCTTCCAAAAAATAAAGAGTAATTATATTTAATCCTAGAGATAGAATGATTAAGTTGTTTTTATTTTTACATGTCATCATTTAGCTCACGGGGATCTACCTGACTCTGCCTCCCAAGAGCTGGGGTCAAAGGCTTGTACCACCATGTCTAGTTATATCATCATTGAAATATTTTAAAATGGGTATGATAACTTTAACCAATCATTTTTATATGTCTGTATTTGAGTAAGAAAATTACATTTCAGGAGCTGGAGAGACAGCTCATCAGGTAAGAACATTCGTCTTGCAGAGGACCTGGGTTCGGTTCCCAGCACCCACATGGCAGCTCAGACCCTTCTATAACCCCAGCTCCAGGAGATCCAACATCGCTTCTTTTCTCCTTGGGCCCCTATGTGCTCAGAGTGCACATCCATACACTCAGACACACACACACAATAAATAAATAAAATTGTGTTGTAATGGTTTGTCTCATATAATCAAATAGGTGCTTTTTAAAAATATGTATCTGAACAAATATGGCCCAGATAGACACGCTATTGGAAGGGGCAATGCTCACAAGGCCTCAACCCTAGACAAAGGACTGTAAGCAACTAAGGAAAGCCGAGAGCAGGAGAAACGGTCTTCCCCAGGGAAGAGCACAGTGATTAGGTATCCAGCACCAAATGGTCAGCCCTGGAAACATGTACATCCAAGTTATAGTAGATGGACTGGGGCAGGTTGTGTGTGTGTGTGATATGTAGATTATTTAATATATATATAGGTCATAAATTTGAAAGAGATGAGGGAGGGGCATACATGGGAGCCTCAGAAGGGTGGAAAGGGAAGGAGAAAAATGGTACAATTATATAATCTCAAAAAAATTTTAATATGTGGTATTTATTTGTGTGTATACACATACACACATGGATAGAAATGCACTAAGCAATTTGCAGATCATTTTAGTTTTCTTCAGTTTTCACTATTGTCTACAGTTAGTGTTTATGTGGGTCTTGCTTATGTAATTATTTGTAATTTGGGGCTAGTGACAATAAGTAAAGGCACTCGCCCATAGGTCTGTTGACCCACGTTGATCCCTAGAATAGGATCCACTATTCTAGATAGAAGAGGACCAACTCCTACAGATTGCCCTCTGACCCCCACACACACCGAGGCCTGTGCATCGACACACTTACCCACTGAATGAGAGAATGTAAGAAGCAAGAAGAGGAGGAGGAGCTTAGTTTAGTTGGTTTGGTTTTGGTTTGTTTTTGTTTGCTTTGGTTGGGTTTGACCTAAAAGAGGAGAAGGTACTTGCCTTCATCCTTCCTTTACTTTCTGGTAAAGAAGATGTTGATTAAAATAGAAAATGAGGAGCCTTTGAGATGGCTCAGAGAGTAAAGGCGCTTGCCACTGAAGCCTGGTGGCCTGAACTGTGATCCCGGGAAAGAGGACAGACACCACAGAGTTACGCCCTAACCTCCACATATGTGGCACCCATGCCCCTCTACACACACTAAGCCTTTTTTTTTTTTTAAAATTAGGGGCTGGTGAGATGGCTCAGTGGTTAAGAGCACTGTCTCCTCTTCCAGAGGCTTCAATTCCCAGCACCCACATAACAGCGTACGACTATCTGTAACTCCAAGGTCTGACAACCTCATGCAGGCATACATGCAGGGAAAACACCAATGCACATAAAATAAAAATAAATAAATTTTAAAAAATTAAACTGTGACAATTCATCCTCTATGGATAAGGCATGTATCATGTTTCTAAGATTTTGTTTTAGTTTTTATTAAGTGTACATATGTTGGACTGTGTACTTGTGTCTACAGGTGCTCCCAGAGTCCAGAAGAAAGCATTGGATTCCCTGGAGCTGGGGTTACAGATGCCTGTGAGCCTTCTTGGATGCTGTGAAGTAAACCCAGGTCGTTTGGAAGAGCAGTACTTCCTCCTAACCAGAGAGCCATCTCTCCAGGCCCTGCAAGCCTTCAAACATAATTAACATATCACAGACACTTTTCACAAGCCTTTTCTTTTTCTTCTTTTTGAAAAGACTTTTCCGGAGCCTAAACTGGCCTTGACCTTAATTATATAGCAGAGAATGACTTTGAACTCCTGATCAAATGGTCACTTTTAAAGACTATATATCAGTGGAACACGATAAAAGTTTGTATACTCAAACATAAGCTTTGAAACATAATAACTAAATAGATCGCTGCTTTTGTAACTGTTTTCCTATGCAGTTACCTCATCAGAAATAGAGGGATAATAATCCGTATTTCATGGTTTTCAGAAGGCGCGCATGACTTCAGCTATGTAATGCTCTTAGATTAAAGGAGTAATCTAATCTAGAGAGTAAAGGGGCTTAAGAGACTCAACAGACAACTGAAATACTGTGGACCAAGAGGTATGTCCATAAAATACAGGAGTGAACCTTCAAGGGGACTCTTGATGGGTTAGGGCAATTGGAAAAAATACTTTGAGGCAAATGGTAAAGTTTCAACATTCACTTGGTAATATCAAGAACTCAAATTTCTTTTAAGTCTCATTATGTAGCCCTGGCTGACCTCAAACCCACAGGTATCTGCCCTCCTCTGCCTCCCGAATTCCGTCAGTGGAGAGATGTGTACCAGCACATGCTGCTTAGTACCAAGATTTCTTACATTTTTAGATATGTTAAGGGAGCCAAGCGCAGTAACACATACTTGTAACCCCGGGCACTAAGGAGGTACAGGCAAGATGACCTGTAGTTTAAGATTATTCTCAGCTATGTAGGTAGTAAATTGAGATCAGTCTGTCTCAACAAGACAAAAACCTAGATAAATAGTTATTCATGGGGTTGGAGAGATGACACAGTGATTTAAGAGCATGGGCTTTTCCAGAGGACCTGAGCTCCACTGCCAGTACCCATGTTGGACAAACAGGGAAGCTGACACTTCTGAATACCTGCCTCACATGTTCAAATCCATACACAAACACGTAATTTAAAATAAAATAGGTCTTAAAAATAAACAATGGTGGTGGGGTGGGGACATCCTCTTGGAGAAAGGGGGAGGAGGAATGGGATGGAAAAAAAGAAAAAGGAAAAAAAGAAACAAATGGGCCAGGTGGTGGCTCAGGCCTTCAATCCCAGCACTCGTGAGGCAGTAGCACACAGATCTCTAAGTTCAAGGCCAGCCTGATCTACAGAGTGAGTTCTAGGACAGCCAAGGCTACACAGAGAAATCCTGTCTTGAAAAACACACAAGCAAAGGTGGGTTAATGAAATTCCATTATTTTTAAGGAATATTTTTTTAAATGTACTTAAACGCGAAATGTCTGAAATTTGTCTCAAAATAATCAAGTGACCAGGAGAAAAGTAGAGGTGGCAAAATATTGGTCAAATATTGCTTATTACAACATTTAAGAGTACATGTTATTCTCAGGCTGGAAAGATGGCTAAGAGCACTGCTTCCGCTGAGGACCCATTGGGTTCCCAGCACGCAAGCCCAGCCTCTACAACCACCTACTATAACTCCAGCTCCAGGAGATCCGGACTCCCTCTCCTGGATGCCGAGGGCACATGCAGTCACATATGTACTTCTCCGTGTCATGCTCACATACATGTACAAGATTGAAAATAAAGTTAGGGCTGGAGAGATGGCTCAGAGACTAAGCGTTCGCTGCTCCTACAGAGGACCCCAGTTAGGTTCCAGTCCTGTGGTCCACTGCTCACAACTGCCCGTAACTCCCAGATGGGAGACTAACTCCCTCTTCTGACCTCTGCTGGCTCATGCAAGCATGTAATGTGGATATATACACATACATAATAAATAAATATTAATAAGATAAAAAGGGAAAACGTCATTCTCTCTACTTTTGTGTTTGAAATTTTACAACAGAGCTTTTTAAAAATAAGAAAATAAGGTGTTTACTATCATGTTTTGTGTATATATTGTTGCCTAGCATCTGCACTTTTTTTTTTTTTTTTTTTTTTTTTTTTTTTTTTAAACAAGGTTTTTCTGTGTAGCCCTGGCTGTCTTGGAACTCACTCTGTAGACCAGGCTGGCCTCGAACTCAGAAATCCACCTGCCCACATCTGCACCTTTCATTTACACTACATCCTATTATTATTATTACTATTTTTAAACTATTTTATTTACATTCCAAATGTTGCCCCCTTTCCTGGTCCCCCTCCCAAGAGTTCTTCACCCCATCCCCCATCCCCTTTGCCTCTGAGAAGGTGCTCCCCCCACACCCTTTTTACCACCCCCCCCCAGCATCCCCCTTCCTTGGGGCATCAAGTCTCTACGGGATTAGGTGCATCCTCTCCCTCTGAGCCCAGACAAGGCAGTCAGTCCTGTGTTACATATGTGCCGGGGGCCATGGACCAGCCCATGTATGCTCTTTGGTTGGTGGCTTAGTCTCTGGGAACTCCCAGGGTCCCCGTTAGTTAATACTGCTGGTCTTCCTATGGGGTTGCCATTCCCTTCAGCTCCTTCAATCCTTTCCTTTGCTCTTCCATTAGGGTCTGGACCTCAGTAAGTATCTGCATCTGTCTTAGTCAGCTGCTGGTAGACCCTTTCAGAAGACAGCCATGCTAGGCTCCTGTCTGCAAGCACAACGTGATATAGTATAGTAATCGTATCCGTGTTTGGTGCCTGCGCATGGGATGGATCGCAAGTTGGACTGGTTATTGGATAGCCTTTCTTCAGTCTCCGTCCCGTTTTTGTCCCTGAATTTCCTTTAGACAGGAATAATTCTGGATCAAACCAAATCCAGAAAGCAGCAGATTTTCAACCATTTTACAAAGGCCTTGAGATAGCAGCACCTCTGCTCTTTAGCTCCCTCTAGGAGCCCTTGGCCAACTACAAGGGGCAGCCTACAGCCACCAGACTCCAGGTTTCTGCTTTCCTTAGTATATTTGTCGTCCATGTTGAGGGCGGGGGGGGGGGGGCCGGTGACACTAAACCAACATACAAATGATTCATGTGTATGTTCATCAGACAAAATGTGAGGTCTTATTTGAACATCCGAATGAGGAAGGAAAAAAACACTGCCATTTAAAGATTGTAGTCCCTGTAATAAAGAACACAAGTAATTAAATCAAAAAAGTTCTCTAAGTAGTTTCTCTTCTTGACGTGACTTTTTTTTCTTTTTCAGTTTATACATTCATTTTCCATCCTGGCTAATTTCTAAACTATATGGAGAACCGAGGCTCGAAGGGGGAGACGAGAGCGAGTGTTTGGAGCAAGGCTGGAGGCGGGAGTCACACAGCCAGGGAGGCCCAGCGATGAGTCTGTTCCACCTTAAGAGGCGCTAGCCTCTCCCCGCTCGGAGCAAGCTCTCGGCTCCGCCCACCCCGGTGTCAGCCCGGCCCGGAACGGAGAGGAGGGAGGAGAGCGGCGGCAGATGGGAAGATCCGCGGCCCGGGCTGTGGGCCGAGCGTCCCGGGCTGGGAGCGTAGCGCGGGCTCGGAGATAGACCCGCGAGCCGCTGCACAGGAAGCTAGGACGGGGACCGCGGGGCCATCCCGGGTGGGCGCCAGGGGACCAGACTGGATGCGAGATAGACCCCGAGGCTGGCAGCACGGACTGTACAAAGTTGTAACTTCCCGGTGCCAGGACGCCTGGCGTCAAGGCATTTCCAAAAAAGGGGGAGGGGGGGCAATGCCTCTCCTTTGTCCTGATTGGTGGAGTCGAGGATGGGCTGGGCCCTGGATTACTCGACGATTGGCCACCTGCGTAGTCTATCAAAGGATGACACGGTGAAGGGTGGCCATTTGGGGAGGAAGTGAAGATTATTTTGGTACCTCCTCCCCCAGTTACTGATTGGTGAAAGCTTGCCGTGATGTAAAACAGGGCATAAAAATGTCCATAAAGGTACGGAGCCTATTGGCCGGTCTCTCAGGGAGGAATTCTAGGGTAGACTGTGAAGAGCCAGCCGGCGCTGTTTTTGTAGGGGAGGACTAAATGGGTTGACACCCGGAAACGTGTTAGGAAGGGAACTCAGGGAAAGCGAGGGAAACCGGCTCACCTACTTTGCCCTCACAAAGGTCATTTCCTGCATGGGATCGATAGTTTCCTGTTTACTTGCTCCTCCGGAGGGAGCTTGTACACTGGCTTCCTGGAATATACTCGATAGTGACACTAACATTTGAGCCCAGGCTTCCCTTTTAGTCACGGTACCAACGAGAATGAATGAGATGGAGAAAAGGAAAAGCATGGGATTTATCTCCATGTAGAGAACGAAGATGGAGTGGGGCTGGAGATAGTCTTCATGCACACAAGAAGACAACACTAGGCGTGGTAGTGCACATCTGTGATCCCAGCATTTGAAGAGGTGAAAGCAGGATGGATGTTCAGAAGTTCAAAGTCATCCTCGACTAGATAGAACGTTAGAAGCAAGTCTGGATTAAATTTGACGCTGGGGGTGGGGGGTGATGGGTGAAAGTGAAAAGAACTGAAAATAATCTAGCTTGGTGACTCACCCTTTAATCCTGGAGCTTGGGAGACAGGCAGGTTAGTCTCTGAATTTGAGGCTGGCCTGCTCTAACACAGCGAGATCCAAGACAGCCCAGTTAGACGTAAAAAAAAAAGCTTTGTCTGAAAAAAGCGTTGCCCTGAAACTTTTCTGCTTAGGCAGGCCCTTTACCCTCTTGTGTCCAGCGACAGGCAGTGAATCCACAGGTGGTGACCCTCTGCTGAAGGAAGAAGACAAAGCATAAGGGAAAATGTTATTTTTAAAGCTGTCTTTGCATATCTTATGAACCCTTCCCTCTTTTTAAATTCTCATTTAACTTTTTGGGTTAATTCAGCCATAACTTCAGACTGAAATGGGCCTTTTCCCAAGTCTTCTGGGAAAGCTGTCCACCTAGCAAAAAACTTGTTTTCCTGGAAACATTATCACCTTAGCGGACGGGTCTGATCTCCCTGTGTAAAGGAGGCTGTGTTTCAAGGTGCCACCTCCCTTGTCCTACGTTTCCGGGCTTATTCCACAGTGCCTCGTTTATAAAGTGCTGGCGATGAAACTCAAGGCTCAAGCATGCTAGGCAAGTGCTTTACCAATCCAGTCTCTACTGGTTTGGGTTTGGGTTTTCCTTAATAACCATAGGCCTTTAAAATTTGAAGCAAGATTGCCCCTCAAGCTACTTTCCTGAAAAATGGAAGGCACAGTGTTATGAAAAAGCTGCCCTCTACAGTCAGGAAGCGAATAATAAACATATTTAACCTGGGTGAGGATAGAAGCTAGAAAGAATTCACAGATCTGAGAAAAGCATCCATGCTGTGTTAATGTGGAGTCATTTGTCTCCCAGCACAAATGGCAACTTTTTTGTTGTTGTTCACAGGGTTTTGTTTGTTTGTTTTTTGTTTTTCGAGATAGGGTTTCTGTATAGCCCTGGTTGTCCTGGAACTCATTCTGTAGACCAGGCTGGCCTCAAACTCAGATATCCGCCTGCCTCTTCCTCCCAAGTGCTGGGCTTTGAAAGGCATGTGCCACCACTGCCTGGCTCACAGTTTTGTTTTGTTTTGTTTTGTTTTGTTTGAATAAATTTCTGAGCATGCTTTAACATTTCTCTGAAAACTACACTGTTCAAAATAGAACTAGGGGCTTAGTTTGGTGGTGCGGTGTTTGACTAACCTGAGTGACAGCATTGTCCCAAACGCCACAAACTAATAGTAATGAATGCATATCCACATGTTACAGAACTGTGCCTCATCTTTCCTCCCGCCATAAGACACCTCAAGGGCTATCAGTCAGGAGTCTAAAATTGACATTCTCTACTTATCCCAAGGGATCCATATCTGCACGATTCTTCTAGAATCTTCTAAACTGAGGTGGTTTCAAGACTGTATACTGAGACTAACGAAGTTTGCTCACTCAGTAAAGTGCTTGCCTCAGAAACATGTCTGGGTTTGATGCCCAGAATCCACAATATAAGCCAGTCAAGATGGTGAATGCTTGCAATCCTGTGCTGGAAGGCAAAGGAAGGAAAATACCTGCCACTTGCTAGCCTAATCAGCGAGCTTCAGGCCAATGGTAGACCGCATTTCAAAGGAGGTGAGGTGGGTGATGGATGGTTCTGAGGATGATACCCCAGAGTGTTGTCTGGCCTCCATGTGCACACACACGTACATACATTTGTGCACCAAAAGTGCACCCTTACAAACATGCACACACACACACACACACACACACATCACAAAACAACTAGAGTGCCGGGCAGTGGTGGCGCAGACCTTTAATCCCAGCACTCGGCAGGCAGAGGCAGGCGGATTTCTGAGTTCGAGGCCAGCCTGGTCTACAGAGTTCCAGGACAGCCAGGGCTACACAGAGAAACCCTGTCTCGAAAAACCAAAACCAAAAAAAAAAAAAAATTCTGCATCTGTAAAGTACGCAAGTCTGTAAAGTACGCAAGTCTGTAAAGTACGCAAGTCTGTAAAGTACGCAAGTCTGTAAAGTACGCAAGTCTGTAAAGTACGCAAGTCTGTAAAGTACGCAAGTC